>JALBCR010000921.1:0-522934 GCA_030710515.1 Abscondita cerata | reverse complement strand
CTGGAGCAATGCGATTTTTTTTAACTTACAGAAATGGTCGTTGCATCAAAAACCCAATTGGCATCAACACAATGAGCAAGATTCCAAAACTCATTGCCACATTCTTAAAACTACCTGAACCTCGACGATACACAGAACATTGTTTTAGGAGATCTAGCGCCTCCCACTTGGCTAATAGTGGAGGAGATCTATTAACAATCAAAAGACATGGGGGGTGGAAGTCCTCAACCGTCGTCGAGGGCTATATTGACACTTCGATGCAGAAAAAAGTGCAAGTAGCTAATATGTTCAGATCTCCTTCACCACAACCAAGTACGTCATACAGTACGACGCCTCCACTTTTAGCTTCCACATCATCAACATTTCTTTTACAAAGAGAAGATACTGAAAACCTGGTCTACATTAAGGGAAATAGTAATTTCCAACAAAATATATTGTCACAGTACGTACCTGGAATCTCAATCAATGCAAAAGATTCTTGCACTGTGACAATTAACATCTACAACAATAACTGTAATTTTCCATCAACCAGCCATAATAATTAACAGTTCTCATTAGTTTTTGATCATTTATTAGATTGATTAATTTGTATACGAGCATCGTGTTGTATTGATAGGTTAGGTTTGTTATTGTTCTTTTAAAATCGGGAAGGCGGTGTATTTAAAAATTTGGGAATGTCATTCATAAATAGGTAAAATAAATTAAATTCTTATTACTTCAAAACTTTTATTTTATTATAGATAATATTACTTACAATAATTATTATAAAGAAAACCAATATTTTCGTGAGTTAATAAAAAGGAGATAAGTCGGACGGAATTTTTAGATTAAGTAGGCACGTCAAGATGTCAATCCAACAATGCCAACATAAATAATCAAGTCAAAAAGTTACTGTGTTGCGTTTCACAATGATTTATTGTTAAACGCATTTGGATATGTCATTAAACGCATTTTAGATTAGCAATGAGAACATTGTTAACGCAACGTAGAAAAATGTATATTAATTACAATTCTGTTACAATTTTTTGCAAAGATTTCAAAAATGAAATATTTTCTGGAAATTTTAAAAATACATTTTCAAAGAAATTAAATTGTCTCTTTGTAAATATCACTACTAAAGTTATTGAAGTATAACACAAAGACAACACGTACTCACAGACACACAGACCAGAATTTATTTTTGCCCAAATTTAGTTTTTTTTTTAAAGTGATTTAGCGACTCTGAGATGTCAAAACAAATTTCTTCAGTTGAAGACGTTTTATTTAAATGAGAAATAAGTCAACCACAATTTTAAAGACACATTACTGACAATATTGTACGTGTCAAATTAATAGTATTAAACCACAGTTTTCGTTCAAAATATTTTCAAATAATTTTGTTAATAAATCCATAATAACTTCTAACTAAAAATATCCTTAAAGAAAAATTCAATTTGTGCTATAAACGTGTTAAAGACATTTAAAAGAATCTTTAAAACTAACTTTAAACTTTTATATTACATGCGAGTTTTTTCATTGTTTAATACAATATAGGTCACCGAACTTGACATTTTACTAATTAAATGGAATATTTAAATATAGAATTTGATTAAATAAATATTAACAAACAATTTAGTTTAATAACAGATTATGAGGTCTTTAAATTTATAAATTAATAATTTCAATTTAGACTTTTACCCTAAGGCGTATAATCTAAATTTAAAAACTTGTTTAAAATATAGAATTAAAATGATTTACAAACAAACTCATTTTATTGTAAAACAGTTTAATGTTTTTATTGATTTTAATTTGAAATGATTTTGATGTAATATTCCCGTTTTGAATATTTTTTAATAAATAACTTTTGACAATGATTTATTTTCTTAAGAATGATTTTACAACATCAAATGTTACGATCTTACAGTTTATGTACTTATAGTTCAACTGAAACTTTTTCTTAGATATTTTAGTTTGCACACCCTGTATACCTCTTAGACAATAAAAAAATAATTT
Source organism: Abscondita cerata (assembly GCA_030710515.1). Classification (NCBI taxonomy): domain Eukaryota; kingdom Metazoa; phylum Arthropoda; class Insecta; order Coleoptera; family Lampyridae; genus Abscondita; species Abscondita cerata. The sequence goes on along the minus strand of JALBCR010000921.1, from coordinate 520,942 downwards.
TTACAACCACTATTAATTAAGTGTTCTTAGTTGCTCTTGGACATTTTCTCGCAACTACAAAATTTTAAATTCTTATCCCATATTACATAACTGTTGTATTGGATAAAAGGTCTACCAGAACCATATAAATTCTATAAACGTTTGTGTTACCTTTTATTAAAATATTTATTGCAAAATTAGTAGGTTAAAACAGATACATTTTTGTCGTTTTATGACACTAATTATCTTGGTTTATTGTTTATGTATCTTTAATAATAATATGATATTAAATCGTCGACCTAGAATAGACTTTCTAATAAGAAATTCACGCCACAAGCTAACTTTTAAAAAATGTATTTAGGATGAAGAGTGACCATTTTAAGTTTCATAAAACGTCGCCGATTCCATAATTTCCAATTTATTGACAGACAGTTTGAGACTACAACGAAATTTTTATCTTACGAGAGCGTTGTGTTTTGTTAGCTAATTAGCCATAAGAGAACAAAAAAAATATTATTCTCCCTTCATATTAATACACTATTATTTAATATTTTTTTCCAATTGCCCCATACCCTCAAAAAAAAATTGCTTCTAACCTGACAAAATATTCTTCAACAGCTTTTTTTAGTTCTTCATCAGAAGCAAAACGTTTTCCCCTGAGATGGCTTTTTAAATTTTTGAATAAGAAGAAGTTTGGCGGAGCTAGGTCGTTGTTTCGGATATACAGACTTTATTGGCAATGACAGAGATCTTTACATGCTGATATTTCAGTACCAATTTTTGACGTTTTGCACAATAGCCGTTATAAACCCTATGTTACGTAATTACACAAATTTGCGTGATTTTAGATGACCCATATCAGGTATAGAATTTAATAAAAAGATATTTATCATAGAAGAAAATGTTTTTATAACTCATTATAAATTTAGTAAGTTGGAGGCGTTTTTTTCTGATGACAATTTGCAACTGTTTTTATTTTTGGTAGATTGAAAAGGTTTTTTTTTAAATTTAAGTTAATTTTTTTTATAAAAAAACATTAATTTAGTTTAACCTAAACTTATATCCCCTGCTTTCCATTATTAAGGTTTCGTTTTATCTGTCGTTTAAACAACTTTGAAATGCAACTTTCTAAAAATTTGATTGGTTCAATACTGTGTTTTCATATTAGTTAACCGACTGATAAAGTTAACTGGAGGTAAAAAAAGCAGACCTAAAAGTGATTACTTAGATAGGTATTATTAGGATTAGGCATTACTTTTACACCTACAACTGGTGGTACAGGTCAAAGACCAATTCATCAATTGGGCATGAAAATTTTTTTCACGATGTATCATGCAAAAGCAAAACAGCGTTACAATATTTTAGGCTAATGGGCAGTAAAAAAAAATAGTTGCGTCGGTTTAAGAGCTGTTTAATCGGTTACACACATAATACGTCACACAACAAAGTATCTCAGTAGCAATACAAAATATCGTGTTCTCCTGGTGATATTCACACATTATAATTAAAAAAATAATTAGCAACACAGCAAACAAGTAATAATCACAACACGATAACCGTTGCTATTGAGTGAGACAGGTCCTTATCCTCAAACTTATCCCGCTAGCTACGCACCTTGACTAAAAACGTACTTTATCAAAGCAGTTAAGGTTATTTTAAAAGTAATACGAACAAACATCTTGCGTGACAGAATTTTAATTGGCTCCTCCTAACAGCATAGGTTTATTTTCGCATATCACTTCCTCAAGTACAAGCGTTGATTGAAATATTGGTAAAGATAGTCAACCGCTTGTATTTGCTTGTATCACAGATGCAATTCACATATGCATGTTGGGTTGCGTTTTTGTTTACTTTTTTCACCTGCACTGAAGCGCTAAGTTATAATGTGTACGATTCTTGAAATAGAATAGTTCAATTTATTCCACCGTTGTAAAATGGCGCAACATACAATCCGTAAAATTTACTTTTGTCAATACAATGTTGCAACGTTTTCAAATATTTAGTAAACGTATTAACTAGTAATTAAAAGTGACGAATTTTTCATTTATGAATAATACCATTGATGATACATATCTTGGATTTTAATGACAATGTTTTTTTTAATAATTTACTAAAATACATGCGAAGCGTTATTTGTTAAAACAGTTTGGTTTGGTCGGTGTTAGATAAATAAGAAACAATTATTTTACAAATTATGCTTGCACTTTATTTTTAACTTGCAAATAATAATGTTGACATTTGTTTGTCATTTAATAACTTCGTTAGGAATAAAGTAGAACATACTGGGAGAAATACCACTAGAGTTCAGAAACGCAAAATTATTGGTTTTTGTATCTACTTGTTTTTACGTGTTCAGTTGAAAAGGATTTTAAATAAAATTGGTTTTCAAATTTTTCAATTCAAAAGGCAACAAGTTACCGTGTTTTTTAGGGAAAGTGGGTTCCACTAGACCTTCAAATTTAAATTCACTTGGTAATAAAACCTATTCCTATTACTTCTAAAAATAAAAGTACTAGATTTTAGCTTGAGGTGTGTTGTCTCCCGACGCGGTGCGGATAATACGTGTATAATACACTATTCTTTTCTGTGACGAAATAAATGACGATTTAATATTGAAAAATCATATTACAATAGAATTAGAAAATTATTGAGGGAAATTTGGTGTTAAAAAATAGTACTCACTTTTTTCCCGAGGGAAAAAATAATTTACGAAAAGTGACACTTTGTTATCTGTTAGTAGAGATAAAAGTTAGGATTTTACTTTTGAAACTGTATCAAAATATCATGGTTTCGAATTAAAATAGTTTAATTAAAGTAAAAATAGCTCATTAATTATAAACATTGTTTCAAAAATTACAATTCCAACTGATCTAAAATAATAGTAATAATTTACAAACAATTTACACATAAATAATAACGTACCTAATACAATGCTATACATAAAACATATCCAAACATTTACACTTATTTATGCAGATAATATTCTTATTTTACGGTGTGGTTTTGTGACATCACTGTAATTATAGCTATTAGAAATATGTTTATTAGCCTCCCACTTTAAGGTTCGATATAGTTTTATTTTAACCAACTGATCGATAATTAACAGTTTATGAGTGTCGCATTCTCTGAACCATGAATTCACACTGCTGTTGAGACATTTTTTTATACGGAGTTTAATTTTTCCAATAAACCATAATCTGTTTTAAAAGATGAAATTCTTCAGTAAAAGTTTCAATAAAAAAACACAAATTTTTGAGAATTCGGGTGTAAGTATTTAATTCCATCAGATTTGCTGTAATCTTTATATAGAATTAATGATTCGTTCACATTGAAAACACTTGAGTCGTTAACTGTTAGCATTTCCTTACACGTATTACAATGTACTTTTTATATATGTAGTGACTTAAATAACCCGCAACATACGACACTGAACAAGATTCTAAAGAACTATTAATTACGTGCGTTTATCATATCTTTAAAATATAAGTACACCTAAAGTTGATATTGAAACAAATGTATTACGAGGAGTCTTCCGGATTATCGTTTATGAGTCACATTCCTTATCGGCTTAGTCAGAAATTCTACAATTGCATACTTTTAGCAACACCTTTAGTAAATGAGTAGGCTTGTTATAATATTGTTTAGATGCAAACAGTTGAGTACGTTAGATTGTAATATAAGAAAATTCAACATTCGTTCCAACATAAAAAGGGATAGCGTTACTATGTTAAAAATTTTAATTTCAATGACCAAAATTTAGAAATTTACTTGCGTAAGCCTAATAGATTTTAAAACATTTTCAACGGATAAACGATGTTAATGTAATAAATATATGAGTATGGAATTTTCAAAAGTATTTAAAGAAATTGTTTTTTTTGGGAGAACGTTTTTCAACGATTTCTTTACGAAATTAATACTTTTAAATCTGCAGGTTTTTTTTCATAATAATAAACTTTATTCACATGTGTATGTATACAATCTTTGTACATATATGTGTTTGTCATGATGGTATAACCATTGTTATAACCTTACGTAAGAAAGATACAAATAAATATTATTACATTGAACAATTAACAGACAATAGAAAAAAATTATATAACAAAGGACACACATTTAATTAGTACGTCGACAAAAATCAATAAATTCTTGTATATTGTAGAACGCATGTTTTTGTTTGTTTGTCAACATTAACTCAATGCACCAATATTTCAATCAACGGCATGATGCATTGGCAACAATGTCGTGCCTTAGCATAAACTATCAGCAAAATTACAGTTTTCTATTTCACATTTATCGGCAATACTGTTCTGTAAATTCTACAATACAATTGACGTATTTTCTTAGCACAAAGCGATACTACCGACCTCTGATGTTTAGAACAAATTTCGGGGTCGCATAATCCCGTAAGGTTGACTATCTTTACCAATATTTCAATCAACGGTACAAGTAAGGGTTGAGAGGTTAATCCTTTGAATTATAACAGCATAAAGCAGGAAGGGTTCTAAAAAACAACCCACAATTTCTGGGCGTAATCAAACTCAGCAGACAGCAAGCAAAGTAATTCCAGGAAATACGAACGGATAAAGAAACTGTAATAATTAGAGAAACCAAATATAGTGAATACTCGTCACGTGGTGAAATATATGTCAATAAGCTCACCTGCAGACGTTCATTCTAAACAACATCTCGGTTTATTTATCATTACATATACGGTGTAATTTACGTTTCACAACAGGCGGATGGTTATAACAGCGTTGATTAATCCATCACTGGTGTTTAGAATTTCCTTTTGCCCTTCCTTTTTTTACAAAACACGACTGCCCTCCTTGCCAGTCAAACACAAAAGAGAAAGAACGTCAACGAGCGCAATTGGATTTAGACGTTGACTTTGTCCTATTAAAGTCGCACTGAAAGTAGACAGGGCCGTAATAAGCAAAGTATGCAGGAAAATTTTAACGTTAGAAAAGTAAAAGCTAGTAAACGTGAATTTTTATCGTAACAACAGTTTATATTACTTTTGCTATCTACTGAACCTTTTTATCTTCAACCAACTATTTGTCGAAGTTCACTACTGAGACCTTTGTTAAATTTTAAAGTAGTGTTGTATTTAGAGTGCATTTTAAATCCAAAGTCATTATTTATATGTTCTTTCTTACCACACTAATCTGTTCGTGTTTATCTAAATCTCTGATAACACTTTTAATTTATTTGTATGTGTATGACTTGCTATAATGTCTAGTTATTATAAATTTTTTTTGCAAACATTACTTAACTATTTGGTGGAGTGTTTTATGTAATCTAAAATTCGGGTTTAAAGTTCGTAAAACAAATGAGAAATCCACCAATATTAAATCAACAGTGATAAGACGTCAAATTCAAACGCTTCTCAATCATTTTTAAAGACATTGTATTATACAAAGCTGTGTGCACACTATGCCATACGAAGATTAATTGATAAATATCAATCGACACATTCGAGTTTCGACTCGTCCACATTCTAAATGTTAAGCCAGTATCTGTGGACGTGGTAACCGACATACACACTTACACTTGTACATAAATTATTTGTAAAATGTGTATCTTGCGACATCTCGTGTAAACATTGACACGTATGAATAGTATAAACTAAGAAAATGGCAACAGTTAACTGTAACGGCATGTGTGTGTTAAGGTGCAAAGCGCTATCTAAGCGATAGCTTTAATGCTTGTAACACACGTTGCCGATAAAGCCAAGATAACTTGTACAGAAGTACACACACACACACTTTATCGGCAACGTGTGTTACAAGCATTGAGCTATCGCTTAGATAGCGCTTTGCACTTTAGCACACACATGCCGTTACAGTTAACTGTTGGCATTTTTCTTAGTATAAATTATTTGCTTATTGACACCTAAAATGCTTTGACACGTGCAAAGTATTCATGTGAATTCGACTTCCTTTTATAGGTACCGACTTGGTTCGGATAGAATTTGATTCAACCCAAATGGATCGACATTGTCGAACGACCATGTCGATCGGCATCCTCCGACATAATGTGGACACTGCTTTCCGTTTTAGGTCTTTTCACCATAAATCGTAAATTATTGATGAATTAAAATAAATTAGTGAAAACAATAACTTGATAAGAATTAATTTTAATTGAAATGTCTAAGATTAAATTTTCTTTTCTTTTCACTTTCTTTTTAATTAACTTTTTTTTTGTTTTGATGTTTTATAAGAATCATTTACACACATAAGTTTCCATTTCTAACAATTTTGATTTCGTCACTTCTTTATTAATCATTAATACTTTTTTTTTAGCATACGTAATGCCGTAATCATATTTATTCCCATAACACCCTCAATTGTTTGGCTTTTTATAATTATATGTTCTCATCATTTATATTTGCTTTTATTCTTCTTTCGTGATAATATTTTAGAACCAGTGTCAATCAGCGAACTTCAAATGCTATTAAAAAATTTCATGGTGATTATGAATACCGATTAATTTCGTTTGCATTTGAACGAATCCATGTAGCTACTAATAAATTTGTTACTGATCATCATCACAAATATTGTGATCCTGTGTAGCATCTACTCTTTTTGGATGATACTACTATTTTTAATAGCTTATTTATTCAATGTTGGACTAAATGAAGCCTGCTCTATATTTTTTTAGTTCAGTAGTTCTCACTGCTACTATTTTTATATCGTCACCCTACTCACCAATAGTTTTCGTGTTCTGTAGTATGTCCTTATTTATAAATAATATCATTCTATCTTTAGCCCATGTGCCTCTCTTTATGTTTTACCCACCTTGTGCTTAAGCTCGTTTTTCAATTCAGTAATGTTACCTCTACTACGGCTCTTTCCATAACACGTTCGGTATTTGATAATTTGTCTGTTTTTTTTTGTAAAAACCCGTGTTTGTGTACCTTATGTCAGAAATGGGAGTATGTATGTATTAAATAGTTTTCTGTTGAAGTATTTAGAATTTTTTTAAACATTCGATTTAGTTTTCAGAAAGCTGTCCCTTTTCTTTCTCTGCTGTTTGATTGTTTGGTTTGGTCTGATTTCTTGCTCCAAATATACGTATTAATTTATTTATTTCTGACTTTTTATTTATTTCTTTTTTGAATTGAATGTGTTCATTTTTTAATTTCATTTTTAAGTCAATTTTTTTCTAAAGTTTTTTCCGACTCCTTATTACATTTTTAAGAGATTTTTATTGGCACAGCACTGATACTTTCATGCGTCATAAATGCACTTGTTGTCTTGCAATTACCTTATGTCAACTCGGCAGTTTTGTAGTGTTCGTGTTTTTGCCTCAGACTCTAGACTACTCAAAGCTTTCTAGATGGTCGAATTCAGTTTTCAGTAACCGTTTATGTTCTATTAGTTATAATTTTTTTTATAATTTGTTGGAATCTTGGGGTAATTAGTTCTTAGGATGGTTAACTATTTCTGCTTGGATTTTGTCTAAGATTGGCATTTCTTCCAAGTCAGCGTCTAAAATAAACTTATTTATTTCAGCTTTACTTAAAATTTTGGACTTCTTAGGTCTGTATCCTTCACTTTGTCTTATCAATAAAGAACGAAGTTTTGGGAATTTTTATATATCAACATTGTGCTTAATTCCTAGTGTTGACCTTAACATTGAGTAATTTGTCTACAAAGTTGACGACTTCATTTTTTAACACGGCTCCAAGAAATACCATTACCAGATTTCCCTAAAAGGAACTCGTATTTTTTTCTATTATAAAATCCATGAAACGCCTGTACCCTTACTCGTATTTTTCTCTTATTTTCTATTCTATTTTTTTTCATTGCCCGTTAAGGATCGTCGGAAAATAAGTTACAGTAAACACATACTGATAATGTACAAATCTTCACACTACAATACTTATACAAACAAACACACTATAATAATCACAGTATATAATAATACATAATTAATCACAGATATGAAGATCTGTCAAATCCAAAATAGGGATTATAACTTTGAAGTTTTTAAAACTCGTTGAAAGTGTCTATAGGATAATTCAGTAACACTTTTAGGTATTTTATTGTATAGTTTAATCTAAATATATACTGGAGATTTTCCAAAAAGTGCAGTTTTATGTATATTCAATATGACTCAAAGTTATTGCTTGCAATTATAATTGAAATGTCATCGGCGGATTTGTATAACTTAAATTTAGCTGTTATATTGTCAAATGCAACGTCTATGTCATTAACAAAAATTAGAAACAGCAACGGCACAATCACTAAACCTTGAGGCGTTCCTTACTGAATATTTATACTTTTGGATCGAAAGGGAAAATTGTTAATATTTGAAAGTAAGTTGTAACCTTTAATTTCTACAATCTGTATACGTCCAGTTAGTAAAGCATTACTTGTTATTCCGTAAGCTTCAAGTTTCGGTAGAAGAGTAGCGTGGTTAATAACATCAAATGCTTTCGACATGTCAAAAAATAAACCCATAACAGAATCTTTGTAATATTGCTATAAATAGCAGATATTGTAGATCGACTTTTCATAAATCCGTGTTGACTGTCACTCCACAATTAAAATTTTTCAAAATATTTAACTAGTCAAACAGCTAGACACTTTTCTATAATTTTTGGAAAGAATACGGATATTGGCCTATGATTACTAATGTTGCGTTTGCTATGTTTTTTATGCAATGGTATCACACGAGTGTGTTTCAATGCTTCGGAAATTCCCCTGATATAAACGTTTTGTTGATGAAGTGTGTCAATGGTTGCACAATTATTTCAGCTACTTCTTTTATTATTGAGTTATTATTGAGCCGGGATTATCATTTAGCCAGCAGACATTTTAGATGGTAAACCGTTGATGACATTCTTTACTTTCTGATCGATAACAGGCAATAAAAAGAAAGTATTGCTTGTATACCTAGGAAATGATAAAATATTATTAGGTTTTATTAGACTAGATAAATTCATAATACTTTCTTTAAAATATTTGTTAAATTTTACAAGAAATTCTTGTTTTGAACTGTAATTAAATTTGTGATAGATATTTTGCTTAGATTGCTTTTGTTCATACACAATGTGAAAAGTAAATAAAATAGCTATATGATGAGAAATACCAGTTTCTATTGTTTTTGTTTTATATACCTTAACGTTTGTAAATATATAATCAATAATTGTCTGAGAGTGTGATGTACTTCGAGTAGGAACAAAAATGGTCTGGTGAAGAGCGAATGATGTGAACCATTCGTTGGCAAATCAACATTTTATCGCCACATACAATAGTATATTTACATTTACTAAATGCGTTTTTCATAACTTGTTCTAGATTACTAATGAAAATATCTGTGTTGGAATTGGAAGCCCGATAAGTAGCAATTATTAGATATAAGTCGTTAATAATTACTAAATGTACTAAATTCAAAATCTTTTGCATCGCGATAACTAATTTCTACTTCAAATGATACATAAACTTTTTTACAAGAAATAGCGGATCCACTCTCGCGTACATCTTTTCTACACCATTCTGCACATAAATTATACCCAAATAGGTTAAATGTTTTTATTTCCTCAATAGACAATCAATTTCTGGTTCCGGTGATAAAGATACGCATTTGTTACTCTGGATAATACCTGTATTGGAATGTATTGACAATATTTTCGTTTAAAGTTATACTACTTTTGAAAAAATATCTGTTGACGTAGGAGTTTTTGGGCCAGAAGCTTTGGAAGCAGATTTAAAGTAGCACTGCTTCCGCAAGTTCTGGTGGAGTTCGATATAGATTCATCTTCACTTAATATGTTTATTAAAACAAGGCATGGATACCGACGTTCCTCATTTTCAAGGCACCGCTTATTTTTTTTCATAAAAATAATAATTTTTAGAATTTCAAGTTTTCAGTCGATTTTCGAACGATCGACGGAAAAATAGTATGTGTACCTCGTAGGAAAAGCAATCTGTGTTGCTGGGCAGCAGTATTCACATCGCCGGGAAATATTACGCTTTTCTTACTAGGTACCTACACAATATACTATTACTCTATGTAATTTCTTCTGTTGCCTATTATCATATCTATTATAATCTTTTAAATATTTCTTTAGATTTTTACATTATCTTTAAATCTACTTACTAACGATTTTACTAGCATCTGATTATAATGTTCTTTAGAAAGTAGTTAATCGTTCATAAGCGAAAGGATAAAAAAATAAAATTGGTAGTTTTGACAGATATAATTATAAAAAATATAAACCGACAAAATAAATGCAAGTACTGAACAAATTTTGAATAATTTGGAAAAAAAGTGGAACTTCCAAGCTTATGTTATAATTAAGTTCGTTCTCATTATTTACTTTTTTAATAATTTTGTTTAATCCAAACTGTGGTAATTTTCAATCATATAAATGGCCACACTATGATTGTTTGACCGATGGTATCTAACTTGAGCTAATTGCTCTTTAAAACGAATTTGATAAAGCTCTTGTTTTCCCTACATACTCTTTATTGCAGCTTCTCCATTTATCTTATAGATTACCCATTTATGTACCGTCTAACGAGTATTTTGGTTTGCCTAAATGGTTTTGAAAATTATTTTTACTAAATTATACGATCACTTATTTTTTGAATGTAATATGTTTTGCATATTTCCTAGTTATTTGTCTGTAACCAGCTTATAACTTATATTTCTATGATCTATGATCTACGTATAGTCAAAGGTACCTTATCTCAAATAACGAAGAACAATTTGGATAACATCAAAATATTTCGCCTTAAACGACGTCAACTTTAAGGTAAGCATCGACCGATCAAGGTAATATTTTCATCTCAATATGAAGCCTTGTCTAAGTAAACTTAAAAAAGATGATCAAAAAATAAATATCAGTGCTGATTATACACAAACTTAGCAGAGCCTTCGCTCAGAGCTTGCAAGTATGATTTCTAATGGAAACTCTAACTTAACAATTCGGTTTGTAAAGGGTATTCCCAGAATTGTGCTAAAAAACGAGTAATACATAACTTTAATATAAATTACAAGAATATATCTGTTTATTTTTTCAAATGTGCGTGGATTACGGTCAAAAGTCGATAAAGTGTATACATATGCCTATGATATTGAATATGATATATTGGCATTGGTTGAAACTGCTTTATCTGCCGACATTGCAAGTAATGAAATGTTTCCTTCAAATTATGATGTTTTCGAACTGACAGGAAATTTGAAATTATTAAAAAAGCATGCGGTGATGGAACTCTTATCGCCTTGTCCAATCATTTACTGGCTGAACCTATAAATGTAACTGATCTAAACATTGCGATTCCGGAAATAGATATTGTAGGTTGTAAATGCAATTTTTGTCGTCTATATTCCGCTCAATACGAATTTACATAATTTTCAACACTTTTTTGACTTATTTGAGTTATTAGCTATTAAGTACAGTAACATCTTATTGTTAGGTGACTTTAATGTTCCAAATTTTGTTTATCATAATGGTAATAACGCTAAATCGGGTATTCTAAATAATTTTGTTAATTACATTAATCTAAGTCAATTTTACTCTATTACAAATTTTCAAAATTGTTTACTTGACCTAGTATTAAGTAGTTTCAGTTGTAATGTAGTTCATGATGAAATACCGATTGGTACGGAAGATGTTTATCATCCTGCTTTGCATATTTCCTTTTCTGGTACATCACCTCCTAAAAATAAGTTTTGCACTAACAACTCTATCAAGAAATACAATTTTAACAAAGCGGACTATGCTTTACTTACTCATAACTTAATAAATACTGATTGGTCATTTTTAAATCAGTTTAGTAATATAAATGCAGCATGCAGTAAATTTTATAATAAGCTTTACTCAGTATTAGATACATCTGTCACTGTATATAAAAATAAATTTTCTACATATCCAAAATGGTTTAATAGTGAAATTATAATTAATCTTCGCAAAAAAATTAAAGCATTAAAACGTTTCAGAAAACACAATAATTATAATGATCTTGCTTCTTTTAAATCTCTGAGAAGGTTAACTAAATGGCAAATTAAATCTGCATATTTGAATTACATTTCATATGTAGACAATACAATTTCTAATGATCCTAAATATTTTTGGAAATTTATAAATAATAAAAGGGAATTCTCGTATACCCAAAAAAATGAACTTTTATCTGCCTGATATTATAGTAAACGCATTTAAAAAATGACTTTGGTAGTGTTTATCTACCCTCTAGAACTGACCCTCTTAATTATAACTTCAATTCTCTTAATCAAAGTAATGATCTTATTAATATTGTCAACATCTCTGAAGATGAAATATTAGAAGCAGTTTCTAAATTAAAAAACAAGAATTCAGCTGGCCCAGATCAAATCCCCAGCTTTTTGGTGAAATTTTTTTCATATATCTTTGTTAAGTCGTTGCATTTGTTAATTAATATGTCAATTGTTACTGGTGAGTTTCCTCTGCTTTGGAAAACTTCTTACATTTGTCCTGTGTTTAAAAATGGTGATCCAACTAATATTACAAACTATCGTCCTATAAGTATAATTAACAATTTTAGTAAAATATTTGAAACAGTTTTATACTCAAGAATTTATCCTTTAGTGAAAAACCAAATTTCTACTAAACAGCATGGCTTTATGCAAAAACGTTCTACTATAACTAATCTTGTATGTATTAGTGAGTACATTAGTAAAACATTAGACTCACAAGGGCAAGTGGACGTTATTTATACGGATATAGCTAAGGCCTTCGATCGTATTTCTCATGACATTATATTGGACCAACTCCAACAATTTGGATTTGACCATTCACTAATCTTACTACTTCAGTCGTATTTGAATAATTGCTATCTAAGTGTTACTTATAATAGTTTTATTTCTCTGCCTATTATACCAACACCAGGTGTTTCTCAAGGTTCTATCATTGGGCCACTTTTATTTTTATTAAGTAAAATGTGTGTCTTGCGACATCTCGTGTAGTTTATTTTTATTATTTATTAATGATTTATTCCTTAATGTAACGTGTAAAATTTTTTTTTGACTGATGACTCAAAAATTTTTACTTCGATATCTACCATAGCGGACTGTTTACATTTACAGTTTGAATAAATTGCAACAATGGTGCTCTGATAACAAGTTATCGTTGAATATTGGAAAATGTAAAATATTAACATACACTAGAAAATTTCGACCCATAACTTTTTTATGCTATTGATTCAATATTACTAGAACGCTGCTTAGAAATAAAGGATCTTGGTGTTAATTTTGATTCTAAATTCACCTTTGCTGGTCACATTACTCAAATTTGTAATAAATGTAATAAAACTCTTGGATTTATCATTCAAAATTCTAAATCATTTACTAATGTTCATTTGTTGAAAATATTGTATTTTCACTGGTTAGATCAATTCTTGAGTACGGGTCTCTAATATGGTACCCTGTATACAAATATCAAATATTAAAAATTGAATCTGTTCAAAGAAAATTCTTAAAGTATTTAACATACAAATTGGATAATACTTACCCAATAAGAGGTTTATCCCAAGCTCATTTGTTACAAAGATTTAATATTCAGCCTTTAAAGTTACGCAGAGAATTGTTTAGTCTTAAATTCCTTCATAAATTAGTTCATAATCAAATTGACTCTTCACATTTACTTTCATTAGTTTACTACTATGTACCTTATTACCATTCCCGATCTAATTTAACTTCTTTTATAATCCTAGTTATAAATCAAATATGTTATATAAATCACCAATGATGAACATCTGCCGTATTTTTAACACTATCTCTGCTAATTGTGATATACATTTCGATAGTGAAAATTTAATTGTAATAATATTTCAACATACAAACGATCACTTTAGTTAGGTTTGTATTATTGATAGGTATTTACGTACACTTAACTATTATAAATAAATATTATACTAATTGTACTAGATCTGTTACCATTTTTATATTTTTATATTTTATTAAATTAGTTGTTTTTTTCTGCTTTCTACACTACTGTATAATTGTATTTTGTTCTATTATTGGAATTTATTTTATTGTTGAACAAATAAATATTATTATTATTATTATTATTATTTCTAATATTTAACTCATGTTTATGATTCCTAGGTAGAATATGTACAATTGATTCCCTGTAGGTGCACAATATTTAATATTAAGCAGTTTTTTTTATCGAAATATTATTGTTTTGCCTATGAATCAAAAAAATTAATGATTGCAAATTTGCGTTTTTGTCACAGACTAAAATTTTATTTAAAAAAAACACAAAATTTAGTGGGGTATTATTTTATCATCCTCTTAAATATTAAACATTTCCCAACGAACGTGTCGTAAATAAACAGCTAAATTGCATAATTTATAATTTCAGTGAATAATTTGGTAAGTGAATAATTTAATACTGATAAAAACTTGTTTAGAAATAAATACGAATTTAGATGTTTGTGCAATTCACCCCTAAGTTACAACTTTTAGCAATAAACTGTTGGAGTTGTATCCAATTATAGCTAACGAAATTAAACCTAAAAATATTACAATTTAAGATTTTTTAATGAAACTTCCGAGAATCAATTTAATAATTACCTCTTAGTACAATAAAAGTTAAAGTAAGGGAAATTTTACTTTATTTTATACAAAAGAGTCTTACATTTAATTTTTTTGTTTGGCAGAAAGAACAAATAAAGAAAAAAACAATACAATTAACACAACGTAATACATATTTGTTTTGCTAAATTATAATTAAATTAGTAGGTATATAATAACATTAAAGCAAAACTAAAATTTAAAAAGTTTACGGAAATGTTACTTTAAGTAAATCTATTACGTACTGACCGAAACATAACAGATTATTTTTGAACCGATTGACAAAAATTTCTAAATTTTAAAGAGTTCCAATATACAAAAACCAAATCGTTAAATTTCTTATCTATGTATGATAAATTTTCAATTTCTGTTTATAGTCATAAACACATGCTATTCATTCCAGTATTTATTTCTATAATTTGTATACATTGAAGAGTGTAACATAATATGTCTTTGGGCTCGTGTTTACCACATGCGCAGGACACTAAGAACTACTACTTAATAAAAAAGTATTTGCCCTGGTGTTGAGATGTATAAAACAACTGTCGAAAAATAACTATTTTCTATAGAAATAAAGAACATACACCCTTACAACAAAAAATTTGGAAAAAGAAATTAAGATTCTACGCCTCTTGTGTAACAGATTTTCAGTTTTTCTCAAAATATCTGTTTTTGAAAAGAATAAACTTTCTAAAATAATTTAATAAGGTAAAAATGTACCCTCCATTATATGCACTTAATTGCATCAAAACAAAATTTTAGCACAAGAGAGCCATGCATTGATGCTTTTGCAATAAAATATTAATGCAGTTTAAAATTTAAAAAAAAACAGTCATACTTAAAATGCGTATAGTGGTAAATGTGCCACTATAGAGCAAATTAAGTACAGTAGAACCTCGATTATCCAAGGTAATGTGGACCGACCCTATCTCGGATAAACGAAAACTCCGGATAATCGGGGTTTCAAATGCTGGTGAAATTAAACACAGTAAATATACATACGTACATACTAATGTAGTGAAAACAAAGTTTAATACATAATATGGACATGTAATAGCTTTAAAGTAAGCACATACATACAATTACTTAAAATACGTAGAAATTTGTGTTTGTCTCAGTCTGGCCGCTATTCGTCTTTTAGCGATGATATCCTTCTATTTTTGAACGAAGATAACATTGCCAGGGCTTGCTTCGTCATCTTGTTCCATGTAGGCCAAAAATGTTTCTACCGCAGAGAAGCATTCTGTGTGAGACACCTTTTTAAATGATATCTCCGCGTCTTCTTCAGACTCTGAATCTGATTGTTTATGCTTTTCTTGGACTAGCTCTGCAATTTCTTCGTCAGTGTAATCTAAGTCCACATCATCGCCTTTCACTCATTCATCAATATCTTCTTGTGAGATGTCTTCTGTAGCGGACAAGGTCCTCATCATTTCTAGAAGAGGTATCTCTGTCTCCTGTTGATTATCTTCTTCAGATGGAAAATCAATAATTTTTCGACACGATTTTGACAACGGCACTTTACAATTTTTTTCGCGTGACTAACAATGCAGTGATACGTACCCAGTTGTGCCTTTATCCCCTCTGCACCTGCACCTAATCATAACGCGAACTGGGATGTATGGACGAATGTAATCGTAAATGAAACAATATTTCTGTTTAATTTAAAATGAATACACGAATTAACCTTGAAGGTTCTCGTACATATGTACAATGAGTTTTTATTAAAATTATGTACCTATTTCTGTTTGACGCACCTCGGTTAAGCGGGAGCTCGGTTAAAGCGGACCGTACTGTAACAGTTTTAAAACCCTAATACGCGGTTGCATAAGCGCTGTAGTTAGGTAACTATTCTTCTGATTGGATGTAATTTAATTTTAAGTTTACTGATTGGCTAACAAATTGTTAACAGTTAACTACTAATTACGATTGTACAACCATGCAGCCATGTGTTATTTTTAAATTGCATAGTAGTTAACTTATAAGTATTTTTTTATTAATTGGGGCGCTTAATTGAAGGTGCTACTCGCCACTAGTAAGAGTACTGATTTTTCTAAAGTTCGGATTAAATTTTGAATGCAGGATAAATTCGATATTTCGAGAAAATGAATTTATAGTATTTGTGACCTCCTTCCAAATAAATAGTTTTTAATTCTTACTACGTTTAACTTTTTTGCATACCTTTACTGCATACAAAAGAATAAAGTCCGCCATATTTCTTGACAATAGAGGAAGCCAATTACGATTTCTTAACAAATTAATTTAACACAACCCCCAAATAGTTGATCGGCGGTGTCCGTCATGGCTCGGGTGAATGTTTTACTAGCTGACACCATGGCGCTTAATCTGTTATCATATTTTACTTCAAAAGTCAGAAAACTTAGACTTTAACTTTTGTACACAACCGGTTGCTATTAGCAGCGGAACTAAAAGTACTTTTACGCTATTTTAAGTGGACGTAGAAGTATGTTACGAAACCACAAATACTTTTTAAATTAAACAACAGATGTTTCATTATTAAACAATACATCTTGCAACACTAAATGTTTTTACTGCCGGAAAATTACAGTGTTAATAATAATAATGATGAAACCCAGGAAATCGGTTAGTCTTGTAAACTTACAAACTTGTCATAAAATGTATTATTTTTACTTGTAATCAAATAAAATTATACTGTTATAGGTAATGTCTACACAACTTTTACCTGGTCTAAACTACTTTTGTTTTTCCGCCAGTAATTGGTGTTTCTCAATAGCACACAGCTACTTTCCCATGATTAACGTGATCTATGACATATAATTTTTTGTATAAATTAAATAACTAATCTTCTACCCATTTTTCTGAAATTATTTCATATTTAAACCCTTTATTAAAAAGGTTCATAAGATATTTTTTTTAGTTAGTTGTTCGGAGTTCTACTAACGTATTTACATATTAGAATTCCAGAATTGAATTTTCAAATAAACTCCGTATAAAAACACTCAAATGTCATATTTTAACTAAATTACAAGTTCTAAATTTTTAACTGTAAGCCAATAGTATATTTCTAACAAGTGTGGAAAGTGACAAATATCTTTGCAAGTGTGTTAGATACACATCCTAAAAATTGAAACTTATCCGTTTGAACGAACGAATGACAACGATGAACGATAAGCGGTATGCAACGAATCGTTCACAAACGAACATTTACTATGTCTATTCTACTTTAGTATACGAAATTTTGATAATGACTGCAGAATCCTTATTGTTTTCTAGTTTTAGATACAGAAGCTCTTGTTTTCGACACGCCTCACTGATTCCAATTATTGAAATTACCTGTAATTATGGAAAAAATATGAAAAGCAACTTTGTTGACAGATGTTATGTTACACAAGTCGACACCTAGGTGTCGCAACACTTCTTGTTTATAAAAAATTATATTATAATAGTCTAAGCAGTGATTACTTATAATACTTTGTTCAACAAATATATATTTGTTAGATAAAGTACAATTTCCAAATCAAACTGCTCTCTATTTTACGAATTTATTTTTTAAATGCCTTTAAACTTACGTACATACTTTATTTTTGGAATTGATAACGCGTGCGGTGCCGTTGCTAGGCGTAACTAGCGAGTTACAAATGTAATTATTAATGTTTCTCAAATAAACAATGGTTTCGTGACGTCTTAGTTTCTGCAACGGTCGTCTAAAAAAAATTGAGGTAAGATAGTAATGGATCTTCTATTAAGGGCACAACACATGAAATTCGTTAAAAATTCAAAAGATTTTTTATTTATGCAAAAAGTACAATTCATGACATTAGGCATGAAACACGACAAATGTCCTCCACGTAAACGCTTGCAGAAATGAATCCGTTGAATCAAATTTTCCATGACCTTTTCACACAAATCGGCTCAAATATCAGCAATGACTCTCAAGGCGTTTAAAGTTTCAGGTTTGTTGGTCTAAACGTGTAACTTAACAGCCCCAGGGAAACAAGTTCAGAGGTGTTAAATCACATAAACAGATGACCAATTGACCGGTCCGTTTCTGAAGATAACTTGCTTGCCAAATGTATTTTTCAATATATCAATTGTGTTTCTGGCTGTGTGACATATAGCACCATTCTGTTGCAACCACATATTCTCCAAATTATTGTCATCAACTTCAAGCCAAAAAAAAATGAATGAACATCACCCGATAACGCTCTCCATTCATTACAACTCTGCGACCTTGATCATTTACAAAGAAGTAAAGCCCAATGATTCCTCTAGTATTAAGTGCACGCCAAACTGTCAGCTTTTTAGATTTCAAAGTTTGCTCATGAATCACTTGTGGATTTGCTTCACTCCATATTCTGCAATTCTGCTTGTTGACAAAACCATTCAACCAAAAATATGCTTCGTCCAAATTAGCAACTTGTAGTTGTTGAGTCCCTATTGGAAAACCCAGTATTTTTATTCCAACAGACATCTGCGGGTAAAATGACAACTAAATTCTAAATTTGGGAGAACTTTTAGATCATTTATTAATTTAACCATAGATCTTGATATCCAGGCGGTAATAATAGCGCTAAACCCTCTAACCGTTATGTGAGTAAACTGAGAAGAACTATTGCTAATTTTTTCACTAATTAACAGCAAAAAACAAATTTCTCAAAATAATCCATCAGTTTTCTATCTCTATAGTTACAGACCGTATTATTACTGGTTTTGTGGCTAGATGGATACGAACCTTCCAGTACTAAATCATCGATTTAACTCATAGATAATATTCTCTCACTTTAATAACCTTTAAAAAATATTATTATACTTTACTACAAAAAGCAAAAATATATTGCAAATAAATTACCAAATGGTACTTCTAATCCCATAAATGCAAAAGGTTACTTTTTAACAGATCAAGACACGATCAGACAAGATAAACTTTCAGATATTCAAATTCCGACCTTTTCAGTTGATTATTGCAGTAATTCAACAAACCTATTCGTACAAAGAAACCTTTAATGCATTATATAAGAAAAAAATCCATCTGAATCACTATTTTAGTATACGCTCAACACAATGATTTCTGCCACCTCTCCCGCATTTTTCTTGGTAATATGCTGTCTTCACCCACATGCTTTCTAAATAATTTTATGTTGATGATTTGCTGTCAGTAGCAAATGCCTCCGAGTAATCCGTCTGTTTTATAAAATAAAATGGCCTGTGTATTAAGTTAAGGCTGTATTAGACTAAGAAAAAGAATTTTCCAGAAATTTTAAAAGCCATAAACAATCAAACAAAGTAAGGATTAGTATAATTACCGTATTCGCCATATAGATGTAGCACAAATTCAAATTGCTGAAAATTCTCTATAACTAAGAGAGTAAGTCTCTCCTTCATTGCAAAAAAAATCCGTTATGTTGCAAACATAATTTAAAAATTTTCGTGGGACTCACCAACACCAATGGATTTGTATACCAAGTGACTGAAATTTCAAAATAGGCAGTTTAAAGCAATTATATATTCCAAAACAACATGAATTTTCCGATAGTTCTAACCTAGTTTACAAGAGAGTTCAGAATGATGTTTGAGTAAAAATAAAGTGATCATAAGGTAGCTCCATTAAAAACCATATCAATCCCAAAGCTCAAACTTTGTGCTACGCTGCTTAATAGACTTATGTCCAAGATCGTCATAAAGGTAAATAAACTAGATTTGCTGCTATTGTAGCATGGTTTTTACAAGGATCAAAACTTTATCAAACTTTTTGAAACATAATCTAATCGCATCAGTGAGATACAGGACTTAAAATGTTCGGTCAGCAGACAATCTTACAGACTTATTAACGCGGGGTGTCATGTCCGAGCAATTACTCAACAGCTGTTAAATGATTAGAAAACTGGCCAAAAGAACAGTTCGATGACAAGATTTGCGTTTATGTTGTAACAATAAACAGACCATTTTATTTGTTTCATCCCCAACTAAGTTACAACACCTTCTCCGCATATTGGTAGCCTTCACTAAGCTCGGGTCAAAAATATCAAATTCCACCTTAAAGGAATTTAATCCTTTAATCCCTGCGCATTATAGTTTGGAATAAGTTTAACTGTTGTGCCAGAACCTAATATGATACGTATGAATCAAACTAGATTGTCGCGCTTTCAAAAGGCTTAGAAACCAGCTCAACATTTTTGGAAACGTAAAATACACCAATTCAAATTAATGCCATGGTTCTGATAAATGGTCCAACCTAAGGCAGACGTTCATAGAAACCTTCAGTATTTTATAAGCTAGATAAATATTTGTTTTTGATTAAATTTATTTGTGGACGGTTGCTTAAACGATATCACTTTAGAATATATGTTTAGAAGAGGTCGGTTTTGTGATCTAGCCATGTCGTAATCCTGTTGGTTTTGTCGTATGTGTGCGAGTTTCGTTTTGTGTGTGTGTTAAACCTCACTTCATCTACCGGAAAAAGTGTGAAGTGTCCCGTTTTTTTCCTATCTGTTATACTACATCTAACTCTTCCTTATTTGTTCTGGATTTTGCTTCATCTGGGGATCAGGCAACATCCACGTCAGGGAGTGTTGGAGCTCATACTTCTGGTAAGGCTTAGGTTTGTCTAGGACACAAAACCCAGGATACGGGTAACTGGTTATCTATTAATCCGGGCGACAAATGAAAGATATTTTTGATTTTAATTTTAATTGAAATTATTAATTAGTAGTTTTTTGTTTTTATTTAAACCAAAGAATTAGAAAGAATATTTCAAAATTTTCAAATCGCTTGTTGAAAATCCGTCTGACCCAAAAATTAGCATATTACGTACTGATAATGGTGGGGAGTATTAAAACAAGCAATTGGATAACTTTTTTCAATCGTCAGGTATTGTGTATCAGATCTCCGGATATTGTCAAGAAACAAAAGGTTACAGATTGTATGACCCTCAAAAGGAAATTATCTTTGTATCAAGGGTTGTAACATTCTCTGAAGATCATTGTTAGAAAACACTTCGGAAGGTACCGACAAAATCTTCTATGTGCTCCCGAATAAATCTGATGTTGTGGACAATTCTTGTTTTAGATCTGACGAAAAGAAATATTCATTGACATTGACTGATATTAGTTCTCCGGAAGGTAACGTACAATCTGTCACTGATTCTTGCTCAACAGCTACTAGACCACAGCGAGACTGACGAGCTCCAATTGCTCTGAGTGACTATGTGACTTCTTCAGCTTTCTGTACAGGCTCTGAGGCTGTCATATCCAGTGTCTTACGACGATACTTTACTTTGTCAAGATAATTATTTATGGGTTGTTGCCATAGAGCGTGAATTTAAAGCACAAATGGAGCTGGCCTGGGAATTGGTGGAATTCCTTGTTTTAAAACAACCCCAAGCATGTAAATGCGTGTTTGGAACGAAGAGATTTGCAACTGGTATAGTAACGGGTGGTCATAAAACGAGGCTCGTTTTGAAGGAGTTTGCCCAAAGGAGGAAAAGTGGATTATAATTAAGCATTCTCACAAGTTGTCAGGTATAGCTCCATCAGATATCTTATATCGCTACAAAATTTTTGACGCATTTGTGTGTGCATATTTTTTGTTTCGATTGAAACATGACGATCTGCTGGATTATAGAAGCTACTGGGCTTGGGTTCAACTTGATTAAGTAACATCTGAATAAAATCTCACAAAATTTTAGTGGCGCCCGACGTGGGGCATTGAAAGTTGGGTTATTATGCTCTTTTCTCGTATTCATGTACGTAATTTGAAATTGTAGTCCTTATAGTTCTGTTTTATATTTAACTACTATCAACTGTAGTATTTGTTATACTTATTTTACAAATCTTGTTAAAAAACCCTCCTCCAAAGTGGGGAATTATGTTAGATATTTCTGAATTTTTTTGTAGTTCGGTCTTCTGCTTAGTAGGGGGTAGAACAGTTTTGCCATCAGAAACGTCACTTTCGTTTAAATCACATTTGAATCAACACGTAAATGGCTTGTTTCTGTTAAATTTGTAATTTGTGAAAACAAAGTGTTCTTGACCAACGTTATCCAAAAGGGTTTTATTCAACAGCAATCATTTTTTTTATTACGTTCACAAAGTCTGCACATTATTTGTTAAGTAATGCTTAAATTTCGACCCTAATATAACTTTTTCTAATTAACAAAAAAAATAATTTGAAACGTATTTTAGCGAATTTACAATTTTTAAATATCACATATTGAATCGTTGTACTGCATTTCGCGTTGTAATTCGTTGTAACTTAATTAGTTTGAACTTTCAATCATAAAATGTATTTTATATAAAATCTACCTTCGTAGAATATTTAGAATTACTCAAGTGGCTTATTTCGGAAACAAAAGCATTCCTAATAGAACCCTACTTGAAAACCGGACGAGAGCTGGATAACGAGCATAAAATGTATTTTACTTTGTTTTCAAGAATTTAGTTTTGTAGTCTCGTTCTCGTAATTCGTATACAGACAGAACGCGTTCTTTTATTTTAAAAGGTTTTATAGTGAAATCTGTTTTGACCTTTTATCACTCAAATAGGTTCAGCGAAAACTATTTTAGGTGTTTAATCTAGAGTACTTAAGTTTTGTTTATCGTAAATAGGTACAAATTAGTGAGTTATTTTTATTTAAACTTAAAATACCATTTTTTTAAAATATTTAAACAAATATTGTTGTGTCAATCCAAAGCACGCTCGGATAGACTTTTTACAATAAATTTAACATAGGTACTAACTATCTAATGTTCTTCCATTATTAGTGATATATTACTAAAGTACATTTGTGTATGACGTACAAGAATTTTTATAATTATGAAGCAAACCAGATTCAAACTCGTTTGTTGCAAAATGCGAGCAATTTATAATAAACTCGATGATCACTTTATGTACTACATTATGTTTTTGTCTTCATTTTATTTTTAAAACTGAAAACTTTTGAAGATAAAAACAAGCATGTGATTTTATTGCTTCGTTAAGTAGGTAATTTAATTTGGTTGTGAAATTAATCTATTAAATAAAAACTTTCACTCTAATAAGTATTTTATATTAAACGATGTTACCTTTGATTTCGGTTGGAGTTTTTTGATTAAGGACGAAAAATTATTTTTTTTTACTGTTAAATCAAAACGAGTGTATTTAAGATATTTCATTTAAATACGTTTGCAAGAAACAATTTTAGAGATCAACGAAATCGCAGCCATAAGTAGAGCCATCTAGAGAAAGAAAAAGAATACAAAATAAGGTGAGAAAGAGAGAATGAGAAAATAAGAAACGAAGAGCATGTTTGGTAGTTCATAAGAAAAAACGGAAGAAACAAAAGACAGAAACAAAAATACAAGGAGAAAAATGGGAGCAACGTTGTAAAAAGCTATAGTACGGAACAGATAAAAATCAAGAAAATAAAATAGGTGCAAAATAAAAAAATAAGAGGAGGGATTGAAATGGAGGAGATGGAAAAGCAATAAATAAAATTAAAAAGGAAAAGCTAAAGACACCGACGAAACACAGGGAAAAGCAGTGGAGATACACGGGAAGAAGAAGAGAGAGAGACAAAGAAGAGAGAGAGACTAAGAAGAATATTTGAAAAAATATGGAAAGGGAGGGAGGTTACCAGAAAAATGGAGAGAAGTCATAATATGTCTAACATACAAAGGAAGTGATATAAAAGAAACAAGAAATTACAGAGGAGTTAGCCTTTTGAATGTCGGGTATAAGATTTACTGCGAAATAATAAGAGCACGGTTAGAAAAAGAATTAGATATTAGATTGGCAAACGTGGACAATGTATATATATTAAACATATTGTTAATGAGGAAAAACAGAAAAAATGTTTGCAATATTTGTAGATTTAAGGTCAGTATTTGAAAAGGTAGAAAGAGGTTGCAGCACAAAAATAGAGGGAAAGCTGGGAAGAGAGTTTTGGACAGAACAAAGGGCTAAGACAAGGATGTCCACTGAAAGATAATGTAGAAAAAAAAAAAAAAAAATTATGTAGTTTAAGAAAAAAAAAGGTAGACTAAAAAGAAGAGAATAGAAGAGACGAGGAAAACATAGATAAGTTTAAATACCTAGGATAGACAGTGAGGTTTGATAATAAAAATGAAGATTATTAAGAGAATTATGGGGTTGTAACCTTGATTAAATTTACGGGCTTAGGGGAAATGCAATGAACCCGTAATGATTACTAAAATCGGATTATTGATTGCAAAAATTATTATGATGAAGCAATTTGGCAAGTACCCGGAGATAAGACTTGCTAAGGTAGAAAACGGCCTGCTAAAACTATCGCCCGAGTAAGTATTACACAAATTAAACTTAAACCTAATATTAGTTATACTTAAGCATAATACGCGAAGATCTTCGAAGGGAGTTCCTGCTGCTGTAGGTCGACGTTTAAGGACCGGAAGGCCAGCGCGAGGACATGGAGCGGGACGTCGCCGATGAGAAAGGAGAATCTGGGCCCGCTCGAAGACGTCTTCGTTTGTCGGCATGGAAATGTAATGATTAGCGCCTTATCGCAGACGTCACCTCGGAGCTGATTAAAGGTGTCTTCAGCAATACGTTAAGGGGAGACGTGATAATAATAATAATTCACTCCAGGTATAGGACACCAATAATTTATCATAATTTAATGAAGTTCTATTTACAGCAGAAAGTCAAGCCCTTTCATGTTCTTGTACGCATCGCCATAATAATAAATATAATTGAAAGTAACCCAAATTGGAGGAAAGAAACCCAATGGTAGTTTCTCCTAAAAAATATAAATACATGGGTAGAAACAAGGGAGAAATTACAATCGAGCATAAACGTAGGTGGATGGTGAAATGCAATGCGCGAATACTAAATGAAGAAAGAAATAAATTATTCTTATCAAGCGGCCATGCAATTCACCATCGTCGCCTTATCAAATAGTGGTCTTTAATAATTAGAATAAATAACGCCACTAATTTGTTAAACGGCGCCGTAATGAATGTTAATGTTAAATATGAATTATAAAACACAATTAAATATAAGTTTACTTACTCGTGCTAATTTATCTAAAACTTAAATTACACGCATAGAGAAATCGTACGCGAAAGAACGGTTTATTAGATGGCCGTTACCTTCGCATTGCCTTATCTCCGGGCAATGTTGTGGGGAAGATAATGTCTAAAAGAATTTACCTTGGAACTATACAAAGTGTTTACGAAAATACGTAACACCCACCCCGACAAAAGGAAAAGCGAAGCGTACAATAAAAACTAAACTCGGAAAGGTTTTAAAATTGGATGTGAGATTTAGTGATCTCACCAGACCCTTGATCTTCTAACAGTACGGAAGCAGGCGTCGTGAAGCCTTTGATGATTTTGGGATTGGACCATTTTGGATGAAATTTGGAATCCATTGTTAACGATGGAGCCGGGCCAAATTGACGAACAACTACCAATTGCCCAATTTTAAAATTAGTAATTGGAAGTTTGCCAGGGTTGTAATATTTTTGGCCTTATTATGTGCTCGTTGAAGATGGCTCAGAACCTCATCCTTGGAAGGAATGGTATCTTTAGTTTGCAGGCATTCAAGGTGCCATAGGTTGTCTAAAGGGGTATTAATTTCCTATTAAGGAAAACTGACGCAGGAGAGGCACCAGTTGCTTCGTGACGAGTACTGTTATAATTTAAAACAAAGAAAGGAAGTAATTGATCCCATTTAGAATGTTTTTCGGCATATTGTTTTATTAATAAAGTTATGTTATATTTTATGTTACGATTTACCCTCTCGCTCATGTTTCCAGCGGGACTATAAGGGGACGTAAATGCTTGGCGTACACCCCAATTAAGACAAGCCTGTGCCATAAGGTGACTAGCGAAACACTTAGCGTTGTCGCTTACTAAAACCTTGGGCGGGCCGTAAGTGGAAAATAAATCAGTTAGACACTTAATAGTAACGCGAGCGGTGGAACGCCGGGTTGGATAAACCTTTACCCACTTAGAAAAAGCATCAACGCATACTAGCATGTGTTTGAATCCATCGGATGAGGCGATGATAGGGCCTACATAATCGATATAAATTTTTTCCCACGTAAACTGAGGGATAGTGCTAGCTAGATGCACGTTTACCTTTGAGTTTGAGGGTTTACACATTTGGCAAAGTTTACACGTAGAAATATATTCTTTAATCTCCTTATACATGTTTGGCCACCAGAACCTTTTAGCCACTGAACGATAAGTCTTGGTAATCGAATTGTGAGCGCCAATTCTGGAGTCGTGGAAATAATACATAATAACTGATCGAAGATTAGTGGGGATTACGACTCGACGAAGTTTTTCCTACCTACCAAACGACACAACAAACCATTCGCCACTGTAAAGTTATTAACGCCTTCACCATCCTGAGGGTGGCTCAAAGCGAGTTTACAATAGTCGTCGTCTTGCTGACGTCGGTGGATTGAGAGAAAAGATTCCGGAATTTCCACTAAAGCGTTCAAACATAGCGGATCACTATCGTCTTCAGAATTTGATGGAGGCTGATCATCAAAAAGGCGAGAAAGACCATCCGCGATAATATTAGATTTGCCCGGGATGTGCTCAATAGTGAAGTTAAAACGCGAGAGTTTTAACATCCATCGCCCATACTTCGATAACTGCCGGGGGTTGTTGGCGAGCCAACGAATAGCACAACAGTCGACTTGCAGAATAAAATGTGAATCGGACAAGTAATCCTCAAACTTATCTAGTGAAAAGATGACACCTAAGGCTTCCTTCTCATATGCCGAATACCTCTGCTCTGTAGGAGATAATTTTCGGGAAGCATAAGAAATCGGGTGGAGACCGTCTTCAAAACGCTGCAGGAGAACACCTGCTATGCCGAGATCGCTCGCATCGGTTTGCAAAACAAATTGCTTATCAAAATCAGGCAGACGCAAAACGGGTGCGTGCATAATTGCCGACTTAAGCCGATTAATAGCATCAATGTGAAGATGTTAAAATAAAGGGTTGATTTTTCCTTTTTAAATCATTTAAAGGTGCGGCTA
This sequence comes from Abscondita cerata, assembly GCA_030710515.1. Taxonomy (NCBI): domain Eukaryota; kingdom Metazoa; phylum Arthropoda; class Insecta; order Coleoptera; family Lampyridae; genus Abscondita; species Abscondita cerata. Next base: position 493,408 of record JALBCR010000921.1, on the reverse strand, counting down.
TCTCACCAAAATTTTTGATGAAACGGCTGCAATAAGAAAAATACCTAACATCTGTTGTAACTGTTTTACATTCTTGGGAAGGGGCATTTGAGCAATACTTTCTACGCGAGAGGGGTCGATCTGAACACCGCGCGCGGATATAATATGACCGAGGATTCTTAGTTGTCGCATGGCAAAACGCGCTTTCTCGGGGTTTATAGTAAGCCCTTTTTGTCGAAAACGATCCAAAACTAGTTTTAAATGTTCTAAATGTTCGTCTGGATTTTTAGAAAATACGATAAAATCATCGAAGTACGTAAGGAGACACTTGCCCCTTAAGTCGGAGAAATCACGAGCGATTAATCGTCCTAAACCAGTGGCGGATGTTTTTAAACCAAACGGTAAAAAATTGAACTCAAAATGTCCTGCCTGAGTCACGAAAGCTGTTATCGGTTTCGATTTTTCGTCAAGTGGGATTTGATGATATGCCGCATTCATATCAAATAAGGTAAATATCGAAGATCCGTGCAAACAATTAAAAATAGAACAGGTAGTCACACCTGGAAAGGGATCAAAATGAATCACCTTATTAACAGCGCGGTAGTCAATGACCATGCGTTTCTTCTCTGAATTTTTCTTACTGATTAAGAAAACAGGAGAAGCGTAATTAGAATTGCTTAATCTAATGATTCCTTTATTTAATAGATCGGTTACGTGACTATTAATTTCCGCCTGTCGAATAGGGTTGACCATAAAGGGAGGGCGGTAGACAGGGTTAAAGGAATTTAACTTAATGCTATAACTGAAATTTTTTGCAGATCCCATTTTATCTGACAACACATCAGAATAATTGGCAATTATACTATTGAGACGATGCGATTGAATTTCATCCAAAGCATATTGAATTTCACAAATTGCGTTTAATGCAGATTGTGAGAGTAACTGCGAATGTTTTAAAAATGGAATCTTCACTTCGGTATTAAACCTAAAACTTAAACAGTTTTCTGTAAAATTTAAAATAGCATTCATCTTGCGAAGAGAATTTATACCAATTATAATTTGAAAATCGGACCTTGGCACGACCAAAAATTTTAATGGCCAGGAAAATTTATTAATCTTAACAAAAAGGAGGATTGTTTAGATACCTTAATCAATGAAGCGTCAGCTAACCGAACTACCCTGTTACAAGAGGCGAACCCTTTATTGAGCAATTTATTTATAACATTAGCGCATTTAAGCGAAATGAAATTATGAGATGCTCCGGTATCGCATAATGCTTGAAAACTGTTGTTCGCTATAGCGACATTAATGAACGGGAGATAATTCTTGTAGCTTGAAACGACATGATTAAGAGGGTAAATTAGTTTTTTGGATATGATGCTTCCTTGTTTAAACGTTTTTGACAAACAGTAATATTATGGCCATAACGTTTGCAATAGTTACAGAATTTAAAAGTTTTATTTTTAAAGGTTGGTAGCGGTTTATTGTCACTGCTACTGTCACCAGAAGCAACAGGTGTTAAAATCTGCGTATCACATTCCTTTGAATTAGAAAAGTGAGTATTCACCGTCAATGAATCTACAGCTAAAGACTTGCTACGTCTTTCAATAGAAGCCGCTAACCGATAAACATTTTCCAACTCGGCAAGGGATTCGGGTTCCGGAATGTGTTTGATTAATTCGAAGGTGGTACGGTTCATGTGTGCCCAAATGATTGAAATTAAATTGGTTTCGGAATGCGAAACATATAATGCAGAAGCTTTAGATAAAATATCATTCGCAAATGGTTCGAAACCTTCGTCAGGTTTTTGCAAACGATTAATAAATCTGTCCGCAAGCAATACACGGTCAGATGCATTGATATAATTAGCTAACAAATAACGTTTAATTTCTGGCCAAGATTGACTATTTGGTGAAAACCAATGAGAAAGAATATGTGAATCAACCTTAACTGCGAGAGCTGTGAGTAAACTCGGAATATCAACATTGGGTATCTTCAAAATTTTTTCAACAGACTCGATAAATAAAATAATACTCTCGGGTGAACTGTGAACCAATTTAGGTACAGAAGCTTGAAGTTCATCCGAACTAACCTTAAATTTAATTAATGAAGTCTTTTCAAGTCTTTGGGTAATGTGAGCTATGCTCTTACTTAAATTTAAAATAGCGGTTTGATTATTATGAGCGATTTTATGTCTTGCGCTAAAGAAGCAAGCGAGGGTTTAGTAGCTGTTCGACCCTTTACTGCAGGCACCCTTATAATTTTTGAACCGCCAGGTAATGAGGCCTTCCTTTCAGATTCGGAAGCAGACGCCTCAACATCGGAAACACCTGGATTGGGGTCCTCTAAATTAGAGGGTACGTTCAACATAGTTTTTCCACTTCGCAAAGTTATAGACATAACTAATAGGGTAATGAATCTATAAATTCGTAATAATAATTAATATTAAAAATTATAATATAGCAATCAATGGAAATTAAATGATTCGATTAAAGTGCACGTAAGTACGTAACACAACCACGTTCTGCTACCATTTGTAACCTTGATTAAATTTACGGGCTTAGGGAAATGCAATGAACCCGTAATGATTACTAAAAATCGGATTATTGATTGCAAAATTATTATGATGAAGCAATTTGGCAAGTACCCGGAGATAAGACTTGCTAAGGTAGAAAACGGCCTGCTAAAACTATCGCCCGAGTAAGTATTACACAAATTAAACTTAAACCTAATATTAGTTATACTTAAGCATAATACGCGAAGATCTTCGAAGGGAGTTCCTGCTGCTGTAGGTCGACGTTTAAGGACCGGAATGCCAGCGCGAGGACATGGAGCGGGACGTCGCCGATGAGAAAGGAGAATCTGGGCCCGCTCGAAGACGTCTTCGTTTGTCGGCATGGAAATGTAATGATTAGCGCCTTATCGCAGACGTCACCTCGGAGCTGATTAAAGGTGTCTTCAGCAATACGTTAAGGGGAGACGTGATAATAATAATAATTCACTCCAGGTATAGGACACCAATAATTTATCATAATTTAATGAAGTTCTATTTACAGCAGAAAGTCAAGCCCTTTCATGTTCTTGTACGCATCGCCATAATAATAAATATAATTGAAAGTAACCCAAATTGGAGGAAAGAAACCCAATGGTAGTTTCTCTAAAAATATAAATACATGGGTAGAAACAAGGGAGAAATTACAATCGAGCATAAACGTAGGTGGATGGTGAAATGCAATGCGCGAATACTAAATGAAGAAAGAAATAAATTATTCTTATCAAGCGGCCATGCAATTCACCATCGTCGCCTTATCAAATAGTGGTCTTTAATAATTAGAATAAATAACGCCACTAATTTGTTAAACGGCGCCGTAATGAATGTTAATGTTAAATATGAATTATAAAACACAATTAAATATAAGTTTACTTACTCGTGCTAATTTATCTAAAACTTAAATTACACGCATAGAGAAATCGTACGCGAAAGAACGGTTTATTAGATGGCCGTTACCTTCGCATTGCCTTATCTCCGGGCAATGTTGTGGGGGAAGATAATGTCTAAAAGAATTTACCTTGGAACTATACAAAGTGTTTACGAAAATACGTAACAGGGTATAGGAGAAAGAGTATTTAGAAAAGACTTGTTACAATATTACTTTGTTGGGTGACGAAATTCTTCATTCCGGGTGTAGACGGTACTTTAGCACGTCGTGGTGGAATGCGACCAAAAGAAGTAGTCGATGCAATATCGCAATGCATTCTAGGTTTTTGAAAATTTCGACATTTTCGATTTCTACAACCGTTCTTGATCGGGGTGTTTTAAGTATCCGTCCACATCAATCCTAGATGTAAAAATAATAACTTTCCCAACAAATATAAGGGAAAAATTAGTTACTGCTGAGCACGCCGTAAGTTTCTCTTTATGCTAATTTTTGTGGATATTTCGTTTTCTTCGGGGTGATTTGCACATGTTCTTTGTATCTATGATAGGATTTCCTCCAGGTCCTATTCTGAAAGTAGAATGTTTGCTAAAAAGAATTAATGACATAATTCACAGTGGATGCCTATCGTTAACTTCACCATTATAACCACCAGGGGTGTCTTGACCAGGAATTTGTCGTTAGAGCTAGATATTGTATACGAGGATCCACAGCCGACTTCCACTTCTCATTTCTACTTGCATACCTTCTCACGGATCAGCGACCGCCGTACTGCATACTTTCGTCGTAATACAGATAAGTTCACATTAATAACTAATTCTGCCGTTATATTTATATTGTTATTGTACCTTATACGTTACCTTATTGCGATACTAATTACCCTCCTAATTATAGATTGAAAGTGTGGTGACGATAGAGTCATTGTACATGCGATGGAAAAGATCTTTCGAACCGTCATATTAATCTGAACGCTGTGTGTTAAACCTTAATTTAATTTGTAGTTAGTATACGAGATTCGGTACGTGTTCATTCAAACCCCTTTTGTAATTTCATTTGTGTTGGTAACAACATTTAGCCGAACCGGTAATAAATAATTATCTGTATTCGCGAAGAGGTCAGTTTATTCGGTACGATTTGAGGTTATACCGACGTAAATAATAACCATAGGCGTCGCTCTGGGACTAATTACCTAGTGGCGTAGTAAGATATCGATATTTACCCAAAAAGATTCGTGAACATTATTTTTGTAGACTTAGTAAAATGTACGATTTATTGTGGAACCACTTCTGTTCGCATTTTTAAATAACCTGTTGCTTTTATTGTTGTGTCTAGATTTAGATTTTGTGGTTTTGTTCGTGTGTCTCTTGTGGAATTCTGTGTCTTAGTAATAATAATAACCTGATTCTGTTTTACGGATTGTTTTCTTTCTTGACGATCAAGAGGTCCTAGTGGTTTGATTATTATCTCTATTTATTGCATTAGATAGCGCTATATAAACTTTATACACAGGGTGACAACTTTTCTATAATTTCTGGTAAGTATTCCCTCCCCATTCTCGACTGGAAAAGCTGCCAGCCAAGCTGTCACTTCTGTTCTCTGGTATTTAACTGAATTACAAAATAATTCCGTAACAGACTTAGAACAAAGAAGGTGGATATTTGAGAGAATAGTGAAAAGTGTGTTAATGTATGAAGCGGAAGTGTAGGGATGGAGAAAGTGGAAAAAACTGGAAATACAAGAAAAGTATTGGAAGTGGACATTAGGATGGGAGGAGGAAGCACCAGGTTAAATAGTAGAAGAGGAACTGAAACTAGAAAAATAAGGATAGAGACAGAAAAAAATGGCAGTAAGGTATGTAGAAATGATGGAAAGCAAGAAAGAAAATAAAATATTGTATGAGTGTTGGAAGGAGATAGAGGCGCAAAAGGTAAAATTTGGTGAAAATTAAGAAACAGATTTTTATGAAAGAGGAAGATATCCAAGAGAGAAAATAAAAAGATAAGAGATGGAAGAATAAATATGGAAGAAGAAATAGTACAGAGAGATGTGGACACACAGGCACAAGAACAAAGAGCAAAATTTGAGAAGGAAAACATAACACGAAGTATGAAGAGTTAATAGCAGAAGGAAAACCAAAGTACATAATCGGAAGAATGGGATTGGGAGTTAAAAGTTGATCGCAAGATTCAGAGTAGGAAATAGGAAAATAAAAACAAGCACTGGCGGAAAGACAAAAACAGGAGGTGTACAATGTGTAGGGACGGGTGGGAAAATATAAAAAATCTAAAACTAGAGTTCAGTGAAATAAGAGAGGAGGAAAGAGGGAGAAGAAAGTTGCTTGGAAATATTGGGGAGGCATTGAGTGAATGAAAAGGTGGTAGAAAAAATGATAGAAGAAAGACAAAGGAAGAAAATAAAAATAGAATGAAAAAAGTTAGAAAATTTAAAAAAAATTTTTTTTTGTTTCTATGTTTGTTTTCTTATTTTAAGAACTGTAAATATGCAAAAACAGAATAATTTGTTAATTGTAATAAGACAAATTGAATTGAAATGTTTGTGAACAAAAAAGTTTAGGGATCAAAGAATCGTAGCCATAACTACAGTACGCGGCGCGTAAGAAGACGAGCCCGCCTATGCGCAAACAACGAGTTTATGATCTTTCTCAAGTTCCCTCGTTCGTTTACTGCAGCGGCATCGCATAGTGCACTCGCCGTAGTTCTTCGGGATGCGCCGGCTTCTCGTCTTCTTACGCCCCGCGTAATAAATTAAGAAGTAAGTGGTCCGACGTCTAGTGGCAGAACGTTGTGGAGACGTAGCACGCCGGGCAGAAATGTAAGCCGATTCTTCAATCACACCCCAACTAAACTTTAATTTTAGAAACAATCTCGAATCCAAGTTATAAATTTTCAAAACGTTGTACAATAGCAAACAAACACCGAAGATCACTAGACAGCTGTTTAGTCCTTTCGGGACTCTCGCAATGATATTTGTGAATTTGGAACTTTGGCAACACTTTTAAAACATACCAGGTTGGATAATTTTCTTTTTTGTGTACCCAATTTATATAGTCCATTATTGTCAATGTCTATTATAATTTTCAGGCAATTTCTTGGGTCGCTTCTAGCTCTGTCAAAGTCAGGAACTTTTATGCCGTATCACCTATTTTTCCAACTTCAAAAACTTTTTTTAGAATGTTTTTAATTTCGCTTGTAGTTCTTTTACTATTTTACAATTTTTTATGTATATAAGTCTTCCTATACAAAACAATATTACTTTCTAGCGAGTCCAAGGATTCAGTGTTCTTTTTGTTATTCTCTATATTCTCTTTGTTATTGTCTATATTCTCCTGAATGTCATCTCGTTTTTTTCTTTCTGTTCTGTATGTACACTTCACTATTCTCCATATTATCTCATATCAGTGTCATTTACGACCTCTCCTAAATCATTAACATCTCGATTATTTTCTCTCATAGTATAATTAGTTTTACACTGATTTATCACGTTTCTAGTTTTTTCTTCTCTTTTTAAATCTATAATAACTTTATAAGAAAACCATAAGGTTTTGAGACCAATTTTTATAGGAGAACCAAACATAGCTTCGTATGGACTGTATTTCCTTCCTTGGTAATAAGCTCTATTTTTCATTAATTGAACAAAGCGCAATCCTTGACTCTAATTGGACGTTTGAATGGTTTCTAACAACGTACTAAGATATTATCTACGTCCTGATTTGCCGTTCCTGCAGAACCTTGACTCTAGCTGTGTCGAGGTTTACCATGTTTAATTTTTAGTTCTTTCCAATTAAAACATAATTGTTTAATAACGTTATCACTTTGAAGAATAGAAAGAGCCCAAAAATTGTAAACATACCCAATAAAACATAGCCAACTTCTTTAACTCGCTTGCTTCTTAACCGACGTAATAGTACAAATTTTGTCAGGTGGTCTTGATATAATGATATGTATTCTTTGTCTTGTTGACTTGGCATGTCGATAAGTTCGACCTGACATTTGCTATTCATTCCATCAAATACCATTGGCTTAACTACTAGACCTTTTTTAGAAATTTTATTCTTCTTCTGACAAAGCTTGCATAAGTTTAAATAGAATTAGAATTAGTAAGAACAACAAATTCAAAAAGCGCTCACTTGAAAAACTAAGTTATGAGTTAGTTAGTCAACTTGTATAAATATAACGCACTTATATGGTTTAACGACAATAAGAAATTCACGCATAACGCATAACTATAGATACCAGCAGGTCACACTATACTGCATGGCAGATTGAGCTGTAACACTTCAAACAATTTATTATACAAGCTGTTAATTTGTTGTAATTAAATTGAATATATATTGCATATGTTATTCTGTGCTATAATATTAGGTGATTTATTTAGAAGTATATTTTTAAATTAAAAAAATGAATAAAAACAATTTTGATCAGTACAGGTGAGGTTTCCTCCAGAGTTTTTTAAATTAATAGTTTAGAATTTAGTCTGAGACCCCTTCTGGGTGAAGGTGAAGTACAAAAAACCAATTCAAATAGTTGAAATTGCCGGTGTTTCGCTCTCTATGTGAGAGCTTTATTAAGGCTTATTCATTAATGAGTTGATGGTCATCAAGGAAGTTTATCATCATAAAAATTATGACGTCAAGAGATTAAAAATTAAAATATGAATAATTAAAATGTTATTAACAATGATAAAAATGGAATAAAAAGTTTAAATATATACAGGGTGTCCCACGACGATTAAGACAAGTAATATATCAGAATTGGGCAGTAGTAGATAATTATAATTTTGGGGGTGTAAATTAGAACAAATGTTGCATATTTTCTTGTTATTGTGTTAATGTAAAATGTAATGATTTATCAAACAATACTATAGTGTCCTATAGCTAAATGTTCAGGTTGTCATGAAAAATGCAAATTTTCATAATGATGATTGATTTGTAACAATTTTAATATTTATCAAGTAAGCTATACAACTTTGACAGGTGAATATTATGTATTTGTAAGAAGCCCGTACATTGATGGGCATATTTTAATGTATGAATTTAATAATGCTAGACTCCGCGTGCATGTAGGTTGATTCCATTATTCTCTGAATGATGTTAAACCTATGGCGGACAAAGACCCCTTGGCCCCGCTTCTGTATGAAAATTTCCGGTTTCTGTTGGTTTGAAGGCAAGGCCCATCGGCATGCCAAATTTCAAGTCTCTACGACGTCTGGAAGTACCCGTTTAATTTCGGAGAAAGACATGAAAAAATTAGGCGCTTTATTTTAAACAAATGTTTTTTGTATTTTACCAGTAGGTTTAACAATATTGTAAACAGCTTAGGAATTGATCCGTGGAGCAGATAAATCATTAGAAGAGATATTATTGTGAAATACATTTGTACGTTTATTAAATTTTTTGTAAACTCTATACATATTTATTTCTCTCAAAATTTAACCCAATTGATGAAATGTACACAATGCAAATCTTCTCCTACTTACAAATACATAATAGTTACCAGTCAAAGTTGTATAGCTTACTTGATGAATATTAAAATTGTGACAAATCAGTCTTCATTATGAAAATTTGCATTTTTCATCAAAACGTGAACATTTAGCTATAGGACACTATAGTATTGTTTGATAAGTAATTACATTTTACATTTGTTATTGATATAACATACAGAGTGTTCCATTTAATATAAGCAAGTTATTGCGGTTCAAAACATGTCATTAATTAATCTTATTTTGTACACATCCTGTATATGATAGTGGATTTTTACAAGTTCTACATAAAATCTGATCAATTCATAGATTTCAGTGCAAATTTCGTTTGGAAAAAGTTATTAGTTGCAGAGATATAAATCGGTAAAATTGTGACGACTTCCTCATAGAATACAAAATATCTCAAAAACGTTTAGGTTTAAGTAAGGCAAACCTCTATAAAATCCATTCTTATTTTAAACGTAGAAACTGAAAATGTATTAATATACAGGGCATTCCATAAGAAAAGACACAACTTTGATACGTTCTATGTATTTTGGGGATACATGTATATTTCGAAAGTAATTTTAAAATATTCCTCCTATAGGTCTCTATCAATCCCAGATATATTTTCCCAATTTTATTAAATAGTTTGGCTGTAATATTCCGTGTCGTATACCGTGAATAACCCTGTATACTATTGATTCTAATTAATATTGTCTATTGGTATGTTTATGTGTTTCTCGATGTGTTAAATTGAACTCTAGTCGCTAAACCAATATACAAATTTCTATGGACGTACGGTCTATTTCTGTATCTATGAGTACCTAGGGGCTCTAGATTTTCTTTTTACATAATCTTAGGTGGCGCCTTATACATTTCCGAGCAGTGTAAAGGCCTTCTTTGTGAACGATTTTCAATCCAACCACGACCACTTCCGACTAAGAAGAGCTGCCGGGGGATCATCTAACACTTTTATATATTTATTTTAATTGTTTACCAATAAACCGTTACAAATTAAATAGACACATTTGTCATTGCTTTCCTTCACACTTTATCTTAGTTAAGGACTGGTCCAAATGAGTAATTCAACGTGTTGAACATTTATTGTGAAACCGAAACCACTTAAAATAAGCGATTATCTTTTTTTCTGTATTTTGTATCTCTTTAGCTAGTTTACTTTTACATTAGTTCTGTTGTTGACTCTTTGGTTTTTAAGTTTTTTATTGTTGTTTGCCTGTTTGTCTATAAACACGCTCGATTATTAATTTGGACAAGTATTAAACCTATATAAAGTGTGAAGGAAGGCTATGACAAATTTCACCATTTAACTAAAGATAAAACAATAAGGCAATTATCTCCGAAACTGTTGCTCGGAGAGAGATTTATTAAGTATACCTTTTTGGGGCAGAAGAAGTAGTATAAAAATATTCAAATTTATTTATTTATTCGTATGGTACATTTTAAATATTGTATTGTGATGTAAGTGTTATGTATGGTGCCCCAGAAGATCAGTATAAACCTGTATAGTGTGGTGACGAAACCGTATGCATTAGTGGATTGGTTCGTCTTGGCAAAGCATTTGCTTGAAGGTTTAGAAAAACCACTAAAACCAGACATGCCAACCCTTACCCACCTTAGTATTCATATGTAATAATATTATTTAAGTGTATAAACATTAGAGAAGGTAAAAACATATAATATAAACAGCACAGCCATCACGAATAAAAATTCAAATAAAAATTTCATACAGGAAGACACAAAAAAATTAGAACATTTTAAATGTAAAAAAAGTGCTGTAAGTGGCGCCCCTGGAATTTCCCACAGAAATGAGAACGGATTTCAAATTCTCATCCCAAAAAACCCCGAGCACCAAATTTCGTGCAAATAGTACAGCTATTAAGCAAATTATCCCAATAAAACTAATATTGACGATCTGTATTTCGGAAACTATCGACTTTTAGACTAAGGTATTTGGGTTAAATAGGCATCACTAGCTCTATGTAGATGGAATATCTGGGCACCCTTTATGTAATAAAAACAACTAACAGAGACGCTCAGTATAAGTGAATTTTATTTTTAATTTTTGTGTGTATTGCGATTGTTTTTTGTAAAGGTATTCCTAATTAGACACGACTTATTCAATCATTGGATATTATTTTCCTTATAATCTATTTACTGGTTATTCGTGCAAATCTATTTACGAGTACATCTTATAAGAAGTCCCATAACCTGGAAACACCGTATAAGCATAAATAATAAGGAAAGACATCAAATAAAACAAGTTGGTACCTCCACATCTACAGCATACATTATTATAACGTAGGTATATACCTGAGTTGCTCAGATTGAACTAAAATTGTTTTACAGTAAATACACATTTCGACAAATCGAGAAAAAAACACGTCAATCGTCGCGTTAAAACAGACACAAGCATTTTGAAAATTACATTTTTTCTACATCTTGCATTTTACTGACATATACTCAATATTCAACGATGTTCAACGATTTATTTAACATGTCTAGATTTGCGTGGAATTTTACTCATTTGACTGTCAGGCGAGTGTAATCAACATTTCACAACATGCACGATGCACATTTCTAATTAAGTGAAACTGCATTACATTTTTTTCCCCTAGTGTCCCGTATATTTAACACATAATAGTATAAGTGAAAAATTGATAAATAAGACATTAAATTCAATGATGAAAAAAACAATATTAAATCAATTCTGGAAGAATGACCGAAAAAAAATATTTTATGATGTTAAACTTGATTACGTCAGTCAAAGCACGACAAGACACGTTATATGACAGCTTTTTGTTTTAACAAAGCAAAAGGAAAATCATGGAATAAAATAAAAATGTTTTTCTTTACAATATAATTTAAAATGGAACTAAATATCAAAAAAAAGGTTTTTAGTAAATTGTTTCACTCTTTCCATCACATTTCATAAATCTCTCACGCATCTCACTTTTATTTGTTAAATTGTTAATGTTATAGTGATTAATTTACAATTGGTTCGATAACTTGACTCTTCTAGTTTTGTAATAAAATGTTAGGACTTTATTTTTAATATTCGCAACTAGGAATTGTTAATATTTTTGATATGCATTTGGTTTAATTAAAAATTATTTTTTTGTTATACGTATCAAAGATTGTCAAAATTTGATCACTTCCAAATGGTTTATTTTAAAAATTACTAATTACCAATTTGTTCAATTCTCATTACTTAAAGAACTAGATATTTTTACATAATTTAAAATTCCATCAAAAATTTGTCATTTTTAAATTTGTTTATATCAATTGAAAGTAATAAGTTTAGGTTCAAGACCAACATTTTCTTTTTCTTATTATTATTTAATTTATTGTGAAGATGCCTTAAAGTTTTGTTCTTGAATTATTTTTATTTTTTATTTTATAGAATATTGTCTAATTGAATGACGTCTTGCATTACATACATCAACATACATTTATTAACATAAAACAAGGAAATAAAATCTCAAGTTTTGCACATTAACGAAATTACGTTTTTCGACAAGGAATAAATTATAGTATATTGTTTTACAAGTAAACAAAAATAGTTAGTTGTAGTGGTGTAGTAAAAATTTTCCTACTACAATTCTTTTCATTTCTAAAACCGTAAATTTTCCAAACTGAATACAAAGAAATAAACTAATTTACCCCCTTGGGTAAGTTAAACTTTGGAAGTCAAAATAAATTTTAACCATGCTCGATATGTTTTTGTTAGATTAAAATGTTCCTTAAAACAAAATTATACTCATGTAGGAAGAAGACTGGAGTTAAGTTGGCAATACATTCTTGTTGATAAATAATCCTGTAAAAATATCACATGTTTTAGTTGTACTTTCATACTTATTTTGCATTAAATACTCAAAAGTTAATTATTTTAACTAATAGCTCAACAGGTTATAGGACACACACAGGGTTCTTCTTTTTCAATTGCACATTTTATGTCCTATGTGTAATTATAAAAGAAAAAATGTCAAAGCATTGTTTATATCCTAAAAAATTAAAATTTAAAAAAAATTAAGTATGCAAAAGTCAATATTACAATGATTTTATGTCAACTTGTTTTTTACTATTGAGTTTTTATTAATTAATTACTAATGACTAACATAATGAACAGGTATAATAATGAAGAAAAAGTGACAATGCTTACGTGGTGCCAACAAAATCGTAGCTTGAGAAACGTTCGGGACATGTTTTCAGTCCACTACCCTGAAAGGCGTATACCTTGGGCGAAAACCATTCTCAATATTTTTAACGACTTTAAAAGAGATGGTTGTGTTATAACTGGTTATAAAAAAAGCAAAACTCATCATGTTCTTACCGAAGAAATGAAAATAAATATCCTCTGTTATGTTGGGAAACGGTTTACAGAATTACTTTTAGATCTAGCTAAACATTTTGAAATTTCGTACAGTTTGGTATACAGAACCCTAAAAAAATTTAAGTATAAACCCAATAAAATTTCAAATCATCAACAACTTACCGAGGAAGATAAAATAAAGGGTACCGATTTTTGTGAAACAATGTTAAATTCGTTGAACGAAAATGAAAAAATGTTAAGTAAAATAATATTTACTGATGAAGCTACCTTTTCTATCAATGAGGAAGTCAACTCTCAAAATTTCCGGTTTGTACTAATCTTTATTGGCTCATTTTTATTGATGGAAATTTAACAACTGTAAAGTTTTTGGGTTTATTGCGAGAGTAATGATTCCAGCAATTGAAAAGCTTAATATTATTAAACCCTGGTGGCAAATGGATGGTGCTCCGGCTCATCCGACAAATATAATAAAAAACTTTTTAAACGACACTTTTGAAAGACGCTGGATTGGAAGATTTGGTCCTATTTTGTGGCCACCCCGCTCAGCAGACTTGGCTTCTAATAATTTTTTTATGGGGTAACCTAAATGGCTGTACAAATTCAAAACTTAGACGAATTAAAAGATCGTATACGCACTGCATGTAATGAAATAAATCCACAATTTGTTCAAAATTCTTTACGTTGTTTTCAAGACCGCTTGGCATATTGTCTCGAAAGGCACCTTGGACATTTTGAGTATTTATTAGGTCATTAAATCAATGAATACCTATTAAATATTGTTAAAGTTCATTGATAAAATGTTAATTTACTAGCCTTGTTTTCATTAGTTATTTGTTTGCGGTAATAAATAATTGTTTGTTGGTGATTTGCGTTAATAATTTATAAAAAAATTAGTTCTGGATAAAAAAAACAAATAATTCTAACCCAATCCGTGCAGATTTGAGCAAGTATAACGTGGTGGTATAACTGGTTGCCAATATCGTACCAATGATTAGATTTGTTTTCATTTAAATGTACATTCATGAAATTTAAAACTTGGACACCACACTTTCTGTAAACAAAAGTTTGCACATTGTGAAGCGGGCTTAAGGGTATCATTTACAATTCTAACAGCAGGTAGTCTCAGCAGGGGTTATCTTATAGAAGGACTGTAGAATGAATCATTACACTAAGCACGTTTTAGAAAATAGGTAATTTACGTTGCTTACTTAATTTTTTTCTTTAAAGAATATATTTGAAGGTATCGCTAATTAAACACCATAGCTCGATTAATTATCGAATCAAAATTTTGTTTAGGAAATGTTTACAAAATAAAATTAGAAATAATTTTGATTTAAAAACGTCTACAAGCAATAACTTTTAAATTAAATCAAAAACTAAACATGGTTATTTGGGTTGACTGATTATTACTTATTTTTAAATAAATCTAACCTACTAATTATTGTAAGTTATTAAAAAAATCATTAAACTCTCTATTCATAATATTTAGTCCTTACAAAATGTATATTTTATGACGTTTCATTTTTTTCTGTAGTTAATATAAAAAGTGAAAATAAAAACTAAGGCAATTCTTATTGTCAACGTATATATTTAGTTTTTTGACAAGAATTTATTACATAATTATAATTAAGATACCAAGTTATAGTTTAAAATTAAATGAAAACTTTTTTTTTTAAATAAAGGTATTACTATATAAATAAATATAAGAAATCAATAATGGGTGTGACCTCCATTATTATTGATACATTCTTGGAGAATACGCGCGAATGCGTTTGCAGGTTTGGACGAATCTAAACAAAACGGCGAACAAACTTATGCGGGAGAATTACATTATTTATTTTTTGTCCTCCCTTTTGTGGGTTTGTTGTGTTTTAGGTAATATTATGGAGTTGACAGAAGAAAAATGTTTTAAATTAATCAGTGTTTAAGAATGCAAGAAAAAAATGATGTCCCTATTAGCATCATTTGGGCGGGAAATTTCCAAAATAAAAAAAAAGCGAAGTAAATTATAATTTTTTACTCTTCTTTGTGCGTAAAAATTTGGTTGGCACTATCTTCTTGTTTTCCGCAATTTTCTCTTCTCAATAATAAATATATATGAACTGAAAACTACTGAAAATAATTATGGGAACAGCACAAACGTTCCGTTTGTTGTTCGGATTGTGGAAATCATAAAAGATCGTTTGTCGTTCTGTTTGACTTTCGGTTCGTTGTTATGTTTGTTGCTCGGTTTGTTGTTCAGGTGTGTACGAAGCTTTACAACTTAAGCAACAATTTTTTGGCGAATAAAGATTAGTTTGTGATGTAATATTAGAAACACAAATTTATATCATATCAAATTTATGACAACTAAAAACCAAGAACGTGTATGTTATTGCTAAGAAATTATTAAGGAAAAAGCGCAATTGCAGTGTAAATATTTATAATTAGATATTTTCGAAAGTTTATAAGTCCTCTATTGTAATCTTAATACTTAAAAGAAAATCCTGTCCATTAGCATTATAAGGAAATGGCTTTTACTTTATGAATAAGTTTCAATAACAATAGAATATCCTTGCTTGTTTAATTTACTTCCTTTGAGTCATATTGCTCTAAGGGTTGTTACATTGGTCATTAGAAGTATGTAATAAATAAACAATTACCTACTGTTTGAGAAGGGTAGTGTGAACCAATAAATAAAGTAAGAAATGTAAATTCCATTTTAGTTTAAAATTTCAAGTGTTGTGAAAATGCCACCTCATCTCGGTGCTGATTTGAAAGCGCGGATTGTTTCGGAATTAGCGGCGGGCCGTAGCGTGCGTGAAATTTCACGTATGTTAGATATACCAAAAGCACCGTAGGGCATTACCGAGTAAAATGGAATCTTGAACACACTTTGGAAAGAGCCATCGGAAGTGGTAGACCTAAAGTATCTACACGTGCTCAAGATCTCGAGTTGTTTCATTACGTAACAGAACAACCATTTGCTACATACTCCAGGGCTATAGCAGATACACATTTTCCCGGATGCCGTATAACTGCACAAAAAGATTAAAGGAGATGGGAATAAAGAAGTATAATGCTGCTGCGAAAGAAGTTCTCAGTGACGAAAATATGAGACGTCGTCTGGAATTTGCAAGGCGATATGTGAACGAACCTTTGGAATTTTGGAATCGAGTGATTTTTAGCGACGAAAAAACGTTCAATAGCCGCAACGATGGACCACTAAAAGTTTTTAGAATGGAAGGAACTCGTTACGAAAATAATCACATATGTCCTAAAAAACGAAGTGGTTATTTTTCTGTGAATGTGTGGGGTTGGGTTAGCGCGGGGGTCCAGGAGTTTGTTGGGCTATCGATGGACGTCTTGATTCTGCTGCGTATTTAGATATTTTGAAACTATTATGAAACCTTCAGTCGAAGTGTTTTATCCAGACGAAGATTATATTTTCCAACAAGTAAGTATTCTTATTTCACTATACTTTCTCCAAAAATAGTTCGGGATCTGTTGAATTAACATTTTCATAATGTATTTTTGTTGTTAAAGGACAACGCCCCTATTCATACTTCGCGGGTTGTGCGCAATTGGATACGAGAAAATAACTTGGAGCTGTTACCCTGGCCAGCAAAAGCCCAGATTTTAACATTATCGAAAATGTTTGGGCTCGAATACTTGCTGTTATCCGAAGACAACAAGGGCCAAATTTTATACCAGTAAACCGTAATGCACTAATTGCAGCCATTGATACCGCATGGGAAACGATTAATATTAATTATATTGATACCTTGATAGCGTCAATGAGCAGACGCCTCCAAGAATGTATCAATAATAATGGAGGTCACACCCATTATTGATTTCTTATATTTATTTATATAGTAATACCTTTATTTAAAAAAAAAGTTTTCATTTAATTTTAAACTATAACTTGGTATCTTAATTATAATTATGTAATAAATTCTTGTCAAAAACTAAATATATACGTTGACAATAAGAATTGCCTTAGTTTTTATTTTCACTTTTATATTAACTACAGAAAAAAATGAAACGTCATAAAATATACATTTTGTAAGGACTAAATATTATGAATAGAGAGTTTAATGATTTTTTTTAATAACTTACAATAATTAGTAGGTTAGATTTATTTAAAAATAAGTAATAATCAGTCAACCCAAATAACCATGTTTAGTTTTTGATTTAATTTAAAAGTTATTGCTTGTAGACGTTTTTAAATCAAAATTATTTCTAATTTTATTTTGTAAACATTTCCTAAACAAAATTTTGATTCGATAATTAATCGAGCTATGGTGTTTAATTAGCGATACCTTCAAATATATTCTTTAAAAAAAAATTAAGTAAGCAACGTAAATTACCTATTTTCTAAAACGTGCTTAGTGTAATGATTCATTCTACAGTCCTTCTATAAGATAACCCCTGCTGAGACTACCTACTGTTAGAATTGTAAATGATACCCTTAAGCCCGCTTCACAATGTGCAAACTTTTGTTTACAGAAATTGTGGTGTCCAAGTTTTAAATTTCATGAGTGTACACATAGAGTAAAGGTGTAACTAAGAAAGAAGAACCCGGTATAGGGAGTTTGCAACTCTATCAGTTCCCGAATGCCGACCCTAAAGAAGTGGTATCATTCCCTGACAAAAATTGCAAATCACGTCCTTTCTTTACCTAAACGTTGACGTACGAAGGTGTCGAACTTCAAAAATTCAAGACTTGGGGAATCCGGATTTTGTAATAAACTACTATTTTTCGAAAAGTAAAATAGGTTACAGTGACACATTTATTCATTCATTTTCCAGAAACCAAAAGGGTAGAAACTCTTGGTGATGTTGTATTTCTAGAAACAAAAATTGTCAAACCGGAAAAAATAATAACATTGGAAAGGTTCCCTGAAATTAAGAGAAAAAATTCAACTGAAGAAGAAATAAAGTTCGAAACAGAAAATGAAACTCCAGAACTCTAGCAGAAGCCGAATTGAGTGGTTTTGACGAAGACTATAAAAAAAAATTGAAAATTTTGAAAATTTGTAGTATTTGTGTACGTGTTAAGTTAACGTACGAAGGGATAATTAAATGACTGCTTGGAGAAGGCAATCGATGAAGAATTGAAAAAAACGATAAATGGATTGTCGTTGAAAAGTCAAAAAATTGTGAAATCATTGACTAAAAGTGGATGTTTAAAATTAAAAATTAACAAAACAAAAAGTAATTTAAAGCAAGGCTAGTTTCAACACAAACATGTGTTAGATTTAGGTGAAATTTATACACATGTAATTAAAATGGCAACTTTTTGCGTAGTTTTGACTTTAGCAAATAAAGTTCAGTTAGAGTTCTTTCAAATGGATAAGAATTTTCATGTTCTTCTTTCTTCATTATATGTGGAATGTCATGAGGTTGAGACATTTTCTCAGTAATTCGTATTTTAATTCGTATGTAGCTTCCTTATAAATAATATGTATGGAACTTTAGTAAGGTTTGATTTTATTTAATTGTTGTCCTTACTTCTGATTAGAATTTAGTACCCATAAAAATATAGTTTTCCAAATCCGTAAGACGTGTTTGTTCCAAAAAGATACTAATTTTGATTTCTAACCAAAACATTTGGAAAATTGTGGAGCCCTTTAGTGCAAATATATTCTGCGTTTAATGTTGACAGGTCGATAGGCGCTAGATTGCACCATTTCAGAGGTCAATTCACTGCCAAATTTTCGTAATAACGAAATTAACAAGTTTAGTCTAGAATAAGTCGATTCTTGGGATTGTTATATAGGACGTAACGCCGTCCTATTGAAACCACATATCTCTGTCACTCAGATCTTTTCGCAAAATTACTCACAATAGTTGTATTTGTGTATTAACAAAGAATTACGGCGGATATATTCTATAAACTCCTTCGGTTATTGCGTGTTATGTGGAAATTAGAACATTAAGCGAAATTAGGAACTTAGAACTTTAACGCTCTTAAAGGTACTATCAGAAACCAGTGTAGATTGTACACTATTAAATTGGTATAAGTTTGGTCTCTAATTTCTTCTTCTAATTTGGGTTGTTTAAAATAACTTTTGTTTTTAAAACAGTTTTTGTTCGAAATAACAACATATACGTTCATATACCTACCAGTTTTCATTTGTAAGTTAAACAGTTTAACTTTAAAAAAACTAGAACTTTTGGGTAGGGAACCTTACAGCCTTTACTATGTGAGTTTGCAAATCATGCTAGATGTATGGGTTTGTAGACTGCAAATAAAAATAATAATAACATTTATTAGTCCAAGCCAAAAATTCAATATTTTCTGAAATAAAAACATTAATATTTTTACATTCTTTAAAATTGTTTGACAGAACATTAGAAAGTTAAACAAATGTACTGGGTGGTCATAATTAGATGGTTTCGTATGGGAAGTATAATTTCTGATAGAGTTAAAAAACTAACCTTTTTACGTTATTCAATTTTTTCTAAGTGTTTAGTCGCCTGTAGACAATTTCTTAAAGTCGCCTATCTCAGGTAATATTTTAATCAAATACTTGAAATTTGAGGGTAAGGTACTAAAATACTTGTACTTTAATAGACAAGCACATTTAAATCGTTTGTTGTACAGGGTGTTTCAAAATTATTTATAAAAATAATATGTTTAAACTAGAAAAACGTTCGGTATATTTATATGTCATTTTATCCAGGAAATTCTTATCAGTTTAGAGCAAATTGAAATTAAAGTATTAAACGTTTAAATAATATTATTTTCATTTTATTTTACATTTTTTGTGTTAGTATGCCGGAATATAAATTAAACAACAATCTTTCAAAATAATAGAATTATTGTATTAAAGAAAACAAAGGAAAATAGATAGAAATTAAAAGCTGTTCTTTTAAAATAATAATACAACTAAAAAAAGAAATCGGACTGGGATTGGAACTCTCGTACTGTTTGAAATATTTTTAAATATTTTTAATATAGTTTTAAATTTTAGAAATTATTACGCAAAACGTTTTCTAGTAGACATTATTAAGTGTTCTGATAGTGCAAATATCCTAAAAACACCTTGGGGACATATAAATCGGCATTTTCAAATTCCCCTTCTTAAACATAATGCTTCAGATTATCCAGGACATACGGTATATTAACATACTAGACAAAGCCAGCATGGTACGCATGCGTTAAGTCACAAAAATGAATAAACTTCTAAAGAGCAGACAATCATGAACAATACATTAACATTCATCAGTTGACTAATCAATATTAATGCAAAGTACATGGAATTCGTAAAATGAATCAAGAGTATTCGGGTGTGCGCTTGCACAAGTCATAACAAATTAATAAGTGATGTTCACTGATGTTAATTACATCATCACATTTAGTTTCAAAACTGATTATATCATCCGATACACAAATTAAATCAAGAAGAGGTGGTGAGCAGTTGCCAATCCGTGTAGGGTTATCCACTAATTGTTTAATATTAAAAGAAGTGAACATAGAAATCAGTATTTGCACGTCGTTGCTATTCAAGAAGAGATTAACATTAAGGTCACCGACAAAAACTAATTTGTCAACTTGGGAATTTGCACATGATAAAATATTTTCAAAATCTGTACACCAATCTTGACTCAGATTAGAAGGACGATAAAACACACCAAAGCCATAAACAATTCTTTTAATCTTAAACTTAATGAATATATATATTCTAATTTAGAAAAAAAAATCAGCTCTAACAACATTATATCCAGAAATCTCAATTGATTGGTTATTAATATTTTGGTCCAACCAAATTTCAGAAATACCAAAAACATTAAACTTGTGAAAAGATATTAATGAAGAAAATTGATGAAGTGATGAGATCAGTAAGCAAATTAAGTGAGGCATTGTAATCATGTGTGCAGTTCAAAGATGTAGAAGAGGAAGATGTGTCTAAAGATGACACATATATCAGTTGGTACCATTTTCAGTTTTTTGTTTGGAAAAGAAAGGAATATTTTTATAGCAGGTAGGGCTAAAAATATTTTGTTTGACAGCATTCAAAGTATGAATATATGTAGTACATTTGCTTCTTTACCGTGCAGCGTGATTAGAACTACAATCAGTTATTTTTTTTAACTCGCAAAAAATTCTCACAGTTCGCTCATTTAAAATTTTCAGGTTCCACCTTACATTCTTTTATGAAATGGGGTCCAGTACATAATGGGTATATTGATTTGTTTTTGTTAGGGCAGTAGACCGAGGAATGATGATAACTGGAGCATGTGAAACACCTCTTTAAATCCATTCCACCAAGACCGATTAGAATATGTTCAGCATCAATTAATTTATGGGTTATTCTTAATTAGAGAAATCAATATGACACTGCACAACTGTACTCACTGTTTTGCATCCTCAAGTATTGTTGAATGTCTTCTAGTTCAAGTTTTTCTATAAAAACGCCTATGCGTAATTTTATTGGAGTAGGTTTGATTTGTTTCATTTCATAAACACTGAATAACTTATCTTCAGCAGCTTTAAGTAATTTAGAAAAATGTTTTTCGTCCTTTAGCTAACAACGATCCCACCATTTTTTACTGTCTTCACGTTTGGACTTCAATTGTACATCATGAACGTATAAATGTAACTAAGCCATACTTGTTTAGACCTGGCTACGATGAGGTGCGCGCAAGTGCGTAACGGCAACCGTGATTTTTCAAAGTCACATTTCTTTGTAGTAGTTGATATTTCCTTAAAAAAATAAAATTAAAGTGAATAAAATTTTTTTCCAAAATCAATGAATAATAATTTAATTAAAAATACTTGCGGCCATATTTTTATAGGCACCCTGGTGGATATAGTATATTCTTCAATTCATATACGAATGTAAAAATTCGGTTTTTAGCAAATACTCGATGGGCGTACTAATTTTGCAGCCAGATCTCTTAATACTATGTCCACATTTTCATGTAAATTTAACCCAGTTTTCAACATTGGGTACTTCGCCCAAAGACAAGACGACTTGTATGTTTGTGACTATTAAATACAACATGGGTTCCGGTGAACAAAACGAACACAACAATTTCTAAAAACTAAAATTATCAGCGTAAAATAGACGTGTTACAGCATATTTCCCGAGAAAAAATTGCGGATTATTCGCTAATTTTTCAAAAAAAAAAAATATTGAAATTCCAAAATTCACGCACTTATAGGTTAAATTGTTATACGTTCCACCTACCTTTTTGCAGGAAGTTAATGATTGTGAAGTATCTTTTAATACATATTGTGTGTCTCATTCTCTGTCTTTAAAAATTACACTCATGAAAATTTGTTTTAATCAATTTAAGTTATTTTTATGTGATTGAGGGTGAACGATTTGATTGGTAGACTACGGTTATTACAATTTTTTTCAACAATTTCAATAAAAAATATTTTTTTTTCGCGTAAAATTTGTATTAATCAGTTTACGTTGTTTTCGTGTGATCGGGGGTGAACGGTGTTGGTTGGTAGATTGCAGTCATTACAATTTGTTTTTTTTTTAAATGACACTCATAATAACAATTTCAAAAAAACCTTTTGTCCATGTAAAATTTGTTTTAATCAATTTAAGGTGTTTCCATGTGATCGGGGATGATCGGTGTTGGTTGGTAGGTTAAATTTATTACAATTTCTTTTAAAAAATTACAATCATAATAACAATTCAAAAACAATCAATTGTTTTAAGTAACATCCGTTTAATCAGTTTTAGTTATTTTCATGTGATCGGGGGTCATTTCATTTGATTGGGGGTTAACAGCGTTAGTTGCGATGTAACAGTTACTACAATTTCTTCCTTTAAAAACAGTACAGATTTCCTTCACAAAGTGCTAAAAGGTAGGTGGAAAGTATAACTTTAACCTCATAGTGCGTGAATTTTGGAATTTCATTAATTTTCTTAGGAAAATTATCGAATTCTCCGCATTTTTTCGTCGGAAATATGCTCTCTTGAAACATCTTTTTTACACTGATAATTTTAGTTTTTTTGAAATTCTGGTGTCCGTTTTATTCACAGCCCCTTACAACTTTTATTACATAATGCATAACATACCCTTACAGTACATAGTTACCTTTTGAACAAAAATGCCAATAAAAATAAAACAAAATGCAAAATGCGATGAAAAAAGAATTTCTTATGTTTATACGTTCTATAATCAGTTAAAAGCAATGTGTTTTGTTTTAAAACAATAGCAATTCCGAATTTGTAGAATCTTGCTAAGACCGCCGTGGGAGTGGTGATATCGCCTCTTTTACGCTTATTTATTTTTTTTTTCACGCGTTTAATTAAGTTAGTGAATTATAAATTGCCTGGATTTATGTTTAAATAAACATATTGCAGGATTAACTGCGAAGGAACTTGAATAATGGAAAATAGATAAATCAACCGCAAATTGGTTGATATATTAATTTAACACTTCGTTTCTGACAACTTTGAACTACTTACAACTTAATTTCCTTTAGTAGTTCACCAAGTTACGATAAGTCGATTTTGTCCTCTAGAGGTCGCGACGAAGTCCGGAAGTGGACCTTAATGGATCCCGCCTGGGTCGTTCGACAAACTCGGCATCGACAATTCCTTTCGTTATTGTTTTGCGTAGTGTTCTAGTTTGCGATTATAACGTCTCAGTAACAAAATAAACAAGTCACGCTGCAGCGAAGACTTTGCAGCGATAGCAATGACAAGTTAAGATAACGAACTAGAAGTCGATGTCATTTCGAAACAACACGTCTCTTCTTTCTCGAACAAGTTCAAATTTAAACTCTAAAAGCATCATTCTAATTGTCAGCAGCTGTAATTATATTTTAAAAATGTGAACCATTCCAACTAAAATGCTGATGTTGACCTTTTTTTCAATTTAATGCACAGATGAAGTAAACTAGTTTCAAGATCGTGTACTTCCTATAAGTTTCTAGATGAAAGCAAGTAGAACTTTCAATGTTGAACCCAAGCACGACACAACTTGCAACTTCACAGCTTCGCACATCTGTTGACTATACAGTGCCCGCTTTTTATTGTATTTGTAACATTTGTAAATCGTATGCGCGATTGCATTTGTGTATGCCGCTTTTCAAACAAACTTTTGCATTTAGATTACGAAATAAAACGTCTAAAGCAGAAAAGATATTATGTTGGGTCTCGATTTAAAACCGTTTGTTTTACTATTTCTTGTGAACCATAACAAAAACCGTTTAATTTTGAATATAGACAAAGGGGAATGTAAATTGTAATTTTGTTGGATTAGCAGTCTTAATAAATAAAAGTCTATTATTTGTTTAATTTTAAGCTTAATTAGCAAACGTCAAGAAAAGCTTACAAACTATAAAGAAAAGATTTTGCTTCTGATCGTCTGGATCTGAGTAGATTATCTGTGAAATGTTAAGTGAATATTAAGTTTAAAGCATTAGCGATCTTTTGTAATTTACACGATTGAATTGGTAAATTCAGGTAACGATTAATTAAGTGCTCAGCTATTAGTCTTATTATGTTAATGCTCGAAACTAGAACGTTAAATAATAGATTGCATTGAAGGTATTCTATTCCATAATTATATGTTCATATTAATTAGGTACAATTGATTTGTAAAACGGCGTACAAAGCGGTTGAATAATTGATTAATTTAATTAAAACAAGAGCTCTTGACAGACACTTGAGCCAGTTCGTAATTAGCCTGACGCTGAACACAAATCATTTTTACAAGTATTCGGTGTTTAATTGATTTGTTGTAATACGTTGCTAAATTATTGACAAATCATTAACCGCAACTATATTGTTCAACATAACAAGTTTCAGAGTATCTGAATTATGCTTGGCGATGCTAAAGAGGCTCATAATGTCCGATCATACCAGCTGTACTACACTCTAATCCACTCAGATAAGGATTTATTAATAGTTGACATTCTAATGGAACAATTTCGTTCGTGCGGTTGCAATTAATAATTGTCGTTGTTGTTAATTAATTATCCTGTCTGATAAATTTTACTGGGGAGTAGAGTGTATTATAGGAATACAACCGCTTTATCTTATTTAAACTATAAACTAATGCAAAATTTTGCTTATTGCGTACTACGTTTTGTTAACAATTGTGAAATACTGTTTTGTTTGTACTAGACCTTCTATACCAAAATTAACTATTGGATAAATCTTTGTCTGATGTATGAATAGAAGGTAATTATTGTGTAAAAACATGACGTTATGAATTTTCTGCGCAAGAAAATTGGTAGGGTCGAGCCAGTGACGACTAGTTGTAGGGCATTTATTATTGACTTAACCTCACAGTCACATATGTTTTTATTGAATTTTCTCAACTTAAATAAAACAGTACATTTTCCACAACGAAGAAAATAAATAAATATAAGCATTAAATGATATATTAAGTAATTTCTATTTATTAAATCACAAAATATCCAAGATTAATTTTTGAGATGTTCCGGAAGGGAACATAATGTGGTTGCCTTATCATTAACTTTAGCTCTATTGTATGTAATCAAATTTGAAATTAAAATAATGGGTAGTATCCAAAGTTCGTTGAAACTGTAAAATAATAATTAATTTATTATGATTTTTATCCTCTCTCTCACTAAACTGTTACGTTGTAACTTTTGTTTTGTTTTATCTTAATTCTCCCTATTACATTAAACGAAAATAATGTACGTATTTAACTTTGATTCACCCGGTATATGCCTTCTATATTTACTTATTTCTGTGGAATGCAAGGTATTCACTTTTCCTTTTGCGCAAAGCACAAACCACACCTTGATTTTTACGGTAAAATGTATAGATATAATGTATGGGGTTGCCGACTCCAACCCCATCTAAATCGACATTATTATTTTTACATCCGGATGTTGTAACATTTGGAACGCGGATATCAAATACGCAATTATCATAACAAACTCGATTAAGAAACCCTGACGACAGGAAAGCGTTTTACACGACCTCGCACACGAAGCAAGCAGCCTATTTATCGCATATAAAATAAGGTAGGATCGATAGACAATTTAATTAAGTTAAGTTAAGTTAAGTTTAAGCCCGAATTCGACACTTAATTCGCATCAACCAGTTTGCGACGCTGACCAGCAATCAGCACGGGTACGTCGCTAGCACTCAAATCGACCGGCGACTTACGACTAGACATGAAACCCGAGCGGCGCTTAATATCGCTCACACTGCACATAGTACGCTTTAACTATGTTCAACGACCTACGCAACTTTCATTCATGCATGTAAATATTCCATCGCACCTACTGTAAGTGGAATGTAAATAAACGCATGTAAACACTAAACCGATCTGCCAGTTCTTTCTCTGAACAAACTTGGCGTCTAATATAGACTAGGCCGACCTAGTTTACTTCTCGTTTTTGACGTCGAACGCTATTTACGTAGATTTTATCGTAAAATAGACCACATAATTGCATTCTACGTGAAAAAGTACATTGAAAGCATGTATAATACATTGTGAAAATAGTTTTGATTGGTCCTTGACATGGAAAAAGTGATTTCCCCAAAAACTTGCTTCGCTCGGCTCGGCTAACGGGTTACACGTTCATTTGATTCAAATTCTAGGACAACGTAACAACATTTTCTAAAATAGGATACATGTTTTCCATGTATTTTTTTACATAGGATACGATAATGTAATTAGTTCTATGATTAAATCTACGTAGGAAACGCTGAACGTAAAAATTCACGGAAAATATACGGATTTTAAGGATTGTTTGCAAGTTGTTCGCTTTGACACCTCTAATATGAGTTCCACGAGAAAACTGATGACGCAATCGTAGTCTACGTCAAAAAATACAAAAGAAATCATGTACTTGAAATAACATTTCCGTGTGTTTTCACCTTTTTCTTCATGATAATCAGTTTAGCCTGTTTTCACGTATATTTCTAATGGGAAACTTCAGGGGATTAGAGGCACGTGTTATATTAATTTTAGAGGTCCCGTACCTGAACGCGCATTAGGTTTTAGGTATGTAGAAGTGATTTCGGCCCGGCGAACTTGAAAACAAAAATAAAAATTAATTAAACCCCGGCCTAGTATACACTCTAGACGCCACAAATGCATTTAACATTTGTGTATTAATTATCTTTACCTAACGGCCTAAAAAGTATAAAAAAGTAATTATTGTTAAAATAAAGAAAACGTTTAATTTCTTCCAACCTGTTGCAACTCATAACCGATGCACCGAGGTAAGTGAATAACAGGCAGCTACTGTTCTGAAATATTTGTTGGCTGATGTTGGCATTTTGAACATAAAATCAATCAACCTTTGTGGCATATTATATTCCGCAACATGCTGTCTTGTTTATATCCATCATTAGCTTTCCAGTTCTCCAAATACCTGGTCTCCCTGCCAGTTCACTTACAGCAATATTATATTCAGTGTCATTATATTCGATATCAGTTTCAGGTATTATATTGCTTTCGTTTTAGTTACATAGTGTCTCATATATGACTCAAATAAAACTCTTTAAAAGAGCAAAACTCACTACAAACAATTATTTTTGTAACGATCTAAATGCAATTTAATAATAAAAATTTGCGTTCAAATCATTTTTCAGTAGAACTCGGCGGGCAAACATCTTGCATGTTTTTTATTTTTGTTTGTTTCTGTGTTTTGTATTTTTTAATTCTGTCAGATTGAATTCTGGTTTCGTTATCATTTGATAAAGAATCTTAAGTCTTACAATATAACTATCTAGATTAAAACAACAAGGGCGGCTATTGCGTAACTACAACAGTTAGACGTCAAACAAAACAGAAGTATGCTTTTAACGGCGTTTAACTTTTTGTCTGAACTAAGACAATCTTCTAAACTATATATATTTTGGTTAAAGTTTTATGTGTGTGGATCGAACAAATCGCCGAAAAATTTTAATTAACCAAAAATTTTGCTCGTTATGAAAACTCGAATAGGTATCTGATAAAAAAATCTAAGTCTATTTTTAGTCAAAAAAAAACAAAATTTGATTCGGTTATGGCCTCAACCAAGAAAGGTTTTTTAAATATTATTTAAATTTTTTATTACAATTCTGGCGATGGTTACAGAACTGAATGTTGCTCTTCTTCTTTCCTGATTGTGAAAATGGTGTTTGTCGACCACAAACCATCCAACATGAACTAGTCTAATAAATGGTGTACTAGATCCGCAAGGCCTTAACTTTAACAGGGAACGTAAAGACGGCACTTACTGTTAAATAAAATTTACAAAATTATAAACAATTTTAGTACTTATGTAACTACATAAGATGTTGCATGAAATCACAACTAATTTTTCTTGAAAATTTAGACAAAAATTAACAAATAATGTCAAACCGTCTTAATACTAAGTAGAAATTCACAACCAAAATAACACAACAAAAATACATTCGTCTTGTTCCCACGTGGCAAATTTTAATATTTTATTTGTTTTAAAAAGCTTAAAACATTTGTAAAACTTTAACTATATTATGTGTGTATAGTAATTCACAAAATATACGAATGCGAAAACCTATAAAAATTGATTTAAAAACGTATTTTTTTAACAAAATGTTAATCAAAATGAAATTATTTATTATAATTACGCGTTTGAAGGATTACTTCCTACCACTAATTATTGCTGAATATGAACGTTCCGAGGTTTTATATGTCTAAAGTTCAAATAACTGCTAAATTGTTAAAATAAATCCACATCTTTTATTGTACATTATTAATACTCGTGTTAAAAAGAATTGTAATAATAAATGGGTTCTGTAGTGGATGAACTATCAGGTTTTATAATATTGCGACAATCATCTTCTTTTTGGTCTTAATTAATATATTTATAATAATGACATTATTTTTAGTAGAATTTCTGATTTGTATGCATTTGCGTTCATAATTTTGTTTTTACTATAACTAAGTGCATTGATGAACATTTACCTTTTCCAAATATTTACAAAGTGAATTATAGGAATAGTTTCTCGTCAGATTCACTAGGAAAAGTTTAAAAGCTTTCATGGTGAAAGTTCGAACTTGGTAAAGTAGTGTTTTATAGATAAAGCAACTAGTTGTTTAGTAGTTTTTTTTTATTGATTATATAGAAAATAAATCAAACATTAAGTGTTTATTAATGACATGATAATCATTTATGGGTAACAATTAACTGGGTATTTTGTTTACAACTTACATAATCAAATCTTATTATTTTACTCGATACCTAACACTTATATATTATTTTAAAGTTATTGTATACATTAAAATTAGTACAATATTGACTAATAATTTTACAAAATGTTTCGTAAATTGATTGCATTTTAAACCAAAGATGTTTTATTTTGTTAGGAACAAAAATGCCATGATATGCATCAAAATCAAAATGTCTTAAACAAATAAAATTTGTTACTTGGTTTCTAACTTTTTCAACAAATCCAATTAGATCCAAGACGTAAATAATCTGTGTATGAACTGAATGATTTGTAAACTTTTTTTTCGATTGAATATTTCTAACCGAAGTCGAGTCAGATATTTAGCATAGTTAGATTAAATACTAATACGAAAAAAAAAGACACTCGCATTTAATGAAAAATAAATTCTCTTGTTTTGACCTACCTTTCCAACTCAGGGTATTATTTCTCGATAATGATAAATTTAGTTTGTTATTTTGTATCATGGTTTCCTTCATTAATCTTACCTTTTTATTAAAATTTTACATTTTAGTCTTTCTTTGCAATCTTTTTTACATCAACATTATAAAAAAATCTGCAGTACTATATAAGAACTCACATGTAGAGACTTGTTTAATAATGTGAATGATGTATTTATAAGGAATGAGATTGATTTACTTACGTAACTAACACATTTAAAGTGATAAAACCAATCGCTATAAATAGGAATAAAGTAGTGAAACTTCAAGTAGTGGACGCACAAGAACCAAAACTAAAAGAATTTTCTGATACTAAAAAGTTCGATATATTCAATGGTTGAGTGTATTATTTCTCATTTTAGAAATCCTTATTAATAAATCGACAAAAATATAGTATTTAGGTCAAAAAAATATTTTTTTAACAAAAATTAACCCTGTATCAACTACTTAGAGTTATTAGCAGGAGAGACATACATATTTATATATACAGGTACTTATGTACATGTAGTTTCAAACTTATTAATATAGTATTACGTAATATTAGATTTTTTATATTTTGGTAGCAAGTCCGGTTTCTTTTAAGTTTGTTGTCAAGTTTGCTTTGAGATTTTCACTTAGCATGTATTTTGTCCTTTCCGCAGAAAAAAGAGGACATTCTACTATTATGCGTTTAACTGTTAATGCGGTTTCACAGTTAGGACATATAGGTAGAGGAATCGTAAGACGTAAAAAGACCGTCACGTGATATGCGCAAATGACCAAAATGAGTTGGTCGAGTCCATGTATGTTTGAAGGTATGGTTGGTGTTAGTACATAACCACATTTACCATTTCTGTTCGTGACGTTATTTGGTATTAATAGGTGGTCTCGTTATATTTCTGTTCTTAACTTCGTCAAGCAAAACCAGTTCTTTTTAGAACTAACTAAACCTCATAGTGAACTTGTCTCTTGTTACCTGTTTGATAATGAATCAAGAAAAGAACCTAGGAAAAAAGGGTCAAATACTTCACAGCCAAACAAGAGAGGTAATTAATTGAATTTGTTCTAAATTAAACACCTATTAATAAAAAAATTCTTGCAGGTAATTGCTAATGTTATGGAGTTTATGAGAGAGGAAGTAATTCTGAAACCCCATCGATACCTCTTGCACATTTTAAACAAAGGGTGCTCGCTTCCTGAGAGCGAAAAACATATTGTAAACAACTTTTACATTCATGAAAAGAAGCGACCAACGGTTAAAAATGTTTTAGCCAAATTACGTGAATGTGAGGTACCGTTCACCGGATGTGAATCAACACTCCGTTCTCTTCTAAAAAGCATGAGGTTTAGGTATAATAAATGTTCATTTTCGAAACATTTTATTTTTAACATTGTTTGTTACAGATGGAGAATAACAGACACTAATCAAAAAGTGTTAATGGAAAGCTTCAATATTCGACTACTTCGTGTATAATATTTAAGAAATTCAATTAAATATCGCAGTGAGGGTCGTCCAATAATTTATACCGATGAGACTTACATACACAGTTCACCTACTGCATCAAAAAAATGGTCTGATGGTTCATTACAAACATTAAAAGCGCTAAATTCTAAAGGAAAGTGTTTTATTATCGTTCATGCTGGCAATGAAAACGGATTTATACCTAATGCTTTACTCATCTTTAAGTCTGGATCGAAAACTGGGGATTATCATGACGCCATGAACTACAAAAACTATAAGCTGTGGTTAGAATCACAATTAATACCAAATTTACCTGAAAGAAGTGTATTAGTGATGGACAACGCATCTTATCATAATGTCAAAGCTGAAAAGGAACCAACAAGTTCATCACTGAAAATAGAAATGTGTAATTGGTTAAGAACTAAGAACATACTGTTCGATGAGAAATGACAAAGCCAGAGCTGTATGAAATTATAAAATCGCATAAGTCTACAAACCCCACATTTTCTATTGATTTAATGCTGGCAGAAAAGGGAATAACTGTGCTTCGCCTCCCACCTTATCATCCTGAATTTAACCCAATAGAAAAGGTATGGACACTTGTTAAAAATTGGGTAGCTCAAAATAATGTTACATTCAAAATGAGTGATGTCGAGGTCCTGACACGACAAAAGTTTGTTAGTGTAACAAAAGAACAATGGTGTTCCATATACAATCATGTGAAAAAGCTATAAATTGCTGATAAAAATATATTTTAGTTAAAATATTGCATATAATGAAATTCTTACATTTTAGCGCATAAGTTCAACAATGTTTTTGATTTGTTATTACGAAAGATTTCTCACAAGCTTAGTTGTGAAAACAGTTAGACTTAAACATCATCTGTGCGATTGTTATTTGAATAATTGGAAAACTTAACAAAATTATTAAAGTTATTAATTCTTACAAATGTCAAATTGATAAAATTTAAACATGTACCTATAGCTTTAGAGTATTTTATATTATGAAAAAGTAAAATTAAATTAAAAACTGTAACTTCTTATTTATCCCTTTGAAACATTTTGTGAACTTGTACTGGAATCGATGGTTTTAATCACGAAGCAGTGGTACCATATACTTAATTAGATGATTTGGATCTAATGATTTATATTTTGATTGCATATTGTTTATTGTGATTACTCAGTTAAGCAAGTAATCCTAAAGTGATTGCCAGAATCTTCCCCATTTAAAGGTTTTACGGTTCACTACCTATAAAGCAATATTTTTCTTGTATTTATTCTCTTCACCATATTGTGTTCACTATGAACGAAATTGAGAATAACTAATTACAAAATATACTTCAACGATATAACTTACTCACCCAAACAGTATTTTACTTGCAGAATATTTTACGTCAATTTAATTCAATCATGCAACATAACCTGCACAGTGATTCCATGTATAGTATTTTATTTCTAATTTATTGTAGACCCTCATTTTATATCTCTTTAGCTTATATTTTGTACGATTTACGAATAATTGTCGTTTCCAGTAAAGAAAACCATCACTACTGTAATAGACAACAGCTGATCGCCCCTTGCACTAAACATAAATAACAACGCCAATGAAATAAAGGTCGTTTCAAAGTACGCGCAGAAATAGTCACGTGACGGTCTCTTTACATCTTACGATTCCTCTACTGGTTATTTAGGAGTAGATGCTGGTGTGTGAGTGATGTGTGCCCAATTCGTAGTCTATTTAAGATTACTTGTTCGTTTCTATTATTTCGAATGACCACGGTTTCTTTCGTGCTTGGCACAATTTCAAAAAGTTTGAGGCCTGTGCACTCCTAGCTACTTTGACATTTGTCCATGATGTGGTTTTTGGTTGAGTTGGAGTCGGTTGTACTTGTACGAGCTAATAAATCCGCGTCTTCATTGCCTTTGATTCCGATGTGTGATTGTACCCATAAAAATATGATTGTCTTATTCTTCTTGTTTAGATTATGCAATTCGATTTTTATTAGTTGTTGTTTAGGATGGAATGAAGTATAATTGTTTTAAGCCATTTAAAGCACTTAGGAAGTCGCTAATAACTAGAAATGCATTTTTATCTATTTTTTCGGACATCTTAAGAGCTTCCAGGATAGCTATTGTTTCACCTATGTAGATACTACAATGTGTAGGTATTCGTATTTTAAAGTGCTGTTTTTTATAAATATATGCTGCTGCGTGTACGTATTCTGTCCTGGAGGCATCGGTATAAATATGGTTTGGAATGGATAATTCCGATATTGTATGAATGTAAGCTTTTGCGGGTGTTGTCACTAAGATTGTTATCTTTCGGGTTGAGCCGTGTTCGTTCTTATTTCTTTCGTTCTCTGCTTGACGTTTCGCTAACCATGTTGTTAGCTTCTTCAGAAGTTACTCTAAAGACTGATGTTGTTGTCTTCTGCTCCTCGTTATATACCTATGTTCCGCTACGGTAGGTTGATGTCGATCAGTGACGGGTGTTTGGTTTTCGATGGTTGGTTGATCTTCTGTTTGGTGTTGACTAATTTTGTGGTGACATTTGTTTTCTTTGTTTTTGTGAAGAGTTAGTTTCCACGTGTTGCTTAATCGGTAACCATTGAAGTTATTTTTATTTTTCATAATTTCTAGGATTCTCTGATTATCCTTGGATAGTAGTTGTTAGTCCTTGATAGAACTTTAGCTTCCTCGAAGTTGATGATGTGTTTTCCTTTTTTGTGTAGATGTTCTGCGATTGCTGATTTATCTACCGCTCTGGACTCGGCGTCTCGGTGATGTTCTTTTAATCTAAATTTTATGTTGCGTCCGGTTTGACCATGTGTTGACCACATGAACAGTCAGTTTGGTAGACCCCTTTTGTTGAGAGTTTTGGCAGGTTATCTTTATTAGAAGGTAGTAGTTGCTGGATTTTTCTAACCGTTCCAAACCTGACACCGATATTCTTCTTCTCCAATGATTTTCTTAATTTGTCAGTTACTCCAGCAATGAATGGCAAACGAGCATAGGTGGTGACCGAGAACCGGTATACACTAGTATACCAAAAATTATTCAAATAAATTCATTATTACTGGGTGTTCTTCTTTCTATGTCACTTAGTATATTTGTAAAAAGGCAAAAAGTTTCGACCTTCCAACAATCTAAAGCACTGTTTTTAGGTGAATCGTTGTTGTTCTAAAGTCTTTTTATAATCCGATTTATGGAATAAATTATTTATACATTTCAAACAAAATTCTAAAAATCACTGAGGACAGACTTCAAACAACTCGTCGAATTTTAAAGTTGTCACAACAAATTCAAAATTTTAAGGCTTTTTCTATGGATTTAAAACTGAATTTTATATGAATTTTGCTGACATTTTCATTGATAAAATGGTATTTTTGGTGCATTCACGTAGAGAACCATTCATTACTGAGAAGAACATATTGTTTGATTTAAAAAATCAGTGTTTCTCCGATTTTCACCATAAAAACTAGACAATTGTTTACAGAATCCTATTAGAATAAACCTCTCATAATAAGAGTGTGGGAGTTACAAAAATTTGATATTCTAGAGAACAGTATGTAAAGAAAAAACTTTCAGATTTATGCCATGTTCTGGTCAAAAATAACCACCTATAAGAATATAATGTTGGCGACAATTATAGGCCTACTTAATATGATTTTGCAGAAACTGCAATGGAGATGATGTAAAGAAAAACCCTTAAATAATAACGAATTAAGAAGAGAGATAATCCTTATAAAGATAAATAAATAGATAAAAAGAACATACAGATACAAAGAAATATGCAATGCCAAAATCTCCCTTGCTTAGTAACTCTTTTTTAAGGGGGTTTTCTGGCAAAGAAACTGCTACGGACTAGCAACCATATTTACTCAGCGAGTATATTCTGCGAACGGCACTTACAAACAAAACAAATAATGGAATTAAATGATAAAATATTTGCTATTAACAAAAAAGTTGTATAAGCACAACTATCGGTCATTAATTTTTTTGGTTTTTGATTAAATTGTAAAACCTATAAGTATGCTACGGTTAATTGAAGAAAAGTAAGTTTTGCCGGCAGCCGAAGAGTAGGGCGTGGGTGAGAAAAAGGATCCACCGCTTCTTCAGAACTGTCTTGATTTAATCCGAGGGCGCCATAGTCCTAATGCGTGGATACAAACCTGCTTCCGAACTAAAGAAACAGACGCAACAATCAACCGTAACAAATTAAAGGAGCAATAAATACAATAAAGAGAGAGAGACACAAGTAACCTACAAAACGTTATATTTAATAACACACCATAAAGAAGAAGGAACAGAGCACAATTTAAATATATCCACTTACAACGTAAGTTAATTCTACGAAGCGTATTCGTTCGTACCCATATATAGTCGTACACAAAAGAAGGAAAAAAATATAAGATTAATAGCAAGTTAATAATTTATGCGGTACGCCACTGGCGTTATTTAATCTAGACAAGATGGCGACGTAACCACACCCGCACAATACGAAGGTGTATTTAGTGTTCGCAGTTGCAATATTTAGCGTTAAAAAAGTATCGGAGAGTTAGGTGTTTCCCCAAAAAGAGCGCTCTTCCGTGGTCTTACCCTTATACTCTAAAATCCCCAAGCAATGGTGGGTAAATGAAGCAAGTTCGCGCCTTTACGGTACACATTCGTTTACAGATTGGGCAAGTATATGCGCCACAACAAGTTAATTAATTATATTGTAGTGAATTAACAAAAAAAATATAAATACGTGAACAAATACGTTTCGAGTTCCAAAGATTTAACTGCACTTAAGGTGCCAAGACAAGTTGTACTTATTTAGGTGTTACGCTTGAGACGTTTTCGGTAGCAGTGTGACGTCCCGGAGATGGTTTGTTTTCAGCGCAGAAGTATAATTAGAAAAATCTGACCTTATGTTGTAGATAGAGGTTTACGATGTTGACACACACAGGAGAAGATACAGATATGTGGTGTCGGTTCCAGCTGCGGCGACCCCTAATTTCGGTAGGATGTCCCGTACTTCAGCAATCTTAACAGCAAACCCCAAGTATGCGACACACGCAGCGACAAGACAATAAAAGGTAGAAAGAGATCCCACGATGAATTTAATCAGCCAGGTAATTGGTTTTGTTTAGGCCAAAAGAACCTTTAAAGCCGAGTAATTTTAATCCCGGAGTAACTCTAATCCCGGAGTAACTCGCCTTATCTGAAAATTATGCACGGTGTAACGTTGAAGAAGCCATGAAGAATATTTGTCGTACCTGAGTGCAATCGAGCGACCATTAGAAGAAATTAGTACACGCATCCGTCCTAAGATAAACTTCAGAAAATCGAGTAATCAATCCTTTCCCCAGCACTAGAAAATTTGACGGAATTACGATTAAGCACTCAGATGAAGGCAAATTTGAATTTCACGTAACACGACGTGATAGTAGTTGTTACAAGGCGGAAATTGAAGATCAGCCGAAAATGTATTGGCCAATTAGGACAACGCGGAAGTTGAATTCTGGGAATTAAATCCCCAAAATTTTCGTTAAGGAGCGAACACGGAGAAATGTCGCGTTTACACCTCGACTCCGTGTATTGTGTGTTGCCTAACTCACAGTGACCGTTACAAATTCCCCCCACACAAAACTTCAAGCCCGCGCAGAAGGATAAACATAATCCGCTGCACCATACATAATCCAGAAAATTAACATCCGTAGGTGTTCAGCAAAAAAAAAGGAATCTCCAACATGAGCGACATATAACCAAAGATACCCACCCCACACATATAAAAACCTAATGAAACCCAACCCCTAAGAGATAGACGGTTTGTTGAACTAAGAGTAGCTGATCTGATGAAATCTGTTCAAAACTCGCATGAAGCGTTTGGTGTATCCAGCAACAAAGTCAAGCAACGACCAAGAAAAAGAAAAGGATAACACCAAGAGATTGAACGCCCACAAAAACTCGCAATTAGCGATTTCCGAGAAGCAAGGTAAAGAAAACGTGGGTCATCCAACAGTATCTCAACCAACCTTACTAAACCCAGTCAACAGAAAATATTATTATAGTAAAGTTTGAAGTTTGGACAAGCGTCCAGGACAGAGCCCTAAAAACCAATGAAACCCCAACCCAAATTAAAACAATACCACCCTGAATTACCCCAAAATAAGGTACCCTAGGAAAGGTTTAAGGTAAGATAGGAATAAGGATAAGGCTGAAACCCAAATACCAAGAGGTTAGGATAAACCCTAGGAAATTATTAAGATCGGGCATTTCCTAGCGGCGTGCATGTCGAATGGGTGGCACCAGGCATCACTCCCACCAAGACCCTCGCGAAGGATGGAAACTCGCGTCATTGGGCCCCAGTGAAAATCCACCCCCTCGCCATTCACGACCCTTAGTACTGAGCCTTCCCAAAATAAAGTCCTCCCACCCAGGAAAGGATTTAGTCTTGGGCCGATACTCCCGACACCACAAGACTAATGGATATGCAGTTAAAGAGTGCGACTCTGAAAACCGAGGATAAACCCCCCAACCCTATAGCATAATGGAAGAATGAAAGGAAGGATCCCAAAATTTTGCCCAAAAATTTCCAAAAGTAAAAGACTGGAACAAGTCAACAGTTTGAGGTTCTGCAGTGGCTACGGCCAGTGATCCATTGACGGAGGTTAAGGGCGAACGGTTTACCCCTGCCCCAGATCTTGCTCGCCCTGTACGGCCCCCTAAGGGTTGGTGTGCCTGGTAACGAAACAAGGGTACCAGAAACAGGAGCTCCGACTCCCCCTCACGCCAACACCCACTGAAACCCCCCAGCCAAAGCGGTACCTCTACGCAAGAAAGAAAGAAGGAACAGATGATAGCAAAGACAAGGAAAAGGGAAATACTCTATCCCTCCTCGAGAGGACAGAGAGCAACAAAAACGACGTTCACACAAGACAAGACACATTCAGGTGTCTGAATTCGGCTTTGAAAAGGATTGCCAAACTGGCGAAGACGTACACCAACGAGCCATATAGGAGAGGGCGTTCAATCCGTCACGGGATCGGGAAATCACGGTACTCCCACAACTACGTGAACTCATGAAACTAAGTCTCGAAGCTCGAAATCCAATTCAAGGTCAAATTTTGGTATTATTTACCTGAGAAGGTCCAATCCCTACGTGCCCAACCAACCTACCCATATCACATGGAATTCTAACGAATGTGAACCATTATGGTTCCAGCAAAAAAAAAATTAAATATAACTATGAGCTAACTCAATTAGAACTGAGTCAGTATATCATTAAGCTCGCCGAAGCGGTTTGGTATCTCCCAGAAAAAGAAAAAGAAAACCCAACAATCTTGATGCATTGTCAACAAGAGCAGGAGCACGCTCAACTTGAACTCAAGTCAACAGGCATCCCCAAAAAAATAAAGCTTCTCAAACCAAAAACAAAAGAACCTGTATCTACGTATATACAGTTCTCGCAGAAAGAAAATAAAGATATACGGGAGAGCACCAAATAAATCAGAGATTTCGATGTAAATCGATCATAATGTCGTGTAGCTAATAGAGCCAGAAACCATCGATAATCTCATTAATAACCAACCTACAGTAAGGCAGAAATAAAAGAAATTTATTCAGCAACAATATAAGAGAAAATACGAACTTCTCCTTACTAGAAGGAAGATAGTCCGAGCAAATTCGTTAGAAACCCGTGAAAGAAAAAAAATAATACAGATATGATAAAATCAGCAAAAGTAAATAGTCAAGTAAAATAAGTCGTGTCCAAGTAGAAATCCAGTCATGAACCGTGTCTTCTAGCTGGCAGTACAAGCAAGTTTACGACGCTTTTTCCGTCTAGGATAAAGTAAAGAGTGATCTAAACAATTAG
The DNA here is from genome assembly GCA_030710515.1 of Abscondita cerata. Taxonomy (NCBI): domain Eukaryota; kingdom Metazoa; phylum Arthropoda; class Insecta; order Coleoptera; family Lampyridae; genus Abscondita; species Abscondita cerata. The sequence goes on along the minus strand of JALBCR010000921.1, from coordinate 454,277 downwards.
GCTCCAGCACAGCAAGTTCAGCATTAGCCTCTTCCGAATTCGAGAGGTTCTGGCTTAAGGTCTTTCACGTGCCACGTACCTAGTGACTTTCCTAAAGAATCAGCTAGTTCATACGTCCAGGGAGACACGACAGTTTTCACCGTGAACGGGCCTAAGAATTTAGGTGCGAGTTTCGCATTGAAATGCTTCGAAGCGTCGGATAGTTGGAAGTTACGACGCCACACCAGATCACCCACGTTATACTTGACATGTCGGCGGCGTAAGTTATACCTATTTCGTGTAGTTTCATAGGCTTTCCGAAGGCGTTGAAGTATATATTCCTGGATAGCCGCGTAACGTCGAGTAGACACATTATGATCAGGTTCTGAGTCAGTTGGTTCAAGACGTGATTTATTGAAGAGATTGCCAGAGATGACATGTTCACGACCAAATAGAGCAAAGTACGGGGTACATCCAGTCACTTCGTGTTTCGCCGAACGAACTGCACATCCAATGTGAGGGAGCTTCACATCCCATTTCCGCTGGTTGTCCTTAACATAAGACGCTATCATGGTCTTAAGAACGCGATTTATCCGTTCAGCCGGATTTGCTTGCGGATGGTATTTGGCAGTATATAGGATGGTGCAATGATAGTTCTCACACATTTGAGTGAATTCACGACTGCGGAACTGTACTCCGTTGTCAGAAATAAGGTACTGCGGCACTCCAAATAGTAAAAACACCTGTTCTTCCAGGATTTTAGTAACCGCAGCAGCAGTAGCAACACGCATAGCAAAGAAAAGGGCAAATTTAGAGAAACAATCGGCAACCACAAACACGTAACAATTGCCTTTAGAAGAACGAGGAAGCGGCCCAACAATATCGCAACATAAAGTTTGCCACGGTCCCGTAGGACGAGCACGAGGAGCAAACATTCCAGGAGGAGCTGCTTGAGATACCTTATTGGAAGAGCAAGTAGAACAACGGCGGATATAGCGAGCCACGTCTGCACGTAATCGAGGCCAGTAATAATGTTGCAGAATTCTTGCGGTTGTCTTAGTTACTCCACCATGGCCAACAACTGGAGGATCATGGTTCTCCTGAATGATGCGTCTCCTTTGTTCAGCCGGAACGACTAACTTCCATTCATCATTCGGATCCACCATAGAAGTGGTAAAGAACTAGTCACTCTGCGATATAAGATGTTATTATCGACAGACCAATGAGGCAACTTGTGAGGTGTTGTGAGTACACGATTCAGTAAGTTATTATACCATTTATTTGTAGTAGGTAAGTCAAGACCAAGAGAAGAAGGAACAGCTAAGGAATCAAGATGAGGAGAGGTGGTTTCAGCTTCATCACCAACAGCAGGAACAGCACGAGATAACGCATCTGGCACAACGTGGTCTTTGCCTTTCCTATGTCTGATGGTGAAGTCATACTCTTGGAGTTGTAAGGACCAACGAGCAAGACGACCAGACGGACTCTGCAAACGGTTAAGCCATACCAGCGAGTGATGGTCAGTAATGATGGTGAAGTGAGAGCCCTCAATATACGGTCTGAACTTAAGAATGGCGAATAAGACTGCAATACATTCTTTTCCGTAGTACTATAGCGCCTCTCCGCTTTAGTTAAGGAGCGACTGATGTAACTGATAACCTTTTCCCCTCAGGCGATTCCTGACTAAGGACAGCACCCACGCCAAAGTCCGAAGCGTCAGTTTGAACAACAAATGGCAGAGAAAAATTAGGACAAGTCAGGATAGGAGCAGAAACTAAGTGTTCTTTAAGAGAAACGAAAGCAGATTGACATTCCGGTGTCCACACAAACAAAGCATTTTTCCGAGTAAGAGCAGATAAAGGAGAAGTAAGAGAAGCGAAGTTCGGTATGAAACGGCGATACCAGCTAGCCATGCCAATCACGCGTCGCACTTCGGTGACCGTGGTCGGTATAGGAATGTTAAGTATGGCAGTCACCTTTTCTGGATCCACCAGCAACCCATTTTTATTCACAACGTAGCCCAAGTATTTCAACTCCGAACGACAGAAATGGCATTTTTCCTGATTTAATGTCAAACCGGCAGCAAATAATCGTTTCAGAACTTTTTCCAGTACTCGAAGATGTTCGTCGAAAGTTGGTGTCGCGATAACAATATCGTCCAGGTAGGCGAAGCAAAACGGTTCCAGCTCTGCACCGATAATTTGGTCGATCAGCCGCTGAAAGGTTGCAGGAGAATTATGCAGACCGAACGGCATTCTAGTAAATTGAACAATCCACGATGAGGAACAGTAAAGGCAGTAAGCGGTTTGGATTCAGGAGTTAAAGGAATTTGCCAATAAGCAGAACGAATGTCCAAACTCGAGAGAAATCTAGCATCCCGTAAGCGATCCAAGATAGAAGTGATATACGGCAGAGGATAAGCGTTGCGTTCTGTGACCTGATTTAGCTTCCGATAGTCAATGCAAAACCGATAGGAGTTGTCTTTCTTCCTAACCAAGACCACAGGACTGGACCATGGACTGGTAGATGGCTCTACTACACCTAACTGTAGCATCTTGTCCAGTTCTTCATTGACAATCCGAGATAGTACTGGTGATAGAGGATAGTACCGTTGTTTAATTGGCTCAGCCTTGGTATGGATACTGTGTTGAACGAGCTGGGTACACCCTAGACCAGATGGCTGTAAAGAAAAGCTGGCAGAGATAACAGCCTCTAGCGAAGACTGTTGCGACCTTGATAAGTCGTCTTTGATGTTCAGCGCACTCGAATGAACCGCATGTCCAACCGCATCAGTACCAAAGGACCAATGACCCTTGCTGAAATCTGGTACGAAGGCCATCGCCTTCCAAAAGTCGATCCCCAATATCAACCCTTGAGAAATCTCAGGAACCACTAAGGTTTCTATTACCTTGGTTTTTCCTCTAAAGTATAAGGAAGAGAAACAACACCCAAAATGGCACATTGTCCACCATTAGCCACGTTACAAAAAGTCGAAGTAGATTTTTTAAGGACACCTTAAGGGACTGAAGCAAATGCCAACCGATACTTCCTAGTATCGTCCTAGAAGATCCTGTATCCAGTAAGGCTTTAAAAGGTATGCCCAGCACTGATACGTTAAGAAAAGGTCGTTCATCACCACGAACGCTAGCAAAAATAAAGTTAAGTAACAATTGTTGAGAGTGGTCTAGATCAGTAAAAGAAGAATCCGAGGTTGAGAGAGAAGTAGAACCTACGACTCGGTCCGAGGGTTCTGACGTGCGTTTCCCTGCGGCGAACATTGGGAGCAATTAGGCTTGGTAACACCTGCCTTTCCACAGCCAAAACAATGAAGGTTCTGTGGGTTTGGACAACGAGGAGAAACATGTCCCGTATTCCCGCAATTCCAGCAACGTACAGGTCCCCTGTAAGAGTTGAGAGGCCTAGAAGGAATAGTCGAAGAGACCGAAGAACAAGAAGAAGTATTCAAAGAAGAAGTTTCTGGAGCGACGTAAGCTAGGTTAGGTTCCAGCAAAGAAGTCACGCGTCTAGTAGGTGGTGGTTTGAAAGATTGGGTTAAGAATTGACTATGCTCAATCTTTTTCCCAAGCGACAATAGATGCGAGATGGTTGAGACATCATGAAGAGCCAAGGCCGTTTGGAAATATGGCGTTAGATTGCGCCTGATTATTCGGATCTGTTGTGGTTCCGATAATGGTTCACTCAACCGTGAGAAAAGGCTTTGCATAGTAGCCAAGTATATCCCAAACCCCTCATGAGCACCCATGGTTCGTGCCTTAATTTCGTCCAGCAATCGATCGTTGTAATCCACCGGAAGAAACTCCGATTGTAGTAAACGCACCACATCCTTCCACGAAGACAGCGATTGTCGATGAGCCCTGAAGAGAAGAAGAGCTTTTCCAGTTAAGAGTTCTGGAGCACCATGAAACAATTGCGTCAGAGAAATTCCCTAGCCGTGCTTAATTCCTCCAAGCGAGTAAGAAATTCAGAAAGAGATGTTTTACCATCCCCAGAAAAAGTTAAGTTTAGTTTCGCTGTAGCAACAGATTTAGAAAAGTAGGAAGCACTACAAGAGGCAACAGGTGTTGGTTCTGGTTCGACATCAGACTCCGATGATAGTTGGTCAGGTTCACCTTCGTCCTCAGTAACCGTTAATTTAGGACTAGAAGTAACAGCTTGACTGATCCCAAAAGTAGTATGCCGATGCTTCTTGATCATAGAATCAATAGTGTTATGAAGATCGGTAAGAGAAAGTAGAAGAGAATTCCTATTGGCAGCTTGTTCTGTCGAGGTGGCAACCATCAGCTTGCACCTGCGAATAGTATGAGTCCAAAGAGTAGAAAACGAAGAAATTCCGAAGTTGTGCTGTCACCAGTGAAATTATCAACGAACGTACGAAGCTCCCCTAAAGAGACATTTACCGCAGTTACATCGGTTTCATACTCGATGCTGTATTTAATTTCGGATAAAGATTTTTCCGCTTCCAGCTGAAGAGCACTACGGACCAGTTTCCGAAGACCCTCCACCGAAACGTCAGCACTAAGTCCCCTAGAAGCTAACTCGTATCGCAGTTCGTGTTGTTTAAGGCGATTGACCTCGAATTTCCACACTTTCGGCATTTTAAATAAAATCTCCTAGCTTCCAATACAAAAAAAAAAAAAGAATAAACTCGAACCCACAACAACAAGTAAGAAAGAGAAAACAGTATTAAAATACTAACCCTAGAATAATAAAACAATTTTAAGTAAATGTCCTATTACTGATCAAACTGATAGTAATAAGGAAAGCAAGCAATAGCACTAAGTACTAGAGAGAGAGAGAGAAAATAAAAATTTCCAAAGAGAATCGAACGACAAGTAAAGAAAATACTCGAGCAACCTTGACTGATAATCCGATTTCACAAAAGAAAGAAACGAGAAGAAAATCGAGCCCCGAAGTTGGGATGCCAATTTCTTGCTACGGTTAATTGAAGAAAAGTAAGTTTTGCCGGCAGCCGAAGAGTAGGGCGTGGGTGAGAAAAAGGATCCACCGCTTCTTCAGAACTGTCTTGATTTAATCCGAGGGCGCCATAGTCCTAATGCGTGGATACAAACCTGCTTCCGAACTAAAGAAACAGACGCAACAATCAACCGTAACAAATTAAAGGAGCAATAAATACAATAAAGAGAGAGAGAGACACAAGTAACCTACAAAACGTTATATTTAATAACACACCATAAAGAAGAAGGAACAGAGCACAATTTAAATATATCCACTTACAACGTAAGTTAATTCTACGAAGCGTATTCGTTCGTACCCATATATATAGTCGTACACAAAAGAAGGAAAAAAAATATAAGATTAATAGCAAGTTAATAATTTATGCGGTACGCCACTGGCGTTATTTAATCTAGACAAGATGGCGACGTAACCACACCCGCACAATACGAAGGTGTATTTAGTGTTCGCAGTTGCAATATTTAGCGTTAAAAAAGTATCGGAGAGTTAGGTGTTTCCCCAAAAGAGCGCTCTTCCGTGGTCTTACCCTTATACTCTAAAAATCCCCAAGCAATGGTGGGTAAATGAAGCAAGTTCGCGCCTTTACGGTACACATTCGTTTACAGATTGGGCAAGTATATGCGCCACAACAAGTTAATTAATTATATTGTAGTGAATTAACAAAAAAAATATAAATACGTGAACAAATACGTTTCGAGTTCCAAAGATTTAACTGCACTTAAGGTGCCAAGACAAGTTGTACTTATTTAGGTGTTACGCTTGAGACGTTTTCGGTAGCAGTGTGACGTCCCGGAGATGGTTTGTTTTCAGCGCAGAAGTATAATTAGATTTTATAATTATATATAATTAATTTAGGCCAAAAGAACCTTTAAAGCCGAGTAATTTTAATCCCGGAGTAACTCTAATCCCGGAGTAACTCGCCTTATCTGAAAATTATGCCCGGTGTAACGTTGAAGAAGCCATGAAGAATATTTGTCGTACCTGAGTGCAATCGAGCGACCATTAGAAGAAATTAGTACACGCATCCGTCCTAAGATAAACTTCAGAAAATCGAGTAATCAATCCTTTCCCCAGCTAAAAATATACCGCTATACATTGAAAGTTTGCAGGGTCCTATACATACCACTAGAAAATTTGACGGAATTACGATTAAGCACTCAGATGAAGGCAAATTTGAATTTCACGTAACACGACGTGATAGTAGTTGTTACAAGGCGGAAATTGAAGATCAGCCGAAAATGTATTGGCCAATTAGGACAACGCGGAAGTTGAATTCTGGGAATTAAATCCCCAAAATTTTCGTTAAGGAGCGAACACGGAGAAATGTCGCGTTTACACCTCGACTCCGTGTATTGTGTGTTGCCTAACTCACAGTGACCGTTACAAGTAGTTGCGTTCATTTGATGACTAACTGAAAAAAATAACGGGAATTGGTTATGAAGAAGTAGCCCCATAAAGCTGTGAAATGTTATCCCCATCGAATTGCTATGTATCTTTAAAATATCACATTAATAAATAAAAAATCCAGGCGTTTTCAATTTTTTACGTCCGGGACTTACTTGACACTTTTTCTGTTCATATTTGTTGTAATAAACCAAATCTTTTCTCGTTGTGCAATATATAGCACCCGTATTCCAGCTTTAGAGTTTTAATCGTGATTAAAAAATCTCTTTGTTGGTCACATGGTCTACGCAAGCAATTTGTAAGATTCCACGATACAACCACATTTCGAATGCTGTTAGTTTTTGTTAGTGGCTTCGGTTCCAGGATTCGGCTCAATAGATCAGGACAGAGAAGACATAGCAAGGGGGATGTCTTATTTTAATCGTCATATTGAGAGATTTGTTTTTGAAAAACTTTTCCCATTTTAATATAAACAGCTCTTGTTCTTCTGATGCGGCAACTAATTTCTTGAATGGTCTCATTGGCTATTTAATACAGTTCCGAAGTACGTAAGTATATTTACTAACCGTTTATTATGTTGGTTATTATTAATTATGAGATCTTCATGTGGCATATTGTGTTTACTAATCACCGTACATTTGAATTTATTTTACTATTCTGTTTGTAATAGTTTGTTGGAAGGTTCCAAACTATCTGCAATCATCAGAATATCGTAACTTTTAAGTCGTTTGCCGATTACACCAGCTTTACTAAATATAATTATGTTTAGAATAAACGTTGAAAAATAATGCTTTACACTTTGTAATGTATTTATTTTGTTTTACATTTGTGTCCGTCTATGTTTATATTGACAGTTTAATTGAGATGCAGATGTGCAATAATTATAATCATGCTCTTTGATACATTTTAATTTTGATTTTTATCCGTATCCGTGATGTGTTGTCCTTTTATGGATTTTGGGTTGCCTACGCATTTTAAACTTGGTTTTAAATTAATTTTTGCGAAGGAAATATTTTTATTCATTTTGTTATCAAAAATTCCTTTGACAATCCTCTATTCAACCAGTCGCGTGTACCGATAATTGATTTGCTGTCTTGTGAATTTATTTAGAAAATTCTAAGTCATCCATGTATTTTACTTGAAACTGCTGGAAAATGCCGGCATAATTTAAGTATTTACCGAAAATTAACGGGATCGTTAAGTGCCACGCTCACTTTTCAAGCGATTCACCATCTCCAGGTAAGAGACTTTCACTTGCTAGTTAAAAAAACACAAAATGTATTTCTAATCTGCAAGCTTTGTTCCCTCCTTGATGGGATTTGCTCATATATAGATTGGTTTAATTCGTCCCATATGTTTGGTTTTTTCTTACCGTGTGGTGTTACGTATAATTTTGAATGCGAAGTAACACCTACGACTTTCTGTATTTGCTGAATTGTTGCATTGATTATTTGGGTTGGCTCCCTGTCCTACCCGACCTGGAATCTTACTCATAACCCATCGTAACATCTTGTCAGCGTTCAACCTTTAGAACTCACCCTAATTATCCGGCGCAGTTTGTCAAATGTGTCGATTACATTTTCGGGTGCTGGTCCTCCTAGATAGTAGAACTTCAGCTTACCTGGCCAGATTGTCCCTCTTTCAATCGGAATCTCAGTTTGGAATCAAGGGTCGCACTACACCAAACTTTCTGACAAATACCTATAGTAACTACATTTAAATGCAAAAATTAGAAACCTATCATATAACGTTTGCAAAATCATTTTTTATTTATTTGTGAGTTGAAACTAGTAAATAAAATAAATATTGGATTGCTTGAAGGTTTAATTAATTAATAACATATTGTCAATAATAATATAAAAACCAATTTATCTTAAATCGATCATCGGGTTTGATCAATTTAAAATAGAAAATAGAATATACGAGGATGTATTGATATCTAGTTAGCCTAGACCAGTTCCTTGCATAAACAAAATATTGCGTTACCATAGCAACGAACAATAACTTATTAGAAGTGTTAGTGTAAAGTTTGACGTCAAAAAAGTAAACCGGAGTAACGCAATAAATTAAATAAAAAAAAATGTTCACTGAAATTGTGAAAATCGAAAAATTGGAGTATCGACCCATCATCAAATACCTGTATTTAAAAGGGTTAAGAGGTAAGCAGATTTACGAATATATGCTTAATACCCTTGGTAATCAATGTCCTTCGTATGCGACCGTCAAAAATTGGAATGCAAGCTTCAAAAGAAGTAAATTTTCCATTGAAGATGATGACCGATCGGGAAGGCCAGTTTCTGTGTCAGTCCCCGAAAATATTGATGCAGTTCATGACATGATTTTATCAGACCGTCGAATTGGGCTAAAACGGATATCTGAAGCACTGAATATTTCATACAAACGCGTTCATCATATGGTTCACGTCAATTTGGACATGAGAAAATTGCTGCAAAATGGATCCCCAAATGTTTGAATGTTGACCAAAAGCGTGCAAGGGTAGAAGCATCGCGTTCGATCTGTGCTCGATTTGAAAACGATGTAGACTTCTTAAACCGAATTGTTACTATGGATGAGACTTGAGTACATTTCTACAATCTAGAAACAAAGCAACAATCGATGGAATGGCGACACTCTGGTTCTCCAAGACCTAAGAAGTTTCGTGTCTAAAAATCTGCTGGAAAAGTTCTTGCTTCAGTTTTTTGGAATTGCCATGGAGTAATCATGATTGATTTTTTTGGATAAGGGTAGAACAATAACTGGAGATTACTATTCAACATTACTGACCACTCTACGGAAAAATATTAAAGAGAAGAGACGCGGAAAGCTATCCAAAGGTGTTTTGTTTTGGCAGGACAACGCCCCTGCACACAAATTTGTGATATAGGGTTTGAATTACTAGAACACCCCCCTTATTCACCCGATTTGGCTCCGTCCGACTATCACCTCTTTCCTCAACTGAAAAAAAGTTTAAAAGGTCGTACATTTTCTTCCAACAAGGAGGTAATAGAAGCTGTGGAGGTTTGGTTTGCAGAGCAAGAAGAAAAATTTTTTTTGAAAGGTCTAGAGACGTTGTAGGTTCGCTGTAATAAATGTATCCAATTAAGAGGAGAATATGTTGAGTAATAAAATATTTTGACATTGAAATTTTATTTGGTTCTATAGTAGGCTAAGAATTTTTCAATATATCCTCGTACTATCTTCTGGTTATGGAAGAAATCGTTAAAAAAAATTGCTTAATAGAAATTAAATTATTTATAGCATTTGATAAATTGGCAATAAAATAAATTAGTATCTGATCAGCTTAAGTTAAAGTTACTACAGGTCAAAAAATACTCTTTAGTCATAAACGAAGAGGCGTCGCACGATTCGCTGAGAAACGAACGGTTTAGATTTTTAAAACTTGTTTTTGTGATGGAAAATATTAATTTTGATAAGCGGAATTAAGGGTTTAAGAACTTTTAAAGTAAAATGTATATAAAGATTAAAACAAACGTTTTACGCAGGTCTCCATATCGCTCCAATACTAAACATGAGTAACAATAAAATTTTGCTCAAAAAGAGGAAAAAAAAAATTGTTTTTTTAAAGAAAAATACTTAGTATAGATGGTAAAATCTCCATCAAGTTTTCTTTTATAACTTTTTTTAATGGTCTTGGGGATATTGTTACGGTAATTAGTGTCAGTGATTGTCATATCTCAGTTACTACTTGTATTTGTGAAATCTAGGCGAAGCAAAGCAAAAAATCTTGAACTACACCCAACCGATACGCAAATAACAACTCGATTTCACAAAAATTATTTGCTACGTGTCGGCTTAATGTCGTTAATAACTATTTTGCGGTATCTAACTAGTTTTATCTATTTAATGAATCTATTATAGAACTGTTAAAAAGGGCCCTCGTTTTGAATCAGAACATGTCAAGAACAGTTCAAAATCATAACATTCTAAAATAAAATACCGACAATGTTAAATATATTCTGACTGACTAACTTAGTAGAAAAATACCGTGATGCAAAATTGTACACAAGCATAAGAATAGACAACCACTTAACAAGATAATGGAGTTCAACATTTTTTTTTATTATTATTATTTACTGGTTAGAATGTTGAAACGCGGAAAACTTTATGAACTTATGAACAGAAGAAGATAATTCTACACTTTAGAAGTTAAGCAAAACAACGCTCGTATATACTGGTTTTATAAGAAGGTGGAGTTATAGTGCTTTTGAATTCAATATTTAAGTTATATACATCTTCTCTAAATGATATTTTGCGGTAAGTGAGATGGTTTTTTTAATGATAATTCTGTGGTAGAAAGTACCCGACTGTAATTTTCTTCGATTTGCCATAGTAAGGCAACGGCTTTCTATAATTTTGATAGTCACGTGTTCATATTTTCTTAAACCAAAATTCGCATGAACAAAATTTTGAGCAATGTAATTTAGAAATATTAGACAATGTTGTCAAGTCTTGACTGAATTGTTGCAATGCATGAAGATAATTTTGAATATAAAAGGGAATATTATATTTAAGCGTTATCGGTGTTCATATGTACTTGACAAATTTTAATATGTCTGTAAAATAAGGAAGTTTAAATGATATATAAAAGAGGCCTATGAATAGAACCCTGTGGAACGCCTTGAATCAGTAAGATAGAATTTCAAAATCGATTTAAACATTGCCCCGTTTAGTACCTGCCTGATAAGTAATTTTGTAAAAACGCTACGGTGTTACTTGATAAACCTATGTATGTTAAGGTAGCACATAGCAATGAGGGGTTACTAGTGTGAAAACTTTGCTGTAGCCCATCACCTACCTATAATCATGTCACGGAGAATGTTATCAATTACATCAGTAATAACAGATGTATAACTGTAACCTGGTTTAAGTCCTGGCTAAAAGTCAGGAATTATTTGTTCTAGATGAGCTCTTAGTTGTATTTCTACTACATTTTCTAAAACTTTTAATAACGTTGGTAGAATACTTATAGGTCGCAAGTCAATGTAGCTAGTTATGTTGGTTTGCTTAGGCAAAGAGATGACTACAGTTTTTTTTCCGACAATTAGGATATAGACTATTCACAACCGGTACTATTACTAAGAAAAATGCCAACAGTTAATTGTAACGACATGTGTGCGTTTAAAGTGCATAGCGCTATCTAAGCGATAGCTTTCAAAGCTTGAAACACACGTGTAATCGATAAAGCCAAGTAAAACTTGCACAGAAGCATAACACGCAACAAAAGAACACCGTGGTGCTTCTGTACAAGTTTTACTTGGCTTTATCGACACACGTGTGTTTCAAGCATTATAGCTATCGCTTAGATAGCTGCTATGCACTTTAAACGCACACATGTCGTTACAATTAACTGTTGGCATTTTTCTTAGTTCATACTATTCATACGTGTACATGTTTTACACGAGATGTCGTAAGACACACATTTTACTTAGGTACTATTACTTTTTAGATTTTTAATAATAGAAGTTACAAGTAAGTACTGCATTAATAACTGAAAAGTCAAATTTAATAACGTTGAGTGAATTTGTTGCATAATATCTTAACAATTCATCGGAATTATCATTAAAATTAAGAATAGTGTCAATGAAATCCATTTTTATTTTATCCAGGTCGGCAAAGTTAGGTGGAATTATAATTTGTTTAAATTTACTTATACCGAGTAATTTTTTCTATGACTTTTTGCAGTTACTATTAGTGAACTTGTATTTAAAATGCGCATTATTTCACTTTTAATTGTTGTGAACTCAATTTCCACAAAGGTTTATAGTAGTCCTTATGCAATTGCTTCTTGGTTTTTTTCAATCTTATTTTGGCCTTATCTCTAACATCAAAAGTCTTATATTATTTTTTTGGTATTTTTTCGTAGGAGCATTTATATTGTTAACTGACTGAATACAAAAATTTAGAAAATCTATTTTATCGTTGAGGTTATACATTTGATAAATTTTAAAAAAGGAACTACCCGAGATCATGATAAAATTTGTGAAAATTGTTTAAAACATCTATACGTTTTGAAGATACGTGAGTTTAAGAGTGTTCTGACAGACAAATTGCAGTAAATAAGTTCATAATCAGATAGATGAGATTTAACCACCCCTTATTCTTTAATAAGAATTTGATCTCAGGTTAGGATTACGTCAATTAAACTACAAAAATGACTATCTAACCGAGTTGGGACAATGATCAATTATGTCGTATCTAACGATTGAATCAATACATAAAAAGTGCTTACTGTCAAGATTTGAAGTATTCAGGCACGTTAATTTTTTCGTTAAGGCATAAATAATCCACATGTATGCACTTAAGGAATGCTTTATTTTTCTTGTACATACCAGTAGTACCAATTATACCTTCACACAATCAAGTGCGGTTTTAGTAATCATTTCAACCATTATTATTAGTATTGAAGTGAAAATTTTCTACAGTCTACAACAATCACCGAGGCAATTGCAGAAGGGTTTTACTATCTATAGCATCCAACCAAACATTAAGTTTATATTAATGTCGCCTAGGCAGATAAGATTATTACATATTGTCCATCAGTATACCAAGGGTTGCTCCAGTCCGTCCGTACATATGATGCGGAGGTCTATAGACAACACACCGTTTACAAACGAAAACTTTTTAAACAGAATTTCAATCCAAAACTGTTCACGTTGTCATTAGAAACTATAATTCTGAAATAAAAACAATAACGCAAAAATATACATACTCCACCTCCTCGAGAACTCCTTTCCCTACGAAGTAATGGGTAACCATTAATTTGTAAAGCCTCAATAGGTATGTTATGTTCCAGTTACTGCAAAATGTGAAATTCAGAGTTAATAATGCATTGACGAACGTCCTGAAATTGATTAAAAAGTGATCTGATATTAATACATGCTATTTTCAAAAATTGTGCCATTTTTGAAAATGTGAGACCGTTGTAAAATTTGAAATGTTTTAAGGTATCCACACTTTATTTCCCGAAAATTTTCTTCCCCGCGTACTTTCCTCTCCGAAATACTCTCCTCCCCGTTACTTTCTTTCCCACATACTTTATTTCCCGCTCTTAATAAAAATTACAAAAACAAATAAACGAAAAAAAATTGTTATAATATACAGGGTGTGTCTCGACGATAGCATGTTAGACGAATAATCAGAACGAAAAAACCGATTCAGCTGAAAACTTGTAACTTTATACAAATGGACATGGTCTACTTACTGAACATATTTTCATAACGCCGTCACTTCGTTATATCGGGAGTGAATTCCAACTTTTTATTTTACATACAATGCTACAATTTTTATTTTATTTTCGGTTTTCGTATAAAATTTTACGTCTTCTACTGCCAGGTTTGGCTTACCTATCTTTTACGATTATTAAGAAAAAAAATAATTTCAGGCGTAAGCACACTATTAATTTTTTACATCATCTCTAGAAAAGTAGAAAAAGCAGATAATCCGAAAATCATTCAGTTTAGGTATAAGAACCTGATACATCAAATTCTGGATCAAATGAGAATATAAAAAAGTTCACTTGAAATTTAAAAAATTGACTCTTTGACAATTTTAATTTTCTTAACTACCGTTACTCCCGAACTTCCTCTAGAAATAAATTTAAAAATGGCTAATACTGAAAAAGTAGTCCAATACCATGTCTAACCGTTGTACAAGTTTTGCTTAGCTGCCTTGAAATATTAATTTTTCAGTAAATTCTAATTTTCGTAAAAGACGTAAAATTTTATACGAAAACAGAAAATAAAATAAAAATTGGAGCATTGTATTTAAAATAAGAAAGTTGGTTTCCACTTCCGGTATAATCGGAAGTGCCACCGCCATGAAAATATTTTCAGTAAGTAGACCATGTCCATTTGTATAAAGTTACAAGTTTTCAGCTGAATTGGTTTCAACTACGCGGGGATGAAAGTAGCGGGGAAAAAATTACGCGGGGAAGAAACTTTTCGGGAAATAAAGTGAGTAAACCAATGTTTACAGGTATGCTAAAATATAATTAACACGTAATTTTTTTAATAATAAAATAAAAAAAATAGACTAAAGATTAAAAAATATAACTATAAATGAAATTATGTGTCTATAAACACACACAAATTTGATTGAAAATCGTACTACTCATTAATGACCATACTTCTGACCCATAACCACGGCAAACAAAAAATTTTTCTGGAAATTTTTGCAAGTAGACCAACCTAGCTGGTATTAATAAATGGAAATTTTGCTGTCAAATTTTATTAAATTAACAATAATTGAACATACAGATAAATACTAAAACAAATCACTTAAAATAAATATACAAGTATTGTAATCAACATTCCCTCTGGAAAATATTTCAGAACTAGTTGTGGTATTTCAATTAACAACAACAAGTGATTCAGAATCATTCATCATACGTTCCACTATCCGTTGATGATGTTCTGCATCCTTTGGTAGATAGCAACGTATTGAATGCGCATTACTATGTTCTGTAACTTTTATTAGTTGCTTTTCTGAGCTAAAATATTCAACCAAGTTAAAATGGTGTTCCGTCCTATAGGCATATTCTTGTACCAGCCTTTGGAAGAAACATTGTGCCATTTGGGTTTGCTGTCAAAAATAAGCTGTCACTGGTAATAAATTTCGTTTCTTTTCCAAAAGTTTCTTAAACAAACTAAAAATCATCAATCGATTATAAAAAGAAGAAATTTTATTGCCTTATAATGCAAGCAGCGTTTGTATTACCGAACTGGACATAAGTCTGGAGAATTTGCATTAGAAATTACCCATTTGCTATTAGCTAACTTTTTCGCCCCTCTTTGACAGGTTTTCGTGAATACAGGATTGTACTCTAGGCGGCCAGTACTGGCGCCTTTGTTGTGTTTTTCTTCCGAAAAGTGGTGAAGACTTTGAGGTTGACTTTTCCAACTTGCACTTTCTTTCCTTACAGAAAACTGGAACTGACCCCAAACGGAACTCTTGCTTTTCTTGGTGTTCTCTGGCGTTATAGAAACTACTGCTTCGTCAATATTTGCCAAACTTTCAACTCCAAAGCGTGACATTTTTTCACACAATTTCACCAAAATTTTTGTTGTTGACAGTTTTGTTTTTGGTTGTCACGAATATGTTACAACTTGATATTGTTGATCAAAATTTAAAACAGAAATTGATTCCTTTTTCTTGTGTCGTTACGATTCTCTTACCGAATTTCATTCAAGCATTAATTTTTATCCGGAAATTTTGTTTCGTGCATTCTAACAACGTCCTATTAATTTGCACGAGCGAAACGCGAACTCAAAAAATTTCCAGCTTTTATGAAATTATAAGTGAAAATACAAAGTTCAATAATATTTTTTGATATGATTAAACAGCTGAAACTTAGATATTTGTTTGTTGCGACTTTCGTATACAATTTATTACAAAGTGGAGCCATTCATTTTAATTTTATATCTTATCAAGTCATTAAAAGAGTTCATCTTGTAAATGTTCACGACGAATTAGTTTTTGGTATTAGACTGATATATTCTGAAACAGTGTGAAAAAAAATGCTTCCTCATTGGCTTTATCTGTTAAATTTATAACAGTATAGGTCGGTATATTTATAACAATGACAGAACCTCTATTGTCAATGTCATTAGTTGTCCCCGTTGCCCGATTTTAATGCACATCAAAACTTAAGCTTTGGACACCAAGCTGAATCGATTGATGTATCACACAATGATGTCCGACCATTATAAAGGCCTCGGACGGACGCACACACGGACGCACGGACGACAAATCGATTTCATAAACGAACGAAGTTCGTTGAAAATCTGACTTCTTCCTTTAAGTTCATTGAATAGCTGAAAAAGTACATAGATAATTTATTAATCAGTTTGTCAAAAAAATAATATATAAACATTATCGATGTTACAACATATCAATTAATTAATAAATAATTTTTTGTGAAAAAAATAAAATCCTGTGTAAGAGTACAATGTAAATTATAATTTTTTTTTAGATATCGTGTTCACATATGGCCTCCAGCCAAAAACCTTTTTTTTACTTATTGTAACATGCTAACCGTTTTTCGTTGGCAAAAATAAAAAAAAGGTGTTAAAATTTTCAGTTTGTAAACCGTAAAACAAATTTTTGGTTTCTAATGCAAATCAAGTTCTACAGAAAATCGTAATTATATCAAAATTGCCTTTTATAATTAATTTTTAATTTAATTAACGTCTTTAATATGATCTACTAAGAACCGTTTCAAAGTAAATCTACAAAAATTAAACTTGTATATGATTCACATATTTAAATGACATAAAATTACATAAATAGAATGATCATTTTACATCCTACACAAACTTTTTCGTTTTACAAATATCTTCATTAATTTGTTTTTGTACACATCGGCAAGCTTTATTTAAGCTTTATCCCAAAAATTATTTCGCATCCAAGAAGTTAGAAAACGGATATATTCTGAGATAAAGTACGAACACAACAGTAATAAATAAAAGAAACCACGTTAAATCCAACGAAGATTTTAAGACAGTTTTACTCTGTAACGTTTTGTAAAAGAAAAAAAGTTGTAGTTTAGATTTTGCACCTGTCCTTTTTTTTGTTGATAAAATTTTATGTAAACTTTTGTTTACGGAATATGTGTTTTTAGTATATAGTTCTTAAGTATGCGTGTTGGAGGAAAATTTAATTCGGCTCTCATCAGTTTTGTCGATTTTACTATTTGCGTGTTTAAACGGTGGTTGAAGACGTGAACACTTTAGTCAAGTTAATAGCTGGCAGAAATCAATTCTGCAGTAACGTAAAGAGTGGCGTGCCAGGCCACATACCGCTCGAATCTCTCGTGCTTCACCGCATTCTTAACCAATGGTTGATTTGAAAACCTGCAACACTAAGCTCGAGATAGGAATGCTTTATGTTCATGTGTACATAACATAACAGGGATTATATTTCTAATTATGTCAATTATATATAAAGTACTAACTAACCTAACACATACTTTACAGAACTTAGAGTCCATCTACAGAAAATGTGATACTCATCAGTATGTATTTTAGTTCATAAAATGGAGATGGATGCAAATATTTGGTTTTGGAAACAGATACGTTGCTTGTTTGTTATAATTAATTATTCCCACTCTTAAGTAGCATACAAAATTTCCTTCATATACCTACCTATTTTTGTTTGATTAGGGAAATTATTAATAAAAAAGCTGTTAGCATTCGACGTTTACTTAATGAAATAACACATTTTTACCTAAACAAAAAAAAACAGTAACTCGAAATGTATGTTTGGTTAAATTTAATCGGATGTTAAAATAATTAATCGTTGCTATGTTTAATCTGTATTTAACCTAAGTTTAAATATAATCGAGTCGGGTGAAGAAATATGTAAACCTGGGTTATTAAATTGTGAGTAAATTCCATGAATTAATCTAGAGTTTTTCGTAAGACTTCAACAGGTATTCAAATATTAATTTTTATGAAACCGTACCTACTTAAAAAATAGAATTGCATTCAGTTAGAGTTTTAGAACAACGAACGCTGCTCCCAAAGCTTGACATAATTAGTATATGATATATTAGTACCGTGATTATTTCTAACTAATGTGATAATTGCGACACAAACAAAGCGATGGTTTATATTCAGGAATAACACATCATTTATAAAAAATCATATGAATTGAATTAAACATATTTAGAAATCAGCGTTAGCGCTTCAAAACCGATGCGATGTCAAAACGTTTCGACTTTTATTTCTTGCTCTTACTATCTAGAGAAAGCCAATCGTTTAGATACCTACTGTAATTACGGTACTGATCTATGTATTTGTTATTATTCAAATGTAATGTTGTGGAATTTAACTAATTCGTAAAAAACTTCAGATTAAATAACAAATAAATTTAATGAAAAATCAATAAAATGATATAACCGGACGCAATCACTATAAATGAAATTTCATTTAGTTTAATTTCCACTTAATTGTAAGAGATGACTCCGTTAATAATCCGTCAATTATCTCACACTTGGAAGTATTTTCTGGAAGCTACATAATTCTTCAAATTTATCTCGACGTCCCCACTTTGACGCAAAATATACGCAATGGAGCAATTAGAAAAGAAGTTCAGGAGATGTAAGAAAAATTTAAAAGTGAAATTAATAATTAAGTGAAAAGTATTAAATATAAAACTAGATATGAATAATAAGAAAACACAGTAGGATGATAAGAGAAAAATGACGAACAGAAATACAAATTAGTGGGAAACCGATATTTACTGGTGTGCCCCAAGGTTTCGTTTTAGGCTCGTTGTTAATATTCTGATCGTAAATAATTTGCCAAGAAACGTAGTATCGCTTAACAATGTCACTATGTCTGCAGATAACACCTTCATAATAATTTCCGAAAACAATAGTAGTAAATTGAATGACCGAGTCAGTGTTGTGCTCTGCGAGTTCAAGTCATTTATTAGATACTCAGGGTTTAATAAATTCTATTATTGGTAAGCAATATTAATATTATCGTTTGCGGTCAGACTGTTAATATTCACGGGATTTTTTTGACTCAAAAACGAATATTAGAACTCATATAGTATAATATTGATAGTAGAGAATCCTCCAAACCTTATTTTATTAAATATGATTTGTTAACAGTTCCCATTATTTATATTTATCAATGCTTGAATACACAAATAAAAATTTTAGTAGATTTAGTAAACTAATAAACATACATTTTCTTTATATTAAAAATCACCAATATACGTTTCGCACCCTAATGTGGGTGCTTCTTCTAGGCCAGTGACCAGAATCGCCTCAACCGGAAACAGTGTTTTTCTCTTCACATTCATACCTTCCTTAAAGGGTTCAGGCGTCCTAAGTACGGTCCTGGGATAAAATATTGTAAAATTATACAGAAGGAAAAACTAATATCAATATAGTGGTGCAGTTTGAATCAATTAAACCTAATACATTAACCTAACCTGGAACAACGAATAAACACGAAAAAACTATAAGAAATTGGAATGATATGTATACGGAATAAGTACAGCAGAATCAACATACGCGAAATCAAAGAAGAAAAATAATTGAATACAAACAAATGATGGTTAAGGGGATCGTTTTCCTAGAGAAAAATGAGGCGTTCAAACATTTCTACAATGCTAAGGAGAAAAAAAAACGTCAAACTTTATGACGGTTTTAATAAGTTTTTTACAAAAATATTGGAAAATTTTCCATCGTCTTTTAAATGATACATCTTTGAGTACAAAATGAAATTTTAAACATGCTTGTTTTGCTAAAAGTTTTAGTAATTCGTAAATTTTTTGGTAATATAATTGGTAACAATTTTAGCTTCTGCAAAAACTAATAAACTGCCCAGATTTCAAGATGATTAAAAAAATCATACTCTTGATTAAAACAAAGATTTAGATTAAATTTTTACGTTATTTGTAGATTTTTCTGAAAATATGTAGAATTGAAAATAAAATATGAGTGAATGAATGTGTTAAGGATACGAATTTGTAAAAGTTGTGACGCTTGCTTCCCAATTCGGTTAGTTTCTGTAAATAACTAAAGCAGACGGATCTCGGGCGCCAGATTTAATGACGAAGTTTACTCTCCGTTTGTTAGTATTCTGATCGTCTAACGGAAAGCAGTTCGGAGAAATAAAGAGAATACCCTAAAACTCAAGACTTCTTTATTTAACACGAAACAAGTGGCTATTAGTTTCACAAAAACAAAACAGCATTTATTAAAGTAAAGCACAAACCATGCAACCCAAAAGCAGTCAGCGGATTTTACGGTTATAAGGGTGAGGGTTTCGGTAATGTAAGCAGAGCGGCGGTTACTATAGAGATGAGGGTAACGGTATATAAGCATAACGGCAGTCTGTTAAGTAATACGGTAGGTGGTAGGAGTGACCGAGTCGACATACAAAAATGCGCTATATCGACCCGGGCAACGGCTTAAATGGTGTATTAAAGGCGCAAAAATGCGTCACCCCAAATACAACACACGGATAGGAAAAAGAAAAGGTAAGGAAACAGAAAGCGGTATCTCTGCAACATGCGGGTCGGGGAGAGAATAGCCAAAGCGGTATCTTTGGCGGTTAAATTAGAAAAAAGCAGACTTACTCAGTATTAACGGCAGGACCAAGCAGAACAGGTATCCGGAACGCAAGAGCTGACGCTTCCTTAAGGCATAGCTTAAGTGGGGCAACTAGCTTACGGGAGGGGACTGCGTGCCCACAAAAGCTTAAGCGGGGCTTATTAGACTTTGTACAACGCCCGCTATCTTTTGCTTTGGGTTTCCAATTGATAATATACAAAATTAATAACAGTTAAATACATAACGAAATCAGCATTATTCTAACAATTAATTACTCTAATTAATTTAGTGACGGTGCAATACTTAGAAATAAAAACGCATTGTTACAAAGTAAGAATTAAATAGTTAGTAAAGTATAAAGGAATAGAACTCTAAACTACAGCGTCTATTTAACAAACGGGGAAACACTAAAAAACTATATCAAAAAAACTATACCGATTGGTTCGCTGATGATGATAGCATAGCTATTGAAGCACGTGTCTGAGTGTATTTGCGAAATTTTACTAAAAAAACTAATATCTCAAAATCTATAACTCTTAGCTATAGAGAATGTTATATAAAATAAACCTAAAATTTGACGTAGAATCCGAAAATGCAATAATATATAGTATTCTATTTAAAATAACAAATTTGTTATCGACTTCCGGTACAACCAAAAGGGTCAAAAAACTGAAAATAATTTAGTTGAGTTGACCCTACTAGTTTTAGTTATACTCCACATTTTCAAAATTTATCTATGTATAATTCTCCGTATACGGTTAATAGCAGTTTCCGGTGAGACAGTCTGTATATAGTTGCACTGTAACAAACTCTGTTTCTTCTTGTAGCTTTTGTAGCTTCCTGAATAATGACATGACCAATTTCGTCAGTTCTTATTTTACTGAAGATATTCCTTGACTGTCCACTTCTAGACACTTCAGTTTGAATTCTCAAAAGACGGTAAACTATGTAAGATTTGAAATAAAGTTGTGACATTTTTTTTCGTTTACTATATTGAACATTTTCCATGTATTCACAATAGCATTGTAAAGAGCATTTGACAATAAGGGTCACCACCATTTCTTCCACAACATTCTGGAGCAATAGCATTGTCATGTAAGTCTACTCCCCTACACTGATTTACATTATCACATTTTTTTTCTTTTCGGTTGTATCGCTTTGCTACTTGAACGGGTTGAACGTTATAACAGTTACTGATTATCGTCACTCAGAATTACATTCCAACGAGCAAGTGATATACGAATAGATTCCTAATAAGCACTACTGTATGAGCCACGCGGCTTTTTCGAAATTTCTTTTTTTGTTTCAAGAGGACAACTTTGTGTTCTGTTATCGCGAATTGTGCCAGTAATAAGGTATCCTTTGTTATGTAACAAAGAAATTAATTTGTAAGATGAAAAAAGTCATCACAGAATTCTTTATGCGCGGCATTTTGTTTAACAAGTGACAACAAATTGTGGAGTACTTGACCTCCTGGACCTAGTGGACTTTTTTGAGTAGAAGCACCAGCATATGGAATAAATTGATAGACACCGACATCACTTTTTCTCTATCTCTTATGGTTACCAAGATACACTATACACACGTCGTTATTTGCCCACCCTGTACAATAGCAAGCAAACACTAAGAATCACTCTACAGCTGTATAGTTGACAGCACACAGATTTTTCTTTTGTTCCTAAACTCATGCAATTGACTGCGTCTGTAGACCGGTATAGATCAGCTTTCGGTAGAGTATGGTATCCGGATTAAATCATGATCCTTAAAAACTTCAGCAAATCGTCTTTATCATATTTCTTTGTCAAAGAACATAAAAAATAAATTTCATAGTGAAGCAAACTACAAAATTATATTTTCATATTCTTCCCTTCCAAAAAAAAACCTTCAGAGACAATAATTCTGGTAAAAACACCAAATAACTCATACTGGAACTATAATAAAAATATATTGTTTAACTATAATTTTTATTTTTGGTTATTATATATAATATAACAGTATTAAATTGTTATAATTATCGCAACATTTTAATTTAAAGTAAGAGCTTGCCTTATAGCTGTAATTATTCATATTCTCCATTATTAAACAGGATTCTTATACAGTGCTTTTTATTTAACATTATCCATAGGATTTTACATGTTAATATTTCAATCCCATGTTAAAACTTTTTTGGGACATCTGGTATAAACCATTTATGTTAATTATAATTAAGTGGTAAAATGTCTATTAGAAAATATTCTTAAATTTATTTGTAAGTTTTTTATTTAATCAAGGAAAAACAAAAAAAAATATTGTCTCGGAGAGGATTCGAACCGACGAGTCTAAGGGACTTTTGTAATTTGACGTCGGTTCGAATCCTCCCCGAGACGATATTTTTTTTTTTAATTAAATTAAAAACTTACAAATGAGTATAAGAATTTTTTCTAATAGACATGTTACCACTTAATTATAATTAACGTCCAGATGTCCCAAAAAAGTGTTAACATGGGATTGAAATACTAACATGTAAAATCCTATGGCCAATGTTTAATGAAAAGCACTGTATAATTAAGGATCTAAAAACAATAAACGTTTCTTAAGTAGATTTTCAAAAAAATTAATGAATATAACTCATGTTTCTATAAATATGAAAAATTAAAATAAATGTGCAATCGTTTCAATTATAAGGTTTACAGAAATTGCTAAAAAGTTTAACATTAATAACTCTTTCTGACATGCGTTTATTAAAACGGTATCGAATACTAATATATTGTACTAAACAGAATTGTAAATAATAATAATAATAATAATTCATCAACTTTGTTGACATATAATGGACATGTATAAGGTTATTCAAAAATACATACACACAATATTATATTATTCATTACACCACTGCGATTTTTTTAGCAAGAGAAAAGTCATGAATAGTATACGGACGAATTTTAATAACTGGTTTTCTTAATCTATTTTTTTGTAAATATTTAAGTTATTTGCTTTTTAATATAGTCTGGCAAATGTTATATATTTTTAAACACATTAAATCGGAGTTATGCTTTTTTAAGTCTATTCGATAAACGGAACTCTAAACAGTGTATTAGCCTTAGTAGAATGAATATATAAATATATGATACAAGTGTGTGAAGTTAGGCTTTGTGTGTCTCCTGGAATATTTTATCCCCGTATTATTGAAGGTACAAATTCGACAAAGAACAAGTAGACTTCCAGCATTCTTCTCAAAATACTTACAATTCTCTCAACCTAACTTAAATTTTTCATTCGTATATCAGAATGTTCGTAGTTTAAACACTAAATCTTGCAAACTGTACAAAAGCACCACAGATCTCAGTGCCGATTGTATTCTGCTAACTGAAACTTGACTAACGTCTAAACTCTTTTAAACTCTTTCACCATTATTACAATGTCTACCGCTGTGACAGAACAAAGCATCGTGGTGGTGGTGTTTTAATCGCTGCTAAATCTGATATTGAAGTCCAAGTCACTAATCTTTACTCATCGGTAGTGGGTTGTGATTTTATTCATTGCAAACTTTCATTTCGGTGTTCTTGCTTATCAGTTATCGTGATTTACATTGCTCCTTCGGTATCTTATGAAGATTATTCTAATATTTTTGATTATTTGGATACTTCGGTAAATTTCACAGAATCCGTTTTGTTATGTGGTGATCTTAATATCCCTGATATGCTTGATTGCACTATTGGAACTATTGCTCCTTCAAGACTGTTTAACTTGTATAATCAATTCATCCTACAACATAACTTAACACAACTTCACACTGTAAATTCTTACAACCGGCTACTCGATGTTGTATTGTCAACTAACGATGTAAAGATACAAGTTGAACGTTACAATCTACCGTTTGTTGCTGAAGATCCATATCATCCTACATTAGAGTTACGTATTGAGTGTTATAAACCCATACATGACGTTCCATTAAAATTAAAAACAGATTGTATGAGGCATTAACTTAAACTAGTTCTTAGTTATTTATAATATGTTTTGTTTGTTCTATATTTTTAATAGTTTTTTCTTTCTCTTTTTGTTGTTTTTGCTTGTTTATTTAACGTATTGTTAAATGTTATTATTATTAGAAAATGCCAACAGTTAACTGTAACGACTTGTGACTACTGTACAAGTAATACTTGGCTTTATCAACACACGTGTGTTTCAAGCATTTAAAGTTATCACTTGATAACGCTATGCGCTTTAACACTCACAAGTCGTTACAGTTAACTGTTGGTATTTTCTTAGTTTTATACTATTCATACGTGTCCATGTTATACACGAGATGTCGTTAGACACACATTTTAGTTATTATTATTATTGTTAATTATTATTGTTATTAAATTGTATTTAACACATCCACTTAAAGACTTTAGCTGGAATTAAATCATTAATATTATTATTATTATTATTATTATAAAACTATTTTTTGCTAATAGAAACAATACAACAGAGAAACTTTCACTTTTTTTATTTCGAGTTTTGATTGCCTAAAATCGATAAATGATGAAAGTCGCGTTTAAATTACATTGTACTTTTACATACGATTTTATTTTTTTACGCATGATTTATTTAAAAGTACCATTTCCCACACGATTATTTAGTAATTAATGTGCTGATTATAGGTTATACGTAGATTAAATAATTATACAATAAATCTACAAATATTTGTTAATTAAATAAAATTAAAATAATACAAAAGTTTTTGCATTTCTCATTTGCTCGTTATTGAAACGATAAACTAAAAGTGAAGAATTATGAAGTGTCTTTACACACAAAATCGGATTACTTCACTTGGCAGTTATTTTCTTTTATCCCCCAACAAAATTTCTATTTCATACAATACAAATAAATCCTAATGCTTTATAAGCTGCGGTGTCTATAATACAGTTATATTATTGTTTAAACAAAACTGAAACATTTTTATCAGTATAAAGTGAAAATCAATTAAGCTACTTCGAATTGTAACACTTTTTTTAAAAGTAATAATTAATGTGTAAAACGTAATTTTTATTAGAATTTTGTTTTAACAGCCAGATATTTGAGTGGTGAAAGTGCATTTCATTAATTTCAGCAAATTAAGAAATGTTACACCCACCACAAAGAATGTCGTAATACCTGAATTTCTTTAGGGATATTATCAGCAAAAGCAGCTTATTTCGACGCGGCCACTTTGACTCTTTTCTATTCCATTCGTTTTGTGAAAAAAAAACATCTGCAAACGAATTAAATTTCTTTGGGGTTAATGGTAGTTCCTTCTTACCTTTCACCAACTTGCTAAAGACGATCGTGACGTAATCCTTTTAGCGAAGAAGGTTATTCAAAAAATAGTTTTGTAGATGTGTTTATTATTTTGAGGACGCACTTATGCTATACAGTCATTGGGTGCTCAGAAAACGGATTACTTGGAAAGTTTTCTAGAAGTTTTGAAAATTGGCGATTTTATAGATTTGAATATACTATTTCCGAATTTCTATTTTACCGTCTCGTATCTTTGCCGCTCCCACCGTCATATTGAAACAATGGCGCTTAAAAAGAGTTTTTTGATGATACCTCCTTTCTGACTCTTTTTAAGATAATAATTAAATTGAATAAACTGCTAGACCAACACTCAATGGAGACCGTGACAATTGATTAAAAGTATACGGATGAATGGTCACTATAAAAGTTGCAATTAACTTTGACTATGCGATTTTTATACATAAATTAAAGAGTTAATAAAAAATAATATGTATTTCATAACTTATTTTTGGTACTCGTACGCTAAAACTATCGATTTTACAAAAAAAAAAGATTATTACATAAAATTAAGAAAATTTAATTTATTTCATAACTGTATTTATCTTAAAAAGGCTCGAAAAGAAGATTGTCCAATAACTGTTTTTATCGGGAAATTTGGAAAAAGTACATCGAAATTGATCAAAAATAGCAATTTTGAAAACTTCTGGAACTTTATTACAGTCATTTTTGGCTCACATAATATTTCACTGTCAAATTACATTTAATTTTTGTGTCAAGATAAGCGCCATTTATTACTGGACTGATTCAAGCGTTGCGCTGTCGTATATTAAAATTCCTCCTCGCCCTCTTAAAACAATGGACCGTGTCGAATCCAGCTCGGAGCTCTTGTGGAACAAATTCTAAGGTTCATGGCCAATTACTGATACTTGAGTTTTACCAACCCAAACCAATAAATAGTTTAGATTGTTATCTTTAACATTTACTTATTCTTATGATACATTATTGTTTTTCATTATTGTGTTGTGATATAAGTGTAATGTATGGTGTCCAAAAAAATCAGTATAAATTTGTACAGTGTGTTGACGAAACCGTGTGCAATTGTGAATCTAAACATGCCAACATCTTTAACATCGATCGCTACGACATGCTCTACTAATATGTTCAGTCGTATTTCTTTGTGGTAAAATAATATATTGGTAGTTTCTAAAATATTATGAATTTTTTTTTAAAACAAAAATTCCCATCGTTCATAGAATCTTTTGTTCTTATACATTATCAGTTTCTTACTATGTAGAACAGGCTTGTATACACGAAATAAACCTCATTAATTAGAAACGGTATTGTCATTGATCTACTTATCGTTTAAAACATTTTTTCCACGACATACTTAGAAAACGTTTCATCTCTACTAATAGTGAGGAAAATTGGTTTTTCCTTACTAGCGAGGAAAATAATGTCGTGTTACATAAATGTCTCTTTAAAAAAATGTAAGAATGTGTCATTAGAACTATATGCTCCTAGTACTTAGTTAAACAATTTAATTTAATATTCAATCATGTTTGTTTAATTTAATATCTTATATTTCGACTCTTAGAAATTGCTACCCTACATTTATTGGTTAGAATTACGCGGCTTCGCTATGACAGATTGAAACCACACCGATACTACAGAACACTGTAGCGATACTATTGGGACCCACCTATTATCAGCTTTTGCTTTTACGTACAAAAATTTGACGAAATTCTGTAACAAGAAGTTACATTTACAATAAATAGCACTTTTTTCATTACGTTATTTTTTGAATCGCTTTTCTCACTTGTTAGACAAATAACTATTGTTGATGCTTATGGTATAATATGAGTGGGTGTTAGGTTCTCATACTCGACATTATGATGTAAAGCATCTTATTTCGCTTCCCAAACTCACCGTTTGGTAAAATTATTAGTAGATTATTTTTATCAAACATATTCATTTGTCGGGAATTAATTAGTTCACTATTTTGCTTAAAAGTTTTAAATACTGTAGGCCAGGAGATTATTCACCCATAACTTTAACAAAATAAGTTGGGTGCAACTCATTCTTGGTTTTAAGTACCCACTATGAAGATTCAAGGTTAAAATTGAATTATTTTGCAACACAGAACGAAGCCTACAACATCCATATCGTTTTATTAAAAACATACGCTTGTAGAGAATCAACTTCCGTATAGGTGAAGTCTGGAAGATTGTACCCATCGATTGTATATAAATGTGGCTTCTACCATTCATTGAATTGCAATCAAAGCTTGTACCCACGATTAATTTGAGTCAAGTTTGCAATTTGGGACAAAGTTCACATTTTGCAATAACACACCCTGTTATTTAATACACACGGTTAATAAATTTCTTACAACTATTCAAAATTTGTAGCATCTTATTGTAAAGGTAATTCCATTTTTCTTTTGACACCGTTCGAAACATTTTAAATAATTTTAGTTTAAGATTCTTCTGTAATGTCTGATTCCCATGTAAAATTCCGATGTCACAGGCACTGTCTAATTGTACTTATTACGATATAATATTAAACAATACTAATTAATTGAAATTTTGTAAACTAAACTAAGGTATATAAAAAATGTTATCAAAACGCTTAGACAAAGGAACCATTGCCCTGCTGGATTGCTAGACTTATTCTTTGGATCAGAAAACTTGTGGATCACTTTTCGTGACTTTTAAGACAAATAAGTTTACCAATACACTGCACTAAATCTTTAGCTGGTTCACCCCAGGGACCAAACGTTTCAACCGAAAATTTCATAAATATATAACGAAACTATAAATTTCTATATTTGGTTTGCTTAAGGATGTTTCAGCTAAAACTGCTGCAGCGTCGACTCTGGTACTAGTGGAATTGACATAAGATTTCACCAGAGTGTCACCATACGTTGCATCCCAAAGTAAATTTTTGCCTTGTTGCCAAGGAATTAAGGACATGCAATCAGCATTTTTTCCATCATTTCTGAAGCAACCAGGAGGCTTAAAGACGGAAGGTATTTCTGCAGAAGCCACAGCTTGTTTTAAAATATCATTATTTGCTCTAGGACGAGACCATTTTTTAGCACTTTTACGGCAAGAAAGGCCGCAATGACTATAAATATCAACAAGATCTCCGCAAGTACATCTATGAGGCTCGTAAATGGGCTGTCCAGTTTTTAAGTCAATGAAGATTCAAAACATCGAATTGTCCAGAAGTGTTCCTAGTAAGAACGAAGGTAAAGCATTTAACCATGCACCAGATTCTTACGTAAAAAAAACTAAAGCGAGCTTTAGATTTTGGTTTCGGGGAAGAAGAAATAAGGCTCAAGCAAATACACTCACATAAGGGCATATCAAAACCTTTCTGACTTGATGTGATAGCACTGTTAACATCTTGTTCAGATAGAGTAAACCATGTCGACAAAGCTTCAGTATAAGTACGGTCAAAGGAATCAATGATTAATTTAAGAAGAACAGTTTTCATTAAATCAGCTACTCCGCTACAATAATCTAAAAAAGCTGAATACGATTAACTTGTAGCATCTCTAATTCGTAATACTCCCAAATAAGGTCGATTGGCGCCAAGATTGATCATCAAAACGGAAATTTGTAATATTTTCCACAGCGGTCCATATTAGGGTGTCATAATTCTTCATCATGAGAGGTAAACGTCACTAAGGGGCTCAGCGTAGTAAACGTGTCAGTCGAGAAATCGCAAATGAGTTTCTAAGTAGAAAGAAAGCTTGATGGGAACTAAATTCTTTTACATAAGTTAAAAATCTCTTGGTAACTGTAATTTTCTTTTCAAATGCTTGGGAAATACCTCGATTAGTTAACGGACAACCTAAAAGCATAAGCCTATTTAGATTTGTATTATTAATACCAAGGGCAACCTCGTTGTGAAAAATGCCTGTGACAGAATCACATTCATCCGAAAGATGTACCTGAATTTAATGAAAAACCAAATTCGTCATATGTACTAAAAATTTGTTTCAGGTCTTCAATAACAATTTACCGGGGCATCACCTAATGTTCTATCATCAAGAAAGCAGCAATTAAATTCCGACTGTAAAAATTAAATTATGGGCTGCAGAACAAAGCAAAATAAAACCGGGCCAAAAGAATTTTCTTATTGTTCACCTTTTTTCGACATAATTGTACCATTACTGTATAATAATATCTTTAGGTTCTGGTAAAGTTTATCAATGAACAACAAGTATTCTGTTAGTACTTCTTTAAGTTTAGATAGAAGAGTATTGCTTGAGATTTATTTTCAAACGTACCTTATCATAACTATGGGGAAAGGAAACATAGTTACTGTATTCGTTAATTGATCTTGAATTAAAAAAAGCGCCCACAATAAGTTGGAGAGCACATTGTAGAATGTGAAAAATAACGATAAAGCCCGAAACTAGTTTTTCAAAGGTGTTCGTGACTTTGCTTCCGACATTTCGACATTTCGACTCGTTTGTAAGATACAGAGTGTTTTGCGTTTTATGCCGTTTTCTTTAAAGTTTCATAACTTTTTGTTTGTAAATATTTTGTATTTTAACCAAAACATTCTTTGTGCATTTTTATATGCAATTCAATGGCGTACTCGAATTTATTCTAGCTTAATTCGTTTTCGAGTTACAGACCAAAAATGCATTTTTTTTAATGGAAACCATAGTTGGCTATGACTTCATTGATTAGAGTTTTTTTTACCTTTCTGAAAATAAATGGTTTTATATCTTTGTCTCGGCAAATAAGGAAATTATAAATTATTTTTAGAAAAATACCTCTTGACGAAAGTCACCTATAAACTTTTGTTTACCGCGCCCATTTGTTGCTAGTTTTTTGACACCTCACGCAGTTGTTTCTTATAAATAAATGGCCAAAAAGTCATTAATTTCAGTAATTAAATATTATTGCAAGCAAAGCTATGAAATATTAAATCTAATCACATCTATGTATGTTTCGGCCGTTTATTTATAAGAAACAACTGCGTGAAGTTAAAAAACTAGCAACGAATACTGCAGTAAACAAAAGTTCATAGGTGACTTTGATCAAGAGGTATTTTTCCAAAATCGTTTATAATTTCTTTATTTGCCGAGATAAATATATGAAATCATATATTTTCAGAAAGCTAAAAAATCTCTAATCAATGAAGTCATAGCCAACTATGGTTTCCATTTAAAAAAATGCATGTTTGGTCTGTAACTCGAAAACAAATTAAGTTAGAATAAATTTGAGTACGACATTGAATTGCATATATAAAAATACACAAAAAATGTTTTGGTTAAATAAAAAATATTCACAAACAAAAAAGTTATGACGCTTTTAAGAAAACGGCATAAAACGCAAAACACTCTGTAGCTCCCAAACGAGTCGAGATATCAAAGTGCTGTTTAAACCATTGAATTTGTCTCAAAAATCGGGCCAAGGGTCCCGACCACGGTTTTTCTCTATCAACTCGCGAAATACCTGAAACGCCCCAATTACATCGAAAATAGGACACACTGTACAGAATGCTTTTAAATATTTGGAAATTATTAACTGGAATAACAATTCATCGTCCCCCTTTATTAAAAAATGGCGTAAAAATTTCTTCGCGGTACACAACAGGATTGAGAGTTCTTACAAATTAATTTGTTATTTTTTTAGGAATCCTCAATTTAATTGAGCTTTCTTTAAGTTGAGTTTGGGATTTCAAAAATTCATTCAAACTTTGTTCTTTATTAAGCCGCCGTTTTGCCTATTATGTATAGATTTCTATCCGATTTTGTGAATATACAAATCCTTGATATGCTTCAGGGTGAAAGTATGCTTCATCTTTGAAAAAACCACTAATTTCCATTTATGATCAGTGGTTACCCGATATGGATACAAATCCAACTGCAAAATTGCAGCCGGTTAGCAAGTTCTAAATAGAATTGATTTATTTGAGATGATTAAGAATTAGCCAAAATTCAAACGTATAGAATACAACAAAATTAGAAAAGACATATACACTACACAGCTCTAACCCTAACTCCTATCAGCTGAAAGTTTTCTTAAAAAAAATAATAAATGTCAAAAAAAATTCTATGACCTTCCAAATCAGTTTTTATATTTTAACAACAGAAATCTGGTCAAATGGTTATATTCCACCACGTAAATCAACAGCTTCTCAAATTTGGTTGAAAGTGGAGGTGGCTAACAATTACTGTATCTTTTTTGTTTTTTTTAATTAATCAACAGTGTAGCAGAAAAGGGAATTTTTAATAAAGGAATTACAAAATTTATTCATTATATATTTTTTCCACTACTAGCTGTGAAGTGGACAGTTATTGCGTCTCCTAGCCAACTGAGAAGTTGAATTTCTCTATTAGTGGTTAATAATTTTTTCTATTGTTGATCTAGGTTAATAATGGACAAATTCAAATTTTTTGAGAATCCAAGAATAGTTGTTTAACAAAAACGAGTGAAACCTAATTTTGTATATCCAGGAGATTGATTATCTTTAACGTATTTGCTGCTTAAAATTACCTAACACGATAAAATTATTTGAATAAAAAAATGCCATTAGTTTAAAATCGCGCCCCCAACCCATAACCGCAAATACATAACCTGAATTTATTTATTTATTAAATATGATGGTAGAATTAGTTTTTTCAGGTTTCCCAAAGAAGATTTAACCAGGCGAGTTAAGTTACGTGAATAATTTTAAGTAAATTACAAACATTTTGTTGTAGGTGTTTTGAATGGTTAACATAATGTCGAAGGTCCGATCTGTTGCATAAAAATGTCGACTATAAAAACTTAACGAGTATGTGGCGAACACGTGCCATTCCTAAATGAATTACAAGTGTCAATTTCTGAAACCTAATATTCAAATGATGCATGGTATATTGGCGAAGCAATAAATGAAATTTTAAGATGTTTTATACAAGTGTTTTCAGAATCGATGTAAATAAATGCCCGTTAAAATCTCTAGCTATACCAAAACTACCCAAGCTAGCAACTCAAATACTCCTAGGTAAAGAAATTTACGTAGGAACATTCTTAAATTGCAACGTGAAAAGTAATCACTTCAATTGAAGTTAACATCTCTCAACGATTACTTCCCGAAAGCGGAAGTAGACTTAAAAAATAGACCACTAAGAAGCAGAAGATATACAGAGGAATTCAAACAATTTTTACTAAAATTATATATTACGAGCCCCAAAATGTTAATTTTAAAGTAGGTTTTAAATTTTTTGCCAGCTCAAACTCCTACGTGATCATGGTTACAGTTATATATAAAAAATTTAAACCACCCTTGTGATAAATCTTTACAAATACTATATGTAAAGGTGATAAATTGAAGTCGACAGTATTAAACTGCATAGAAAAGCTACAACTACAATGGGGTGCCAATGTTAGGGCAGTAGTAAAATTTTCAAAACCTAATTAAAAGAATAGATGTATCACCGCAAAAACCATACCTCCTCATAAACGATAAGAAAATCTATTATTTCTTCAATGTTCCCTATTTATTGAAGTCAGTGCAAAATAACTTGATTAAATACGATATAATCTTTAATAACAAAAAACATCTTGAAAAGACATTAAAAATTTCTACATGTCAGACAAATCTAAACCGCTGCGATTGGCTCCTAAATCAACTAATTTACATATTACTTCGAATAATTTTCAGAAAATGAAGGTGAAATATGTCACACAAGTGTTTAGTGAATCAGTTGCAGTTGGTTTATCAACGTATGTAGCTTTTAATCCTTTTTGATTTATTTGTATTTCTGTGCTACTTGATTTTTTCAAGAAACAGTATATTAAAGAACTAGTTTCTGAAGACGCATTTTATAAGACGAGTACAGTTTCGAAAACGAGCCGCGAAGCTATTTTTTCTATTTTGGGCTTTTCAGATTGATTTTAAAATAAAATTTTCGAGTTTTTAAATTTAGGGAATTTTGAAATGTAATTGCTAAGGTGGCAATATTTTCATTAAACTTTGGTTTAAATGCTAGTTTCAGTTTAATTAGTACATTTATCATATGTTTCATTAAAAAAAATGGGTGGAAATAAAATAAGTAGATAAATAAATCTACTTAACATTAATTACGATTTAAGTTAATGCACACCGAACGTAATGACAGCTTGGACGTTATCAGTGTTACCACCGTTCGGAATAAAAATTGTTCTATTTCTATAAAAGAACTCAAATTTCTACAATAGAACTCATTTGGGTGCTTTTATAGCTCTGTAAGCGACGCAAAATAGAAAAAATGTTTATTTTTATTATTTGTCTTACATTTGGCTAGTAGTGGAAAAAATAGTATATACACCATGGTTGTAAAGTCCATTATTGCCTACGCACCTGGTGCTAAGGCAATAATGACAGACTTCACAACCTTGGTGTATAATATACTATTTTGACACCAATAAATTTAAGACATTATAATGAATGTTTAAATTAAAAAAGTAAAATTTGGAAGTTTTTAATGTAAGTACTAATAAAATTAACAAATTCTGTTTATTACTCATTTCAAAATTCAATAAAAAACAATAAGATTAACTAGCACTGCATCATTCTTCATATTTCAAAACCAATAATATTTTGTACAATTAATCCGGATACAATTTTATAAAGCGTTTTATACGTATACGACCAATTTGGCAATATTTTACAGCAAGAGTTTTAATTGACCGCAATTTCAACTACGATTCATTTACTGGATGAAGAATTGTATAGATTTGGTTAAACCATTGGGAGTTTATCAATTACGCTTTTTCATATAGAATTATTTAAGCGTAAATACCAAGGGTATTTTTGGTAGGCATTATGTAGTTTTTTATTATTTTTCAATTGTTGGCGAAACTAGAAGCTATACATATGCATTTGTCCAATTTTATGAAATCAATATCCATGCAATAATAAATCCTAACATATTTCCAATAACGTTGCTTTATGCGAATACTCCTTTTGATTCTATTTAAATTTTAACTGTAACTGCTACCTTTATTTTAATATTTTATTAGCAGTCAACGATTTGTTGAATTCATTCCTTGTAAACTTATATGAAAACAATGTGAACCTCGACATGTGTTCTACAATTTCACAATAAGATTAAAATAGTAATTAAATTTTGAGAAATTAAGTTATGTAATTTATTTAAAATTGATTTTTTAAATATTATTTTACCGATACTGCCTATTGCTTTAAAGATGGCGATGAAATACTTATACAATTTTTTATCCGATTTCAAATGATACGGTTTTTTATCAGAATGGAGGCAGTCTCATATGGATTGGGTTAACACTGATGTCAGATAATCATCAATTATGATGTAGCCCAGATCTTATTAAATTAATAAGTCTAAAGGGGTAGAGAAATCCAAAAACTTTAAACATTGCGAGTTCAAAATCTTCACTAAGCTTCGTTGGCAATTTAAAAATTAGGAAGTTTTTTCCTTTTCCGTAGAAAACGATTGTGATTGTTACTGGGATTATTTCAAAAATTATTCAAAACATTGCTGTCTCGTGAGTCAGTGATTATTCTTGTTTCAAAAATACCTTCCTTTTTCCTGAGTTCAAAAGTTTGCTTAAACTGGTAAATTTTTGTACTCCTGTATAGCTTAAGGTTGTGGTTTTGCAATACGCAAGAGTTCTAGTAATCTTGCTGGTATCATTAACTTTCTAATTATTTTTAACATTTTCTTGAACTACTATTCTTTAACTTCCTATCAAACCTTCTTAAATAATTTATAGATCATAATAATGGTAATAATGGCAGGTGTTATCGCCTTGTCTTCGCAGGGTTGTTTTGCGACCTGAATATGAGAAGCTCGTGTCATCCTCAGCCCGTTTTTCCCGACAATTTAATTGCTTTCAAATTACGCATTTTTAATAATTATTCAGAATTTCCAAAGAAACAATTAACCAAATGACATTTGGTTTTTTAAACGTTGTATTTGTGCATACATAGAATTACTTAACTATAATTAGGTGTAAAGTATCTGGAAGTATTGGGACGAAATAATTGGCCTCTTGGCTATATTTCCTACTTTTTGTTCTTTTTTAACTTTTTATTTATCCTTCCAAATTTGGATATGGGTTTCTCCTAATTGATTCTATCTTCATCTATCTCTATCGTAGGTTGTTCTATGTCACATTAGGCTTGCATGTTTTGTGAGGTTGACTTTCCGCTTCATTTGTGGTCTGCCTCTCACTCTTTTCCTTGGTAAGGGCTATATCGACCGATTTGTATAATCCATCTTTGGTCTTTTAACCGTTCATTCATTTTCATTTTAGACTTGCCGCTCGTTTGATCACGTGTTTTGTTTCGTATCCACTCATTTCCTTTCTTATCTTTAAGTGATATTTTTAGCATTTGAGTCTCTTAAATCTTTTATGTTGTTATAAGTAGAAGTGCTTAGGATTGAAGATTTTAATTTGGTTTGGGATTAGTGCACCAACTCCTAACTACTTAATTTTTTTTTAAATTTAATTAATTAGGAGTTGGTGCACTAATTTTTAATCTAAATTAAAGATCTTTTATATGTTTCTTTTTAAAGATTCGTGTTTACGCTGCATATGCAAGGAAAGGTATGATACATAAATCAAAGACTTTGGATGTATGACATCCGGCCAAACGCTAGCCAATCTATTCTTACTTTTCTTCTTAGACAGTTTGGTTATTTTGCCTGTATTAATCATGACTTTTGTATTATTTAAATTTATTTAAAGCCACTTTTTAATTTACGTTTCATGAAGTTTAGTTAACATACTTTATAGGTCGTTCCAATTGGATGAAATGTTGAGCAAACCATCTGCATATCTAAAGTGGTTACAATATTTACCATTGATGTTAATCCATTTATTCTCACAATTAACGTTTTTGAATATATCTTCTTTGGCTTGTGTGAACATTTTGGGTGGGAGTATGTTTTCGTGACTCACTGCTCTATTTATGTGTGTTTGATTTGTTTGTTTATCATCTTGTACGGTCACACTTTCAAACAATTTTCCAAAGTAGTTTACTCGTGAACTAAGTTATGTCGTAATTGATAAAAAGATTACCTACACAGAATACAACCAGCAGTTAAAACTATTAAAGTTTTTTGTAGATCTAAACTTTATTGGTAAACCAGAGGAAATTTCGTTCTACAAGAAAATTACATAGAAAAATCTGTTAAATTTCGTTTAAATGTTAAGTTAAATGGAAAGAAAGGCAGTGAAGAAAATGAAATAACTAATTTGTAGGGTGTTACGGAATTATTTTGTAATTCAGTTAAATACCAGAAAACAGGAGTGACAGCTTGGCCGGCAGCTATTCCAGTTGAGAGTGGGGTGGGAATACTTACGATAAATTAAGAAAAGTTGTCACCCTGTTTATAGAATTTATATGGCGAATTTATAATCCGTAAAACAGAATCAGGTTATTAGTATTACTAAGACACAGAATTCCACAAAAGACACACGAACAAAACTACAAAATCTAAATCTAGACACGACAATAAAAAGCACAGGTTATTTAAAAATGCGAACCGAAGTGGTTCCACAATAAATCGTACATACTAAGTCTACAAAAATAATGTTCACGAATCTTTTTGGGTAATATTGATATCTTACTACGCCACTGGGTAATTAGTCCCAGAGCGACGCCCATGGTTATTATTTACGTCGGTATAACCTCAAATCGTACCGAATAAACCGACCTCTCGCGAATACAGATAATTATTTATTACTGGTTCGGCTAAATGTTGTTACCGACACAATTGAAATTACAAAAGGGTTTGAATGAACACGTGCCGAATTTCGTATACTAACTACAAATTAAATTAAGGTTTAACACACAGCGTTCAGATTTATAAGACGTTCGAAAAGATCTTTTCCATCGCATGTACAATGACCCTATCGTCACCACGCTTTTAATCGATAATTAGGAGGGTAATTAGTATCGCAATAAGGTAACGTATAAGGTACAATAACAATATAAGTATATCGGCAGAATTAGTTATTAATGTGAACTTATCTGTATTACGACGAAAGTATGCAGTACGGCGGTCGCTGATCCGTGAGAAGGTATGCAAGTAGAAATGATAAGTGGAAGTCGGCTGTGGATCCTCGTATACCACATCTAACTCTTACGACAGGTTTCTCGTCAAGACACCCCTGGTGGTTATAACGGTGCGGTTAACAATAGGCATCCACCGTGAATTATGTCATTAATTTTTTTGGGCAAACATCCCACTTTCAGAATTGGACCCGGAGGAAATTCTATGATAGAAACAAAGAACATGTGCAAATCACCCCAAAGAAAACGAAATATCCACAAAATTAGCATAAAAAGAAACTTACGGCGTGCTCAGCAGTAACTAATTTTTCCTTATATTTGTTGGGAAAGTTATTTTTAATACATCTAGGATTGATGTAAATGGATACTTAAAACACGCCGATCAAGAACGGTTGTAGAAATGGAAAATGTCAAAATTTTCAAAAACCCAGAATGCATTGCGTTATCGCATCCACTACTTCTTTTGGTCGCAGACCTACAGTACTTTCATTTGAGGTATATAGGGTATCTGTGACGTCATCACAGAGCAAATACGTCATCGCAATTAAAAAATTCAATAGAAGGGGAGGAGCTAAATAGCTCAAATAGAAACATGTCTTGTTTCAATGAAAAGGCGATAAAGGTATAATTCCAACGTCAACTGTCTTAGTAAAAATACGCCTGTCTGAAGTGAATTTGGATGTGATAATTGAGGCATTTTACCTATCACTGGTTATTGTTGCAAATAAACATTAAATTGAAAATTTTGTATAATTATTCACTTTAGTACATACTCTGTGATACACCGTTGAATTTGAAATAAAATTGATCATCTTTATTGTATAAACGTGTTATTTTAGTTTCCCACTAAATGAAGAGAAGTTAATGAAGGATCGACAAAAACTTATTGGAGTTCTAATTGACCTTAACAAAATTGTTTAATATTGCAATTTTGAGTTTTCACGAAAGTTATTTATGGAATGTTTTTGTATTTTTCCTTCTAATATTCATTTGTGGATTATGGTGCTTTATGTACCCGATGTCTTGAAAAGTTACTCGTCTAAAAACAAAAGATGTTTCGCTTATTGCAACGTAGACATTAATTTAATGCCTATTTGAGTAATGAAAATCGACGTGTGATAACGTTTGTTTATATTTGATGTATAAAATGACACACTGACTTGGATTTTAAATTATTCCTTACTATAGAATTGCAGTACGCTTTTATGTTTCATATTATGTGCGTCGTCGAAATACTTATTTACTTAAAATAAACGTTTACCGCAGAACTCCACATCGCCGGCTGGCCATCGTACATAATTTTTTTATTTTATTATTTATAACGTACTAACTCTTATTCGTCGGAAAAAGTAAAAAAAGGAGCTACAATTTTCGGTTTGAAAACCGTCGCATTGATGTTGCAGAATGTGGATGACCGAGTGGTTTGATGCGATGACTGATCCAGGCGTTGAAAGAAGTGCGGAGGATGATCTTGGCTGCATGTTTTTCATGACGAGTCGAGGATGCTTATTCTTCTAATAGTGTGATAGTTGCCGTGTTGATTGTACATGATGAGGATGCTGACTGCTGACGTGTTGTGATGTTGGCGTTACTTCAGAGACGAATTGTGCGAATGCTTGTGCTGTATTTAACATAGTTGTCGAAACTGAAAAGGATAAACTTTGAGGCTACAGGTAGTATTTCGAAGACTTAGGAGCGGCAGTTCTAAGACAAATGCGTAGCCAAACTTTCTGATCGAGCGCGTCCTGTTTTTATGGGTGATGGACGTCAAAATCGGTATCGCAAACTTTGTGACCTGTAAGCGAGCATATGGCTCCAGCACTGTTAAACATCAAAGAGTACATTAAGTTCCGTGTTGGTTCTCTGAAGTAGTGGTGCACTCGTTAAGGAGTGTTGTCGAATAAGATGCAGCAAGGTTGGTTTTGTTGATATTGCAATAGTAGTTGCTGAAACGATTTTGTTGCATTGTTCATCAAACCAAAGCGATAAAGTATTACAGGTAAAGCTAAAAAAAATTTGTCCGTATATGCTAGCGTTTTGGTTGGCGGTTTCCATAACGCCGACTGAGTCTTCCCATCATGTCGATCGTCGGGAGGTCATATTACCTGCGTCGGCGAAACTTTTGTGGGAAGAGTTCATCGTTTCGTTTCGGAAGATTGTTTTGCAATCTAGTGTAAAAGCTTAATCTGGAAAGTTAATAAATTTAAGCTACACAATTATTAAAATTTACTTCTATTGCTTTTTAACAACGATGTTGTGCTTCTGTATTAATTGCTGTAACAATTTAAGATTCTTTACCGTCTACCAAATTTGCGTTTGTTTAAAAAAGTTCTAATCATTTATAAATGCGTTTCGAGTATAAAATATATTTTTCTGAGGTAAAAAATTAATTGTAAAGAACCAGAACCATCAACGAAAACTGAATAAAGCATGTACATCATAGATTGTTCTTATTCCTTTTAGAAATTTAAATTTTCATTAAACTTGACAGGTATCTAGGGGGCAATAATTGGTGATCACGTAAGTTTACTACGTGTTCTATATGCAGGGTGAGTTTTTTTCTATGTTTAGAACAGGGATTTCGGGAACTAGTAAAGATAGAAAAGCGGTTAAATGGAAAAAGAATTGTAGTTTTTTCAGCTTAATAAAATGTGCTATTCGTTCTTTCAAAAAAATACACGACTAACTA
The DNA here is from genome assembly GCA_030710515.1 of Abscondita cerata. Taxonomy (NCBI): domain Eukaryota; kingdom Metazoa; phylum Arthropoda; class Insecta; order Coleoptera; family Lampyridae; genus Abscondita; species Abscondita cerata. The sequence continues at coordinate 413,832 of JALBCR010000921.1, read as the reverse complement.
TTTCGAAAAATAAGATTTTTGGTAAATTTGTTGTGCTTGTTGTTTTGTTATTATTGCCTTTACAAAAATTTATAGAAAAAATAGTCGGCTATGACTTCATAGTAAAGGTGCATTTTCAACTATTCTAATGATATGCCATATGTCATATCTATTTTTATAAATAAATCGCCTATGGTTAATTTTGATTTTTTCAAAACTTCTTGAATAGTGTGCAATGGAAACAATTACTAAGATACGCGTCAAGTTGAATAATGAAATGGAAGTTAGATAGATATTACCTTTTTTAAATTTTAAAATTACAAACTTAATTAGTTTTTTGGGAGACCCTTAGATATCAGGTTGAAGGAACATGAAACCCATAGGCAGAGAGGAGAGACTTTGAAATCCGTCATTGCCCAACACTCTTGGAAAAAACATCTCAAAATGAAATGGTTGGAGGCAATAATTATACGCCGAGAAGAGCACTGGTACATGAGAAAATTTAAAGAAGCAGCGTTCATCGATAGCAACAAGAATGTCTTTAGTCAACCCAGCGTAGATATTAACAATGTGTAGAAACCCTTAATTGGACGCCTGACTAATTGTAGTCTACGATAACGTCCCCCTTTATTAACTTTGTACGCTTGATCGCTTCACTAACTTTGTATTAGTATATAAGTTACAGTAGTCCTTAAGTTTGTTAGTATTCACCTGAAGACGATTGCAGCTTCAATAGCAATCGAAACGTTGTGTTTATTCTATTAAAACAAAATATAGACAATGGAAGTCCAGAATAGTGTTATTATTTCAAACATAAGATTGTCTAAACCATTCAAACGTACGTTGGAAGACCGGTATGGACCCGGAATCAGCAACAAATTTTGAGACTACGAGAAAATCAGGATCAAGATTAGGAAGAAAGAGACGCACATAATGTTTTTACGGACGGCCAGAGACAATCACATCATACCCAAGGGTTTCCGTTTGAAGTCCCCAATCCAGGGTGAAAGAGCACGCAAGATTGTCGAGCTAGCCTGGCCCTGATTAGATCGCAAATCAACTATCATGGTTGGAATAAGGCCACACTAATCCAAGACGCTACACTGGAGTTCAAAGAAATAAAAGTAATCATCTCGGAAGAAGATTTAGTACCGATACTCCGAAAGATTGACACCGTCTGTGAGAAGATTCAAGGAACACAACAACTAGCTATCAACAGAAAATGGTCAAATCTAACTCGAAACCAACAAGAACCAACCAATATTCGAAAGTACCGAAGAGAACCATCGTCAACATTTCCTCACATCCATTATCAATCACGGAGACTTCACTTTTGAAAAAAGGACTTAATTTTGCTGTAACTTGCAAAGAAGTTGCTATTCTGGACATCGTGAGTGCTGTAGAGACCGCAAAGTTAGAACCGGTACAAGCAGAGGAATTCAAGTGGAAAGTCCGGAATGTACTGGAGAAGAAAAGGAAAGAACAAAGCAACATAACAAAACGGGAGATATTAGTCCTTAAAGAACTATAGAAGAATAAATCCATCAAAATCATGCCAGCTGACAAAGGAAAAGCAACAGTAATCATGGATTCCCATACATACGACCAAAAAACAGACGAGATTCTAGGACAAGAAAACTACCGACGTTTGAAGAAAGATCCCACTTCCAACCTGGAGAGGAAGGTCTACCAGATATTAAAGAAATACAAAGAATACCTTCCTTCGCGAACAAGGACAACTCTTACGCCACACTACAGCAAACCACCGCATTTATATGGATTATTAAAGATACATAAAGACAACATGCCGCTTCGACCAATAATTAGCTCTCGTTATGGACCCACATACCAACTAGCCAAGTTCTTACTTCCAATTCTACGGCCACTTTAAGATGGCAGCCCATCGTTTGTCAAGGATTCAGACATTTCGTAGATATTCTTGGGTCTATAGAACTACGAAAACGAAATCGTTTTGTCAGCTTCGATGTAGAAAGCCTTCTAAGAATCTTTAGAAATTATTTAGAAGAAGTTACTAGAGGACGAGAAATTACATAATAGAACTTTGTTACCGGTTGAGGGGATAATGGAACTTCTACAATGCTGTCTCAGGAACTCATATTTCCAATTAAAGGACGAATTCTTTGCACAAGAACACAGTCTTTCTATAGGTTCGTCTCTCTCACCGGTGATCGCCAACATCTACATGAACTGGTTCGAGGTCCAATCACTGGAGAAAGCGAGATTTAAACCAAAATTATGGCTCAGATATGTAGACGATACGTTCATAATTTGGAACCATAACGACCGTCAGCTAGACCTTTTTCTACACCACCTGAACAACATCAAGACATCCATCAAATTCACCATAGAGAAAGAAAGGGAATACTCACTACCATTCTTGGACGTCCTGGCAAAAAGAAACAAAGAGGATATCGTGACGTCAGTTTACAGAAAGCCAACTCATACCGGTCAATATCTGAATTACGACTCCAATCACAGTGGAACAACAAAGAAAGGGATTATTAAATCTCTAGTCGACAGAGCTCACAGACTATGTAATACAGGGGTAGGACTACAAGATGAAATCAAGAACATCAGAAGAGACCTTAAACAAAATGGTTACATTCTTAAAGGTGTTTGGCTTTGTAGGATAGGACATCAATCTATAACCATAGACTTTTTGTTTGCCGACGTTTTGACCGGAAAAGTCAGGTCTTTATCGAGGCATTTAAAGGTAAATTAAAGGATGACAGCTCTTATCAGCAAATCCAGTAGGCATCTATATTAATACTAAATCTAAGTAGAATACAATTATTAAATTAACAAAAATAACGTCATAATGATAAAAGTACAAAGGTTCTATTCGGAAGAACTAACATGTAATGAAGTCCTACAAAGCCAAACTCAAAAAAGGCCTATTTATTAATTGGGAAGCCACAATTAAATTCTTGTGAGTTTCTTAATAGAGAGTAATATTAATACCCGTGACCAACAACAAGCAAACAAAAAACTGTAAACGATAAATAAAAAAACAACAACGAAACTTAGGATCTAAATAAAATATAAAGAAGGGAGCAAAGCAACGTAACTGATTTTATTGTGTATCGTGTTTAAGTCAGTATGTTTTCAAAAGATCTACCGTTTTAGTTAATGCACATAGTACACCTTTTTAAAACAGAATTTGTAACTTTTCGAACGGAACGTGCATCAATGTTAGTAAAAGTTTTTAGAACAGCTTTTCTAAGATCATCTTCTGTATCGTTCCCTATAAATCGAGGTGGCCAAGTAACAAGCGCGTTTCGTCCTAACCATGAGTTAGGGAATGTTTGATTCAAATGATTTCGCACCGTTACCTGATTGTGTGATGGTGCCCCATCGTGCCAAAACCATTGGCGCATACCACGTATGTGCAAGAGTAATTCGTCTAACATGTTATCAAAATCGTTTTGTAAAAAATGAAGATAACGGTCACCCGTCAGTGTACCATTAAAAATGTGCGGACTAATAATAATTCTTGAACCAACGACGCCGCACCATACATTAAATTCAAATCTTATTTGGAGTCTTCTCTGTTCAACGTGATGCAGATTTTCTTGCATTCATAAATGCAGTTTATGATCGTTAAACATGCCGCAGTTGGTTGCGTTTTATCCGTCCACAAAACTTTAAATTTAAAGTGTGAGTCAGTCATGTTAGTAAATCAGGTACAATACTCAATGCGTTTATTGAAATCACTGGATGTGATGTTTGCGCAACTGGCAATTTATATGGGTGATACTTATTTTTTTTAGTATTTGTACAACTGTACGTTATGACATGCCTGCTTCAGTTTAAATTTTTCGAGTTGAAATCTATGGATTTTGCAGTACACATGCTAGTACATTTACCTCTGTCTCTTCATTAATACTGCTTGTAATGTTTTTTGATCTACAGAAGTCTTTTATAGGTATGTAGAGAAAGCTGCCGACGATCAAAATAGAGCTCGAAATCGTTGTGCAGATTGTACGGCATTTTATGACACAAAATATAACACCCTATTATATTACGTTTTTCTTCATTAGAGAAATTCATGTTAATGGTTTCAAACTCTTGAACCAACACACTTGCTAATATTTGACGTTTACGCCGGATATTGAGTCCACAGCATACTCTCCCAATAGTATAAAAAATTAAACTAAAATTAGCTATAATTTGTTTATTTATAAAAATAACTGTGACATATGGTATATCATTGGAATTTTTGAAAATGCCTCTTTATTATTAAGTTATAGACGACTATGGTTTCCATTAGAAGAAACAGAAGTTTGTGTCATAACTCAAAAATTATACGTTAAATATAAATTTTGACTAAACTTTAGTATTTATCACAAAAATACCTAAAACTTTTCCCTCTATAAATTTTTTGTAAGGTCAATAATAACAACGCAACATACATCAAACGAATTTACCAAAAAACTTATTTTTCGAAATAAACATGGAAAAAACTCACCCTGTATATTGTCTAATTAGTTGCCAAAAAAAAATTATGTTTGACCAAAAACAAACTATCTGTTTAATTACTGTAGACGTCGTACATGCAGGTCATCGACCATGAGCTTTGGTATTTTGTTTAAGTTATATTAAACGATCATTTTGCTGCGTGAAAAAAAAATCTGATTCATTCATTAACAAACTGTTGACCAAGTATAAATCTTGATTCTAGTATGCAAACTTTTTCACATTCCTTAATGTGGCCATCTACTCTGGTGTAATGGACGTTATAAAAGCACCTGTAGAGCGCAACGGAAAAGAGTATAAAAAAACATTTTATTTGCTGTGTTTTTGACACGATGCAGCTGCAACTCCTTAAATTCCTATAATTATTTGATGCTACATTCACATGACTTACATGAGGGTCCTTGTGTCGATTGAAGAATGTAATACTGAATTGCCCAATAAACAACGGCTGCAACCGCTCGAATCACTTGCATTGCTATTCAGAGGGTCAACAGATATATAACTATCAAAAATTACAACTGCACATACGTCAAAAAACACTATGGTTCAAGTCTTTGTTATTTCAGAGCATACTCGTCAGAATTTTCAACGTCATATGGTGTCAACTACATCACACGCCTTTGCACTCTTTGCTTTCTAAAAAAACACAAGCAAAACAAACCAGACCTCGAAATAACAGCATTGCATTAAATAATTAACCCCAACACTTAGTAACTACCAAACCGCCCTAGACTTCAATAACTCTACGGCAACCCTACTATGCAACTACGTGATGAATTTTTCACCACTGGCCCGGAAGTATCTTTGGCTACATTATGTTTTGACACAATTAACTTTAACAACACGTTTTAACATTATATATTATATTATACAGTTTGTTTTTACATCAAGGTCATGTGAACGTCCTTGAATAATTTAATTACATTCCATCGAAGTGAAAGCAGAATATACAAGCGTGTAGCGTATTTATAAACACGTTCTTTCACTACACATTGTTTTCTTACAGCCAAAAATACTCAAATATATTCTTCTATTAAGTCAACTTTTAGGTTAAAAATAATCTGTTGTTTTTATCGCCGGGTATTATAGTATTTAGTGTAACGTCATTGCGTTTAATTTAATTTTTTAGGCTGTAATATTTTCATCTCTAATTCATAATATCCGAAGATTCTTCAAGTCGAATATAATTCTTCAAATGTAATAATTTTTACTAGTAAAGTATTGATGCTTGCACAACTTCTAATTTTATATTAATAAACAATTCGAAAATTTACGCACTCTCAACGGTAAATAAAAATATGAATATTGAGTTTCAGTTTTGAACTGAACTTCAAATTAACATTTAATTAAATTTACCACCTCTACACCTGAAAGCGATTGGCTTTTCTCAAAGTTTCAGAATTTATTTCAAAAATAGCCAGTTTATTGTGAATTGTATGAAATAAATTGAGACGCTTAGCAATTGTTTTCCACGATTGTGGCAAAATCGATGTTGTGAAAGTTTTAGAATATAAATGATTGCAAATGGATCTTTCCGAGCGTAACTTATACAGCTACCTTCGTTGAAAATGGGGTCACATTCCAAGCTTACACAATGTAGATCGACGACAATATTCTCTAAGATTGCAAATATCGGTTCACGTATTTCATTCCAATAAAATAAAAATATTTCACGTTTGTTAATTTTTTAGAGACCTTAAAAATTCTGTCCCGAAGGTAATATTTTTTCGCGCACAAATTATTTAAGTGGTTTTATTGACATACGTAGAAAAATGTTGTCTGAAACTTTGATGATGTGTCTTAAAGTGATGCTTTAAAATTTAGAAACTTGCCATCTTTTTGAAGAGATTTTTTATTAAAAATAATGGTTACTAAAGTTTTTATTATTCAAAGTTAAACTTACTCGAAAAGTAAATAATAAATGCAAATATTAGCATTGAAAAAGGAAGTACGAGCCAATGAAACGTATATTTGTTAACTCGGAAGAGACGCATCAAAATAGGATTGTTGGCAATGTTAAGATTTATTGAAGTCGACTACCATATTACACAATTTTCAAAAAATAACATTTGCACTATTGTGACTAGTAACAGATTCTAATAATCAATATATAACAAAAAATGTAAAAACGCGTGCAAAGGAACATTTTTATGGCATCGTATATTATTATATCATCTTCTACTCACTTAGTTTCGTCTGAACATAAAATGTTTGTAGTAATGAAAACAGTCGTTAATTCTTGTTAGTTGAAAGTAGCTTCACTTTCTTTTATACATCATTATTTTTTACATTATGGTAGTAACAAATTAAAGAATTTAGACAAAAAAATCAAAATTTTTTTTGGACATTCGCATTTACTCATTTTAATTTGTTGCAATTGTTGCGATCTACATAATTGGAAATAATTTAATTTATTTTACCGTCAAGCGTGTAATTATGACTTATATTATCAATATAAACGAAATTGGTCGTTAAGGACACCTATTAATGAACGATTTTAGTATAGGCAACTCAATATACATGTGCACTAAACCAAGTTGCCGGTTTAGCAATATCTGTCAACATGAAAAAATGTGGTAATTTGTAGCAAAACAAATTTTAATAATAAGTAATCAACTTTAATCTACAGTTGTAATAAATGTTCAATTTGTTGTTCTGTTCATTTTTGTACTGTACCCAACATTTCGATGATAAAGATTAATAACATTTAAGGATGTTCAACTCATTTAATTTACAAACTATTTGTTACAGTTGATTAATATTAAAACACTAAGTTAAATGGCTGTGCCAAAAACCTGGCCCGCAGCTCTAGTGTCAAAAAGGGATCGTAGGTGTATTTGGTAGTAATTAAGTCGAAAGCTTTCACACTGCAAAAGAAGTAATAAAAAGGTCGCCACTTAGCAAAACGCGTAGTAAATATTCTAGAGCAACTAGAAACTCAAGACACAGAAACAAACCGTTAAACTGTGGAGATATAATTTTTGTAAAATAACTAGACCAGCTATAGGATCAAGACACATATAAAATTCAAAACAATTGCTTGAAGGAAGCTACACGATACATCAATCAAATACAAAGTGCAGAAATTATGTAGATGAATTCACGTCAGAATAAGTTACAACTGCGTTTAAATAAAATTTTAACGTAAATCGTAACACAGACAGGTAGAAGAGAGAAGCAGGACGACAAGATGTCCTCGACTATTTAAATAAATAAGTTCAGCTGAATGTACACCTTGAATGGACAAGTAGTAGCCGGTTCAAAAAGCAAATGAATAGCAACGATCTTCCGGAGTAGTGAGATATTATTTTCCAGTTAAGCAACCATAATTAGATAAATTGCCTCGTATTTATTTATTCCAATTAACCATTCTCGGAGTAAGTTCTAAAAAAGATGACGATAGAAATAAAAATTTACAATGGTTATAACAAGTCAAGAAATGCTACTTATAACGTAGAAGATGCCGGTTAATAAACCCTCATAGAATTTTAGGCGTGAGGTTTATCTCCATTACAAATTAATTAATTATGGTACTTCATCAGATTTTCTCCATTTACAACTGAAAGTTCACCACAACTTGGTACGTCAACGGCACAATTAGAAAAGAGCCGTTTAATTATGAGCCGTAAATAAGCACAGTTCGGACTAGCCAACTTGTAGACACTCGGAAACCTTAACTTCAAGTGATTTTTCAAATGAATGCTCTAATGTAAATTAAATTGCCTAGCAACAGGCGGATTTATCCTCCTAATCTGCCAAAAATTATTTCATCGAACTAGTAAGGTGAGCTTCGTTATACCATCAAACAAGCGAAGTTATGAAAAATCTTCATGCAGAATTGAAAAAAAAACCGTTACATATTCTCTCTCGCAGTTTTGTAATATTGTTTACCAAACCTTATCTTTCTTTGATATAATGTGGCAAGTTATTATAGAAAGTTCCATTTGTTACAGCCAACGTAGAGATGTGATTGGGTTTCGTCCATGATTTATCAAACATTGTCTACTACTTCTGGTGTTTTTTTTTGTAGTTGGACAATTACTTTGATTAGCACCTATCTGTTCTCACAAAAAAATTTAATACACCTTGTTTTACTGTGATGAAAATTATTGTATTTTGACGCAACATTTAGAATTGAGTATTTCAATTCTACAACTAGTAACCTTATACTAAAATACCTACTGTTGGCAAATATCAATACAAAAAACGAATAAGTAAAGAATTATCAAAGACAAAACTCACAAAAAAGTAGAAACGACAAAGTTAGGTTATATTACATATTTCAAAAATTGAGTTTACAATACGGCACTTTACAAAGGTGCGTTCACAACAGTATATCTTTTCTAGGATTATTAAAGTATAATTTTATTAAAATGTCAAAGTATAGTCGGTGAAAAAGTTGTGTAACTAACTCATAAATTATACAGCGATTAAGAATCTTAAACTTTGTATATTTAATGTTAATAGGAATTATTAATATACTCGCTTGTTAAATGACTATTCCATTGACCGTGGGTTTATGGCTTACATTAATATAGTCAAAATTGCAATTTTCTATGAATAAACGATTTTAGTATAGGCAACTAAACTTACTTATACAGTAAAACTGAAAATCAAGTGGATGTTTTGCAAATATCCTTCAATGTAAAACTATATAAAATTTATTATCTCAAATAACTAAAATGTAAATGTGAACCAGTCTCATCAATAAATAATCTTTATCTAAAATGTCTCCTATAAAAGTATTGCAAAACCATTCCAAGTATTGAACATGTTCTGTAATGTTTCATATGATGCGTTCACAACGCGTGCTTTTGGAAAAGTGCGTTCACAATAGCGTACCTTCGTAACTTGACTTTTAAAAAACAACCACACAAGCTATCTTCTCTATTTTATTATAATTACTACGGTCGATAGAAAAGTTGGGTAATTAACTCGTAGATTAAACAGCGATTAACTTGAAAAAAATTAAACTTAATGCATTGTGCACTCACTTGAGTACAACAAAGAAATGGAATGTTCTTCATTTGTCCCAAAGGACGTTAAATATATTTAGTAACTATTTAGAATTGATTTTCATCAGGCAATTCCTACTAAGCGATGTTACAATAAAAGTATGAGCGACTGGGATCACTGCCCATTCAATGGTTGCGAATAATTTAGTAGATAAAATAGCAGCGATTTGAGATCCTTATTTAGGCCAAAGTTTAGTTATAATGTTCGAATAATTGACTTTTTGTGAACTGCTTACACTATCTATCGGAAAAATATGAAACCTATTAGAATGCTATTCAGACTGCTACGATAACACAAAGTTGTGGCACTAGATGTCGTGTCAAGATCATCACTCTTTCATTCATTTACTTGTTTATTAAGTACTATATATATTTGTGATTCAATTTCTTGACCATTTAGATTTATTTCAACATTTATGCTTTTGTGCTTGTATTACTAACGTTTTCTATTCTCAACAATAATTTTTAAATTTTTTCAGGTTTGCGGTTCTGACACAATAACTTCGTACATCTGAAAGAAAAGGTAAATAAGTTTATTTTAAATTTATATATTTAAATAACTTGATTATTTGTATACTGAAATTATGCACCTAGCAAATTATTTTATTTTTTTAAATTTTGTTCGAGCAAGAGTAAGAACAAAAAATAGCTGAATTTTTAATCACAGTGTAATGTTAGAATCTAGAAAAGTCAACCATTAATTTTCTAACAAATGTTTAAATGCCACGTCCATTAAAGATATAAAACTTGCAGCTTCAGAACTCTTCTGAATTTAAGATTATATCCAAAACTCTTCTAACTTTTTTTCAATAAAACGTTAGTGCTTTGGAAGAACTTCTTTCATATTTTTTATGTTTAAAGTTTAGATCCTAATAGCGGAAAGTCAATAAAACTCAATTATTAGGAGTGATTTGTTCACACCACAAACAATATTTAAAAAAGGGTTAAAACGATCTTACCGTTCTTTGGAAGATATAGTCGTAGTATTGATTTTGTATTTAGAAAAATTGAGCTCTATATCATATTTAGGCAAAGTAGACTATAAACCCTGAAGAACGCTACTTCGTTTTCTGATGTGGTTTACATAAAATCTACTATTCTAAAGACAATACAAAGTTATTTCCAACAATATTTCACACAAAACTGCTATTCCAAGAAGACCCCTTTAAAGCCAAAAAGCAGTTTTGTTGCTTTTCCGTTGGATTGTTTAACAACAAATAAATATTTGAGACAAAAGGCTTAAAATTATAATATATTTTCTCGATAAAGCATGTTTAAAAATACTCACTCACATGTGGCAAAATCTAGTTGGCGAGCATGTCAAAAGATACCATGTTGAGATGCTCTAGGAAAGCAAAGAAAAAAGAGTTTAATCTCTTGTCTATATAGTAAAAGCCTCTCAAAAGTCTATTTTTAGAATTATTGAGCTTTCATTATGGGGAGAATTGAAAAATCATTGATTAACACATTCAGATGCTCACGCCAAGGGTAGATCAAATTAAGGATGTCTCCTGGCATCAATAAAAGGGCCAAAAGTGTTGTCTGAGCTAATAAATCTGATACAGCTTTAGTACAGAAAAAAAAGGTATGATTTTCTTATGGTATATGCCTCTCTCCTATCTACAATTTAAAAAAAATTGGGTAGCGTGGGTAAAAAAATAATATGATCTCATTCACATTATGAGGTTATTGACTTAAATAATTACTTATCCTCGGAATTGTTTTACGAAAAACATTTTGATATAATAAGATTTGATGAACATCAATTTTAAAAATGTTTTGCTTTTTATTATGAAAAGAATTTAAAAATCTTGAAATAACATTGTGCTCTACATCGTCAGTTTGTGGGTACCTTGAGACCATAATTTATAATGTATGAATCTGTGTCATTTACATATAAATGATTTAAATATGAAACTGGACATCTTCATCTCAATCTAATTGCCCTTCTACAAGGCATTGGAAAATAAGATTAATTTTGATCATAACAGGTTCGATTAACTGTACAAGTACTCTGATCCATTCATTAAACTTTGATGTAATACGTTTTGGTGAATCTTTTTAACTTTAAAAAATTAAACTGTATTTAAATAATTTTGAAACTTTACATTCTAAATCTTCCTTATAATAAAATATTGGTCATGACTACAACAGTGTTCTTTTTTATTCATAGTATGTCATTCAAACATGACTCACGTCCATAAACACAACTTTATGACAAAGGACTGTATCTATCCACAATATTCTATTTAAGTGGTTAATAAAGTATTCCTCTAAAATAATTCCCAGTTTTCTTCCGTATTCTCCACAGTTTCTCCAATTGATTTGGTTTTGCATTAGTTACAGAAGAGTAACTACTGAAATAAATGAATGTGGTAAAACAGCTGATGTTAACCTCTTAGCTGATATGACTCTAGCGTCACGTATTGGTAGCTATGACGGATATATTCGCAAAACGATTTTTGATTAGACTCTCAATGGACATGTCGTATATGTCCACCTGCGATGAGTTTAGTATACCTAAGGTACTGAACCTTTTGATGATGTTCCATGGACATATTATTCCACGTCCACCTTTCTAATAAACATTGACGATCTAGTCGATATTTGAGTTATTTTTTGATGAACAATTGATTGGTTTGACTATGGTCAAAACAAACAGATAAAATATAAATTACAGGTTGTTGTTACAATTTCTATTGTGTTCTTTAGAATTCTACCTAGTATATTATCCACAATCGTGCAAAATTGAAACCGCAATCTCGAATTGACAAGTGAAAAGTTATCGATTCAAATGAAATTCGAACGTTTATAGGTCTTACAATTCTGCAAAGCGTTTGTTCAGAACCTTCTTTTTAAATGTATTTCAGTAAAAGAGGCAAAATAATGAACAAAAAGGGATTTTGTTTACTATATACATTTTACACTTTGCTGACAACAATATTATTGACGAGGATTCCCACGTTTGAAAATTGTATAAAGTCAAACCAATTGTTGAACATCTACAAAAAAATTCATGAGTGTAAAAACATTTCAATTGATGAATCACTAATGGGGTGTAAATGACGTTCGTCCTGAACATAGTATATTAAGTTTTTATATTATGCGAAAGCGCCACAGGCTGTGTATACAACTTGATGGTTTTCTACATTGTTATTCCATGGATTGAACACATTTGAAAATATATTACTAGAATTTTTTTTTTCCATCTGCTTAATATTACAATACAAAATACCTACATTCTGTACAACAAAAGTAGAGTGGTGAGAAAACGAGATCAAATTTTTTTCTAGAGTTGACAGAAAACCTGATAAAAAAATTGTGTAAACCAGTGGATCATTAACGAAGACAAATATTAGGTAACCCATCTTATATTGTGGAACAATATTTTCCGTCTATCATTCCACCTACTACATACAACCTGTCCGTGTAGTGTGCGGACCTTTGATGTTGCATTTAAACATATAGATTTAATCAAAATGAGTTTTGGTCATTCATTTAGGTTCCTCAGTGATACTTTTTGAGAAATTGATTTTGAAACACTTTCTTGCGTCAATATCGCGGCTTTCAGGTATTTCAAGTTATTATTTGAAATTTCAAACTCAAATCTTATTTACACTTGGTGGTAACGACCTTAACTGTCTATGGTTTAAAAGTTTCGGATGGTTATCATAGTATGAAGAAAAAAGTCAAATTTTCTCAGTAAAATGGTTAAGAACTTGATAAAATAAAATTGAACACTACGTATATTTGTTTCACATCGATCTAGAATTAAATACTCTACCAGAACTCAATCGTTAGCCATCGAACTCGTTTTTTCAATCAAAAACACTTTTATTGAAATTATAAAATAGATAATCAAAATTTACAACAAAATCGCTAAACAGATTGTTTTAAATAGTCGACAGGAATAAACTGAAAATGCCAAGTACGAGACGGATTCCTAGTGAACGTGTCAGCATTCACAATCTGCTTTTGTGAGATATTGATTTTTTGCTAACTACACCTCTTTACAAGACAGCTGTATTTGAAAGATCTTTTCAATACTTATCATCCAAAATTTTTAACTGTATACCTATTGTAATTAAATCATTAAATTTACATACTTTTAAAAACAACTTAAAACACTTGTTACTAAAAGATTAGAACAGCGTACGTGTTATTCTTACAAGGCTACAGAATTTAAAATTTAGGTTTATTTGAAGATTTTTATTTTGTTAATTAATATTTATATACTAGGGTTAAGTGGTAGAGCAGGGCAAACTGGTTCCAGTATGCAACTAAATTTCCCCTAGAGATTTAGTTTCTTGCGACACCTCCATGTATTTATTTATTTATGTATAACATTATCTCTTTTTTCCTTCTTTTTGTTACTAAATTTATTTATTTATACATTTGTAATGATTGCCGTAAGTTAATAAAGACAATTATTATTATTATCTGCGGGTTTTCACATAAGTTTCTTATTCTTATGGGTGTCTTAAGTTGAGTTCGCCGAGTGCACACCGTGCATGTTCACAGCACGTTCCAGACGATATGAGCAGTTTTCAGGAGGACGGTCTTCTGCAAGCTCAACAGATGATGTCATTAATGGTTACACACGTGTTCCGGGAGATGAGTCCTGTAGCTCCTAATACGATTGGGATAACTCGGGTTTTCATAATCAACATCGTTTCTATCTCTATTTGTAGATCCTTATATTTAAGTCTCTTCTCAGCTTTCTTTTGCACGATGTTGTAATCTGACGGAATTGCAAGGTCAATTAGCAAACAAACATTCTTTGAATTGTCTTTTAACATCAAGTTTGGTTTATTGGCTTTGATCAGTCGATCTGTTTGAATTTGAGTATCCCAGATCATGGTAATCTTTTCCGTGTTCACTACAGAGTCCGGCTTATGTTCGTACTATTTGTCAGTTACAGGGACTCTATACTTCTTACATATGTTCCAGAGGAGATGAGCCGCAACTGCGTTGTGTTGTTTCAAGTACTCCTTCTTAGCGAGAATCGAGCAGCCTGACACCACATGATGAATAGTCTCGAACTCCGTTCGACACAGTCCACTATTTGGGTCTGTGCCGGTTTTGAGGATCTTGACTTTAAGAGAGTTGGTTGCGACCGATTGTTCTTGGATCGCAGTGATCAACGACTCTGTCTCCACTTTCAGTTCTCCGAATCTAAGTCAACCCCAGGACACCGCTTTATTGATATTATCCTTCTCAGCTTCCTTTAGAATTTTCCCATGCATTTTCTTTTATTTCCATCTGTTTATGGTATCAGCTTTCTTTCTCTCTTTTATTTTTTTCAGTTATTACACTGTTGCTCTCTGCTTCTAATATGCTTTCATTTGCCTTCCTCATATTTCGTCTTTGTACCATTCCCAGACACTTATCTTCTTGTTTCAGTTCCAGATATCTTTTCCACATTGGTTAAGCCTCTGCCACCTTCCCATCTCGACACATAAAATCTATCCACATTAGATCTTGGATGAAGTGCACCATACATGTTTAACAATTTTCTTGTTTTTCTGTTTCTCATTTCCGCTAAAGTCCACTTTATTATGCCAAAGCTATACTGCACTACCGGCACTGCTAGTGTTGTGATGGTCAAAATCTTGTTCTTTGCACTCAATTCAGTTATTAAGATTTCTTGTGCTTTTTGAAGGTATTGGGTAAGCTTCTTTTCATAACTTTATGACCAATAGCTACGTTTACTTTAACTCCCAGATATTTGTTAACGTTCTGTTTTTCTGTCGTTTTACCTCTGTTGATCGTTATTTTTGCACATTTTTCCAGTCCAAATTCAACTGCGTTTTCAATTCTTTGCCATCTTTGGCAATCGGCTTAAGGTCATCTACATATAGCAGGTTACTGATTTTTGTTTTTTCATTTCTGCATTGATTGACCTGTGAGCTCAACGGGATCAATGCAAGACAGAATAGCAGTGGTGAAAGCGAATCTCCTCGGTAGATACCATTCTTTATTTCCATGTTCTTCGCGCAGATGGATTCTGAAACTGTGGTTAGGTGTAGGTTTACCTTCCATTGTTTCATCAGTTTAGTCAAGTAGGTTACCATTATCTCAGACGCCTTGTGTATTCTGAGGGATTCTAATAACCAGCTGTGCGGGACACTATCAAAAGCTTTTTGATAGTCAATCCAAGCAATGGAGAGGCTTTTCTGGCTTTTTTTGCAGTCGTCGTTAATCATTTTGCTGACTAGCAGGTGGTCCTTGCATCCGTACGTGTTCTTGGCGCATCCTTTCTGCTCCACTGGAAACAATTTGTTTTCTTCGAGATTTGCATGCAATCTCGCTGTCATAATACTTGTCATACTCTTATACATGGTCTTCAGGCAGGTTATTGGCCTATAATTCTTAGCTGGGTCTGATTTCTTATTCTTAGGTACAAGATGTGTCTTTCCTTTCACAAACCAATCTGGCGAATTCATTGTGCCTTTGATCATGCTGTTGAAACATTTGCATAGTTTTGAGTGGATGGCATTTAATCTTTTCAACCAGAAATTGGTTAACCCATTATTACCTGGTGCCTTCCAATTAGCAGCTTTTCTCAGTGCCGTCCCAAGTTCTTCTGGGCTGATATCCTGCCAATTCATTTCATTAACATGAGTGTTTTATCTCTTTTCTCCTTCAATCCAAAGCGCAGCTTCATTGTGTGTTAGGCCCTTTCCCCAGATACTATTCCAATAGGTTTCTATTTCCTTCTCGGTCGGTGGTTTCCTATTTTCTCCCATATTCTTATTTCTTTTTAAAGAATCTCGACTTATTCTCGCTGTAAAGTCTATTTTGTTGAAATTGTTTAGATCTTTTCTCGTATCTCTTTATTATACTTGCTTTAGCTAAAATTTGCTGTTTAATTGTTTCTGTTATCTTCTCCTTGTCTCTGTCCTGCCTTATCTTGAATTTTCTGTACAGCTCAAACTTTACTTTCTTCATCCGTTCACTAAGTTCTGGTTTTTCTACCTCTTCTAGTAGTGACAGCTCTCTCCTCAAACTCATTATTTTGTTCTGAATT
Source organism: Abscondita cerata (assembly GCA_030710515.1). Taxonomy (NCBI): domain Eukaryota; kingdom Metazoa; phylum Arthropoda; class Insecta; order Coleoptera; family Lampyridae; genus Abscondita; species Abscondita cerata. The sequence continues at coordinate 397,311 of JALBCR010000921.1, read as the reverse complement.
CGCTTCTTTCACGGTGGGTCACTGGACGTTTTCAGTTTGTCGGCAACTTATCGGTTTACATTAGAAAGCAAGTGGTTTTGCACTACTAGGGCACTTGCATACATCACTTTGATCAGGGTTGTGATATCCGAAAAATCTTCTGGGGACGACGTGAAGATTTTTTCAAGGGTCCTGTTTGTCTCTGTTATCAGATATTTTGCTTTTTTGTTCTTATTAATTTTCTTCAATTGAGGTCTAATAACAGTGTGGTCTTCAATTGGCATGTGATATACTGCTTGTAAAATTTGTGTATCAAAGTCCATGTCTGCGGTATCATGACTATTGTCACCTACTTTAGCCTGGGTTTTCTCCTTCTTTAGTTCCTCGGAAGCGTGTATCGCTCTTTCTTCGCAAGCATCACCCGCATTCAGCATTTCCCAATTGATGAAATCTCCGGAATGTTGGCTTTTACTAAATCTTGAATTTTGGTTATTTCTTCTGCTTTCAATTTTTGGTTGTTTAAAATGAACCTTCTCTGTACTGCAAGAGTGTTGGGTGTTAAGTTATGTCTTGACACTGGATTCCTCTCCTTCCACAAACTGTAAGTCTTTTTTAAATTAGGTGTTCCGGTTGTTTCGATGGTGTAAAAATAGCACTATAGGATTTCGCTGTATTATTATTATTATTATTATTATTATTATATGGTGTTGTACTCGATAAGGATAGAATTTGTTTTTACTTTAACTTATTTACAGAGGTTTTTATAGCTCCAACGTCTGCTATTTGTCGTATTCCAACGGTAGAATTCTCGACTGCTGATAATGATAACGATGTCAAATTGCATATCCTCGTCAGTACAAACATGTTTCTTAGTATTTTTCTCATTTTGTACTTTTTTTGAATTTCAGCTCGGGGTTATCGTTGTAGTTCCGGATTATCTGCTTTATAATTATGAGCTGCCAATAAACAACTTTCATTCTGTTTTTCGGTGAAATAAACCATACTAACTACTTCTGGTATTAAAAACTCACTTATTAATAATAACAAAACAAAGATAAATAAATCTGTGACAATTACTAACACAATAAACTGTTGACGTTCACATTTCATCGTTACTTAGTTTTCAATAACAACGACTTTTACGGCTAACAGTAGATTTTTGGTAGACAAACATATAACCAAAATTGTAGAGAGTTTAATTCTACATAAATCTGGTAAAAAATATACAGGGAGTTCCAATAGATTTAATTAAGTTATTCATCATTTTTGATTACAAAGTTTGACATTTTTTCCCCCATATCCTGTATAAGCGATGTCAACTTTTAAATTATTGATAGTTAGGGTCGTTACCGCTTTAAATGTGAATTAAATTAGAATTTGGTATTTCAAGTAATAACCTAAAAAACGTGAAATATCTGAAGGCAGATTTTAAGTGAGTAACATTCAGAATAAAAATAAAGAATGTAATTTTTATTTAAAATGTCAAAGTTGACAGGTAGTCCGTGAAAGTAAAACACCCTGTTTAATTGAAAATATTTTTAAATTGTGGCCACTGAAAAACCTAAAAAAATGGTCAAAATCAATTTTGAAAAAATCTACTTTATAAAGGCAATATCAAAGGTTGTATAAACAGAAATCAACCAAACGATGCCATCTCTGTTTTGAAAAAGAGTCCAGAGTAAGTATTTATCATACTAAACTTAAGTAATTTTTAATTGTATTTAAAAAGTAAAATTCTGGTTTTTGTAGATTGAAGTTTCTGTTGCTAATGCGAATATGTCCAACAGCTAAAATATCCCAAAACATGAATGACCTTAATAACATATTCGTTTGACTGGGAACATTAAAACTATTAACGACAACCATCTGAAAAACTAAATTCGGCTTCTCGCTTTAAAACATAATAAAAATGTTGTATGAAGTATAACTAATAATAATTGGAGGAATCATCATTGTTAGGTAATGGTTAATTTGACAGCGAATTTCGTTTGGAGTTGCAGTCACTGCAGAATTTGTTTGATAACCCAATCAAATACAGAACATGTTCTTAAGATTTCTTCTTTTCTTAGAATAATTGATTTATTTATCAGTTTCTTCAATTTTGAGTTTTGTTTAAAATCAAATGATCTCAAATCTTTCTTGGTCTACTAAGTACTTCTCTTTCACTTCTGGTTTGATTTATATGCTTTCAATACTAATCCGATTTGGTATTGACCAAAATGTTTAGCACTTCACTTGGTTACAATAAACTACTAACTAATATTTTAATAAATTTTGAATGAACATTAAATGGCCCTTAAATGTTTTATTATAGACTATATACATTACTCCTAGTAAACAATGAATATTTTACTTCATGCAGACTATAAAGTCATACCAAATATATGCTTTTCCGTATCTATAATTTCTTCACTTACATTATTAAATCGTTTGAATACATCTAGGAATGTAATTCATGCGCAAAGTTTTGTTGCCATTAGCAAATTATTAAAAAGTTCTCGCACCGATTCTTAATAATTATATGAAGTATTAACCAATAAAAACTAATTGCTTTCAAAATTTCCAATTTATCGATTGCGACGTCATTAATTTGAAATATTTTTGCAAATGAATATTTTTGCTTTATAACTGCATTATATTTAACTGATTAAATTATTCGATTTTACGGAGCGTTTGTTCTTGATTTGTTCTTATTCTTTTACAAAAAAAATTTTAACTGCTGTTAACTGTTGCGTTTTAAACACGCTGTAGCTAAGAAAATACTCGAATTTTTTCATCTCGTTTTATCTTTTAAAACTTAATGCGGTACATTTATGATGTATAATAAAATTGGATAAACTTACACTACAAAAAAATCTTTTAAAACGTAACAATATTGCTTGTCGTAACCACTAACAGTGAACGTAATAAAGTTAGTGCGGTTGAGGGAAAATACATCTTCGGATGAAAGCGTCCTAAAGCATTATAAAATTTACAATGAATTTCCCTAGTTGATAAATGTAAAATATTTTTTCTACATTAATCTTTATTAGCAGCAAGCGCCTTAAATTCGTTTAATAGCAAACTCCTCCGCACTTTATAAGATTTTATTCTTCAAAGCAAAGAGGAAATAAATCAATGTCTATCACTATAATACATTACATTGTACAGTACTGTTGTTTTGCAAATTTTGTTTTCATATCGGGCACGTTCTCATACAGTTTACGAATAAAAAAAGTTCCAAAGTTTTGGAATCGTTTGAAGCAACTTTGTACGAATTTATTTATTATTATAAATTCGACTCTAGATAAAATATAAATTAAGGCATAACGTCATCATACAATTCTCCATGTGTAAAATGAGAAAACAGAATGAAAACCTTTTATGTTCTCGTAATGCCTATATGTATGTGTAATATGCTCTTATCGGTTTTCATTCGCTATACCTATGTTTACAATGCAATTCTGCATGAAATATTTTCGTTCATTTTCATAATTCATAGCAATCTCATCGGATTCAATAACATTTATTGTTATCTCAGCATTGTTAAGTTTCGGAAAAAAAACTACCACATCAAAAATTGATGAAAATGCTTTTAAAGCAAACATGGGATCCTGTAATACGTGTATAAACGTAACATATCGATTACATTTTAATGACAAATTGTTAAAACAAGAGTCAATAAACCATTAATATTATCAAATTTACAGCACTATAAATAACGAATCTAAAATTACTACTTCATGTAAATTATTGTTGCACAAATCTCTTGTTAATAAATATATAAAACTATAATATAAATTTTGAATTGACAAACAAAATAATAAATCAATGGGAAAAACTAAAAATTGCGCCAACAATTTTTTTTATAAAACAGAATATGTTAATGTAATGTAATATATTTCTGCAAAGTGTAAGTATCAAGTAACATGTAATATACGCATGTAACATATTTTTTTTACGTTTCTTTAGAACTATTAAAAAAAAGTAGTTCTAGAAGTCGGATACTGAAACACGCGTCCAATTGCCAATGAAACAAATTTTATCTTTTTGAAATTAAAATATCGGAGCTTTTTATGTTTTCGTTATTTGAAGGAATACAAAGGTACATTCTCAATATTTTGCTTCTAGTTAGAGATTATGAAAAAAACTATTAGAAAAAGTTAAGAACATTTTTGAATTCTGTATATCGCTATTCATCACAAAACTCACATTTTTTGTTAATTTAGTCTTTACTCAGTAGTCCAGTTAATTTAAATTTTTTATATGTTGTGGGGGTTGCTTAGAAAAGCTCAACTTGAAATTTGAACTAAGATTTCTTACCTATACTTTGGGCCATCTTGAATTAAGTGAACATTTTTTGTTTTCGCTATAACTCGGTTCCCTGTCGGTTACTCTTTCGACGATCTACAATTTAGGCCCTATGAACTTTTTATCTACTATTGCCAGTTATTGAGATAAAAAGAAAAATCCAATGATTCGATCTGGTTTTTCGGGTTTTCTCATTTTCCTTAATACTTATCGAAAACATGTATATTATAAACTTGTAGAGGGTATTCGTAAAACAATTTGATGTCTTTGTTTTTTTTTCTTAAGGATCATACTTGCGAGTTTTGTCGGGCCTCGAAGTCGGGAAATCCGTGCAAAGTCTCGGTTTTCACGCTCGCGCGCCACCTCTTGAAGGAAGCGGTAAATTACGATTTCTGCTATAACTCGGTTCTCCGTCGAGATACGAAGTTGTTGTGTGGTTTTTTTTTGTTTCTCTTCAGACGATTTATAATTTAAGCGCTACAAACTGTTCACCCATCATTGTTAGCTGTTGAGATATATAAGAAAATAAATATAAAATTAAAGATTCGATCTAGTTTTTTGGGTTTTTCTCTTATTTCTTAATACATTTCAAAACAATGTTTATCATCAAACATAAAAAGAATGTTCGTACAAACAATTTAATACATTCTTTGTTTCTCTGGAGTAATAATTGGGTATATTCTATCGTGTGTAATGCGAGGGGGGCCATGTAAACAGCTGCCGTTTCGTAGCATAACCAATAGTCCTTTAGTCCGTTAGTCGCCTCGAAACTGAACAATCGTTTTATTTGTAGAAAACTTTCAATTTAAGACATTCGTGTGGTAAAGAAGAAATGTGTTCAAAGTCTATTTGCGGCGAGCATCAAAAGAGAACATGAGAAACATCAACGAACGAAGCATTGATTCAGTTACTGTTTACGGTGCCTTATATAGAAACTATGGAAAACATAGGCTGGGGTTTGTTTGCTTCTCGCCGGAGTGGTTAATCTACTTTGATCGAACTGGAAGAACTAGGAGAAATAAGAGAACCAGAAGAAAAACCACACCTTTTTTTTATTACAATAATGTTTATTTAATAAGTGTTTCGGCATAAGTTGCGCAATTAGGAATGGTTGAAGTACTCTCTAATAATACAAATAAATTTATAAAAGTCGCTAATGTCACCGGATTTAATTTCACTTTATGGAAAATGAAATTGCTTGGCCGAAATTTTTAGGTGGAATGAATTCATGGAAACTGTAACGAGCAACATGCAATACCAACGCCCGAAAACAATGTGCCTTTAATTTATCAATGCCCCCATCTGATTACGTCAACATTCTCACTTTTCTTCTTAAATCTGTCGGGAAATGCAAGCGTTGCAATAAAAAACTGCTTTCTTTACGTTTGACCAGCCACTATACTAGAAAACTCGCGACATCGTGGGGAATATGATTTGGGTAATGTTATTATTTGGTTTCCGTGATTAAACGTCAAAACGTACGTCAATTTTCTTTAGAGTTTTTCTTCGTGTGTTTTTTAAGGGGTTTTTAGTGCAAATATAAAATATGGAAGGTGATCAGTACTTTACAGAACTCCATAGACAACAAGAAAAACATGTTGTTCCTGAGAATCACCACTTTGGTTTCCGGATCTGGTCATCAAGACCCTCCCGGAAAATTAGGAAAAATGTACAACACAATTTCACAAAACACAATCACATTACACACTTTATTAATATTATTACATGTAAATACTAGGGTGGGTAAGGGTTGGCATGTTTAGGTTTTAGTGGTTTTCCTAAACCTTGAAGTAAATGCTTTGCCAAGACGAACCAATCCACAATTGCACACGGTTTCGTCACCACACTGTACAGGTTTATACTGATCTTCTGGGACACCATACATAACGCTTACATCACAATACAATATTTAAAATGTACCATACGATTAAATTAATAAATAAATTGTAAGACTCAATGAATGATGTTTGTTCAAGAGAACAATCAGCCTGATTATGTCAGGTAGTGGAATTGAAGAGCCCTTGAAGGATGGAAAGAAAAGCAATGAACTTAACAACTGCGCAGATGACGTTTTCAACCGCCCTGACGTATACTGACTGCCGCGGATAACATCAAAGTTACAAGAGTGTACGAAAAATTCGCCAATGAATTAATGTCTTCGAAAACAAAGGTTTAACTACAAAACTGTAGGCGCAGTATCACCGAATGGCACCTTTGTTGAAGAATCGGGTAATTGGGTAACTGAAATCCATAGAATTCTCCATGTCAGCGGGCATGTCCTGTATGCACTCCTATATATACAAAACATGTAAACCATGGACCATAAAATACTCGAGGAAGACAGAGTTACAAGATGTGGCTACTTCACGATTTGTAGAACGGACAAATTCTGGTCCGCTATAATGTGAGATATGGCAATGCGATTTATAGAAACATCAAGAAGATTGACTCAGGGTCGTTAAATCAACGATACCACAATAGCGTCGTGAACTTCGGGCATGGTCAAACTTCAAAACAGATAAAAGCGTTTCCGGAGTACCTTTGCGACAACCGAGCATCACATTGACATAAAACCTATTCGGATTTCTGAAAACAATCTCGACACTGACAAATTGGATATGTGACTTCCAAACCATAATCGTTTTGTCAATTTGCTAACGAAGTTGGTTGCGATATGATTAGTAAAATTATAAGAGCAAATTTTGAACCGTTATCGTTCAGAAGGAAAGATAAAGTAAAGAAAACGAAGTCAGCATTATATAATGCTTTTAATCCTTTGCAGAGAAACATACAACGTAGCAATAGACACCTACAAATAATCGACGGTGGCTTTCTCTTGCACAAAGTTGTTTGGGGCCGAGTAGGAACATTTGGCCTGATCTGCCATAAATACGTCATGTACGTGCAACGGCACTTTGGAAATAACGTCATGATTATATTTGACGGATATAAGTGACATCTATATTGCCGGAACCAAAACTATGAAAAAAATACGACGATCGAAGAAGAATCTGACACCTGAATTTACTTCCACACAAACCGAAGTTAAAGTCGAACAAACCTTCAAAGATGCAGACACTCTGATCGTAACGACCGCACTCGCAGAAGCATCGAAATATGTTTCGGTTGAAATCGTCGGCGAAGAATCGACTTTTTGATTTTGCTGACTGGATTAGCGAAGGACAAACGAAACGTATACTTTAGAAGATCTGGAAAAGGAACTAAACCAAGACCAATCTACCTTCCAACTAGTATAAAGTATGACAACTCTGTTCCCAAAAACATATTTTTTAATTATACATTCTCGGTTGCGATACTACTTCATCTTTATTCGGCATCGGAAAATAAAAATTTATCAGCACAAACGGGGAAACACCAAAAAACTGCAATTTTTGGTGTTTTCCCGTTTGTTAAATACACGCTGCAGTTTAGTGTTCCATTCCTTTAATTTATCAGCACATTGAAAAAACATACGGAACTCCTATCACGTCGATCCGGAGATTCTGACATTTACCGGAGAACAAGTTTATTATATTGCCTTACATGGCGGTGAGAAGCACAGTAAAAACATCAATGCGCTACGATATCTTCGATACGTAAAATGTATCACAAGAAATAATTTAAACCTATCATCACTCCCATCTACAATAAGCACAGTACGACAACATAGGTATGTATATTCAGCAGGTACAAACATGGTTTGGGTTTCATAAAACCCTTTCACTAGAACCAATTATTAACATAGTTGAAGTAGCGCCACCGTAGCTTTTAAAGCTAGTGTCTTGCAAATGCCAAAAAAATGGGGAACTGCTTGCGGTTGCAGAAAAGCTGAATTGTATATTCCATCATTTGGCTGAACTGTAGTCGAAGTCGTGATGAGTGACAACGAAATAGCTTCCAAAGATGAATCATTAGTCGGAGAAAATATGGTCAAAGAATCTCCACGATTCAAGACATAGACGGTGAATCACGACCGTCAAAGAGAAGGGATGAGTAAATACTTCTTGAAATTAATAACATATTTGTATAATAAATTCCATACGTGTGAAACATAATCTCACTATGTTAGTTCTTTATTTCTAACCCATGTCATGTAAGGTTTACTCACGTCATTAAAAGCCTCATTTACACTAACATGTCAAATTTGAAATTTACAGTTTTTTGGGCAGTTTTGTAGCTTTCTCTTTTGTTTCACTAGACCATGGAAGTTCAACAAATCAAGGTAAAATATCAGGGCAAAACACGACATATTGCCTTAAAATACTAATTGCTGTTTTATAAATATTTACTTGAAGGTCATGCACGTCCTTGTCGATTATTTCAATCAGACTTTTTTTATCTTTCACTTAAAATGAAGCAATTACGCCTTGTACATAGAGATGTTGTTAGTATGGAAAATCGTGGTTCCTTGGTATAAACCCTGTAAACACCTGAAAATTGAATCAATGAAGTTGATTTCACTGACCTTAAGATTTAGACTCACGTATAAAATTCGTGTCACTGTAGATCTTTAAAAAATGTAGACCAGCAGATCAGTAGTGACCTTCAACCAACTTTTAGTATTTTTTATAAATTGAATGTATTTTTTACTCAGCAAGTTCTGTTAAAAGTAATGCTCGTATTTTGAGGACACACAGTTATTCTCAAAATTTATTTATTATTGAACAATTAATTCACTCAAATTATTATTTAAAACTTATAAAATTAATGTATATGTATAAAATGCTGTTTCAATTAAAAATTTATAGGATGAATAATTTTGGAAACAATATATTAACCAATTTAAATGTAATTTGGTGGTTTGCAAGTAGAATAAAATCAGAAGTTAAAAAATTAAAACGGTGCCTTTCTATTGTTAAACAGAAAACACCAAAAACTGCACCAAAAAACTTTACTCGGACACGTGTTTCAATAGCTAAGCTATCATCATCAGCGATACCGATACTAAAATTAAAAACAATAGGAAGCTTATATATACTAAAGTCTGTCCAGAAACGAAGCAAAGTAATAAATTGAAATAGTTCATTTATTTTACATATAAGCGGTACACGATTTTGTATGTAATACATAAAAGATTTTAAAACTAGTTTTAGGATATACCGCTTCCATACTATAGTGTTACAACGTAAGTTATTTATGAATAGCTCCTAATCCGTTAACAATGGGACGTACCTGTTCTTGAGGTCTAAACTAAAGATCATAGGCGTGTACATAGGTTTTGCTAACAAAAAAAATTACGATTGCGTTTTATTGTGTTTTATTGAAAGTAATTTTAAACATATCATTGTAATTATAAAACACGTCGTTTGTTAGAAACCATTTTATAGAGTTTGAAAATTTAAAAAACCTGTTCATGGGTAAATTTGAAACTGATTTAAAAAATAATTTAGAATACTATCCTAGAATTTGGTGTAGATATGTAGATGATGTTTTTGCAGTCATCGACACTAAAGCAAACTTAAGTTACCTTTCTTAGACACTTTAATGACAAGAAATGGCAACAAACTAGATATAGATATTTATCGAAAGACACTAACACTATGAGGTTTATAACAAATGATTTCAACTATATTATGCAACATAAACTTGCATCTTTCAACTTTTTGGTTCACAGATTATTACATTTCTCATTGTCAAAACAAAACTTTGATAAAGAACTGCGAAATATTAAGCAGATCGCTACATACAATGGTTTTCTAGAATCAATTGTCACAAAATAATTAGAAAACATAAACATAAGTTAAGCATTAGAAACATTACAACGTTAGGAAGTAGTAATAGCAAAATAGATAAGAAATATGTCAAATTACCAAATTATCCCACATACACCAAAGATCTTCAAAAAATATTTTCAAAATTTGATTATAAAACAGTAACCTCTAGTAGTAACGACTTGCAAAATTTTTAAGCAATCCGAAAGACCCAATAGAAATGTGTGATAAATCGGGAATATATAAAATTAATTGTAAAGACTGTAACCAAGTATATATAGGGCAAACCAAGAGACCTATTAAAACTCGTTTTAAAGAGCACGTAGCTCATGTCAAATATCATCGCACAGATAGGTCCAGTGTTGCCATGCATATGCTTGAAAATGGCCATAGAGTAGGCGACTTGAATTAATTAAGAGGGTAGATAATAAAAACGAACTTGATTCTTATGAAAGTTTAGAAATTTTTAAAAACAGAAATTTGCTTATGAATTATAATGACAACGGTCTATAAGGCATTTTCAAGTACGTCACAGTGACGTCACTGGTTCCTCCCCCAACAGCTGATCGGGGACAACTTTTGTTAGCGTTCTAATAACAGTTTGTGTTTTATATCGGTTGTTTTATAGTTTTGGTTGATAAAAACTGATGAAATTAGACAAATTGTGAACTGTGTGGTGTACTAATTGTTTGGATAGCATAGGTAACTTCAACATTGTTTCCTGGACAATAATTTTCGTAAAGACAACGTTGTGTATTATTCCAGATATATGTTGTAAAATTTATAATAGTTGTAAGTATTTCTGAAAGTTTGTTCAAATAATTATATTTAATCAATTATTATTCTTTCTAGATATGAACATGTCTGTAAATGATTATGCAAGAACTCTTTCGACTGAAAATAAAAAGCGATATTTCGAAAAATTATGTGCTCTAAATGGACAAGATCCTTATGCTCTTGAAATGAAGGATTTTTCTTTATGTCTAAATGAGATTCCTCGTGTTACAATGGCAATGATTACTGACTTTTAATTTTTCGAGTTAGCCATTTTAGTCAAAATGAAATTAGAGCATATAAAGCCTTGATGCTTTTGCACAAGTATCCTCCCGGTGGATTGAGGATATCAGGGCAAAAGAAATTAATAATAAAATCTGCATAATTGGCAGGGTATGAAAAAATGTCTTTTATGAAACTGGAATAAAATAATTTGCTTTAGGTTATGCATTCACAAAGAACAGGTGAAACTGGTCTAAAATCCTGGCTGGTATTTTCCAAAAAAGGAGAAATATTGTCAAGCCATTGCAACTGTGTTGCTGGATTAGGGGAAGCCTGTACCCATATTGCTGCCATTCTTTTTGTACTAGAACTTGCTGGAAAAGAGCAGCGATCAGTGACTGATGTGTTGGCTTATTGGATTGGACCAAAATCTAAAAGGCATTTTTCAAGAAACTATCTGATATTGATTTTTGTGTAAATATCAGAAATGTGAAAATGAATATGACAGAATCAAATACAGAACCAGTTCCGGAGTTGAATGAAGCAGAAATTGAAATGTTCTTGAAAGAGTATCAAGAGGATGGTGGTGTTTCTGTACTGCAATTATTTTTGATGATGTTCCAGTTGAGAGGCAATCACACAATTCATTATTTCTCACAAATTTGTTTAACGCAAATTATAAAGGTATGCATTTGGCAGAATTGCAGACTGTGTCTGAAACTATAACTGTTTCTGTTGACAATTACAAAAGAATTGAAATTGAAGTGGAAACACGCCAACAAAGTAAGAATAAAAAATGGTTTTTATTACGAGCTGGCCGAATTACAGCTTCTAATTTCAAAGAAGTCTGTCACACAAAGATAATGAAACCATCGGTGTCATTGTTAAAAAGATTGTGCTACCCTCATATTTACAAAAGGACATTTAAAGCAGGTAAGCATTACCTATTAACTTGGGCATAACTTACTTCCATTGAATATTGCAGGGGTTTATGGATGTGCACATGAGAAACATGCAATTCACGATTTTGAAAGCCTCCACAAAACGGAACACCCGAATTCTTTTATTGCGAAATGTGGTCTTTTTATTCATGAAGATTATCCATATTTTGCAGCTACACCTGATGGAATTCTGAATTGTAATATCTGTGGGCAAGGCTGCTTGGAAGTTAAATGCCCTTTTTGTGCGAAAGACACTGCTGTGAGTGAACTAATTAAAATTAAAAAAACATGTTTGATACCTGGGGATCAACCATGTCTGGATAGAAATCACAAGTATTTTTACCAATTACAAATGCAAATGGCTTTAAGTAAAACTAACTTTTGTTATTTTGTTGTCTGGAGTCCGAAAGACTTTTTTGTTGAAAAAATCAATTTTGACATAGATTTTTGGCAAGAAAAAAGTTTTAAAGCTTCCCAGTTTCATCGATTAGTTGTAATCCCAGAGCTCTTGGGGAAATATTTTACTTCTATTCACTCAACCAAGAACAGCATAGAAGTAGCAGAAAATGATCATGTGGAAACTGATCAACAAATGGAGGTTTGTTTTTAATTTTTCCTATATTTCTGTTTTCTTTAATTAGTAATTATAGTTGTGGTGCATTTGTCAGAAACCTGATGATCATGAAGAAATGGTCTTATGTTCAAACAAGAAGTGCGAGATAAAGTGGTATCATAGAAAATGTTTGCAACTTAAAAAAGTTCCAAAAAAATGGTATTGTGATAATTGTAAGTAAAACTACATTATGTATGGAACTCTGGTATCGCAGTAAACAAAAATAAAATTTAATAAATTTTAATAAACGTCTTTAATTATCACTAATAATTGGGGACATAAATTAACAAGGGCACAACACACGGTTAAAATTTGGTCCATTACTGCCACATCTTCTGTTTTTTCTTGCCAGAAACATAGGTACAGTATCGTCAAGGATTGTGTACTTTTGTCGAACAACACCAATGACCCGTTCTACGTGAATTCTAAAAAATATCAACAATAGCACTTCATATTTCAAACCTGAGTTTTCGAATTTTCACCTAACACTAGCAATTTTTCTGGTGCTCTCTATTTCCTGGGGGTCTAGTTGTTTCTTTCCTTTAAGAAATGCAGGAGTTTTAACTGTAGCCAAATGGATACCTACAGCATCTTGTATAAGAAATCCTCGGTCAGCTAATACAAGATCACCAGGAATCAAATTATTTAAAATTCCACAATCTTCAGTGAGACCCTTATCACTAATTCTACCACCATAACCTTGGGATATGAATGATACTGACCCTTGTGGAGTTATTCCAATTAATACCTTCACAGTATTGTGATGTTTGTATGTTGACCAAGTAGTACTTTGTACTCCGAGGTTTTTAGATTTTTCCATTCTAATTTCAAAGCAATCTATTATTACGCTAACTTTATTTCCAAATGCTTCTTTAAAGCACAGTGGCATTGACCTAATGATTTTTACCCTTGATGGCCAAATAATTAATTTTTTTAATCTATGGAATAAAACATTAAGTGTAGAGTAGAATATCCTAGAAATCGTTTGCACGCTGACTCCGAATAAATATGCTAAAAATGTAAAATCTATATTTAATCTTAGTTTCATCATTGTGATTAAAAAATATGTAAATTTATCCTGGATTATATTTTGTGGTGTAATTTGTATGAACGGTTCTATTAATTTTGAAAAATATTGTTGAAAGCATTGTATGTAGGAATACCTGAAAAGTACAATGTTTTCTGGTCGTTATTAATGAATGTCTTTCTTTGAAACGCGCTGCTGTCTTTAAAATGACGAAGATCATAAAGTTCTTGGTGGAGAATAACATCTTCTTTATTTACTTCCGTTTGGGTCTCACGGTTAATAGTTATTTTACTGAAGGCTTGTGTTAGTTCTATAACTCCAGTTTCTTCAGTATCGAGTGAACATTCAGCATCTTCTGTCTAGAAACACAAATGATTAGTCACTATTAATTTTACGTAATTTTTGTATTGAATGCTTAATGTCTTTTTTGCGTTCTCAGTAGAATGGAACTAGAAAAGCAATTTATATTTGAAAAAAACAAAAGAATGTTTTAAAAAAAATAATATAACGTTGAAAACAAACCCCAATAACAGCCTATACCAGTATTTCAAACCTATAGTAAAATCACATGCAAAGATTTATTAAGCATTAAATAAAAAACACCACACCCAATTAAAACTTTTAAGCCATTTCACCTAAGTTGTATTGTAAACTTTAATTTTTATTTGAACATCCATCTTCGAATTGACTTGTAGGACTTAGTTACCTGTCTAACTGGTCAAAAAATTGTATGAATTTTCTTTCAATTATAGTTTGCAAAATAAAACATTACCTCATTGTTTCTTTCCAAAAGTCTCTTTTTGGCCCTGTTATGTCTACTTGGCGCTCCAAGTGGGTTTTTTTCCCGATATATATCCCAACTTTTGTGTTGGCACGTAATCTGGGTGAAGAGTATCACCAAGTTCAGCAGGTCTTCCTGTAAATTTCATAATCATTTTTATGCATAAGCTCTTTAATTATTCTACACACTAACCTGTTAAAAAGTGATCGGAACAAACTGAGGCATATCGAACACTGTCTATTGTAAATTTTTCTCTGCGGATAGCATTTACCCACAGTTTTCCCCTTCTTATACCCTCTGGAATATCTCGACCTCTTCTATCACGTACGCCAGGAAACCCAAAATACTTTTGTTTATATCTCTATTGCTCCGATGTGAGCATCCAATTACTGCACAAAATCGCGTCATTTTTATAGGTTATGTTTAAATACAATCCCGCACTAAACAATTTAAACGTACATTAAATCGTGTTCACATTTAAATTTCACCTAAAAAGGGTTTTAATTTACATTTAAAGTATAAGTTTAAAAATGAAGTTTACTCTTACCTCTTCACAATATCTCCATGTAACACAAGACAAAGCAACATGTTGTAATTATTATTCACCACACTGTTAAAACAAATATACAGTATTGTTTACATCAATTTATCTCAATTTAATGCAGAATATCCATTCAACCTTTAACGTTACTTGTCCCCGATCAGCTGTGAGGGCGGAGCTAATGACGTCACAAGGAAATGCCTTATTAGGATTTTCGGAATGATGCGTGACACGCAGATAGTATATATAAGCTTCATATTGTTTTTAATTTTAGTATCGATATCGCAGATGATGATAGCTGAGTTATTGAAACACGTGTCCGAGTAAAGTTTCTTGATGCATTTTTTGGTATTTTCTATTTGTTAAATAGACGCTGCAGTTTATTGTTCCATATCTTTGTTTTATATTGTTAGTTATTTGTATATTGTTATTTGTTCATAAACAATTATTACTATTTAAGAAGTACACATGTGCAAAGGTTCTGTTTATATTGATATATAATCTACACTGTGAAAGAATTTTTTTATTGAATACTTTAGAAGCTATTACTACTACACTATTGTTTACGTGTCCTTTATACACAAGATGTCGTAAGACAAACGTTTCACTTATATTAGAAACTATACTTTTTCGGAAATCCTCTACAAATATTACTGGATTAACGCTTCATGGTATTTTAAGAAAGATTCTGTTGGTGAAATTTAGAACTTAATTTTCAAAGAAAGATGATAAAAAGCTGCTATTTCGTTAAAAAAATCTGGTCTAGAGCCCCTTCTTCGTGGAGGTGGAAGAACAAACAACAACTCAAATAGTTGAAATTTCGGATAGTGCTCTCTCTGTGTAAGCGCTTTATCAAGATTGCAGTCGTTTTACTAAAAACTGTCACACAGAGAGCAAAACATCGGCAATGTCAACTATTTGAGTTGTTTTCATTCATCCATCTCTACCAAGACCTGGCCTACACCCAATTTAAGATTCGGATAAAATTATTTGGGAATTTTGCGAACACATCGACAGCTTCTGGTTTTATTAGTAATCAAAGCAATAGTTATTATGACGAATTAGTAAGTTTAGCCGACGAACGAAGAAACAAAAGTTGTTTTAGATTTACAATAAAGGTACATTGTTTAATACTGACACTCCACTATCAGTCAATTTTGCAACTTAAATTTTGGCCCATTCAGAGCGGTAAAAAAACTGTTAATTCGGCTGCCAAAAGCAACCGGCTATGTATAAAAAAGAAAAGTTTTTAACATCAAAATATAGTTCGCATAAGTCTTATATTACAGTCATTTGAAGAAAAACCTATTTTTGGTTTCATTCTACGAGTTTTGCAAAAGATATTCTTTTGTAGCTTTGAAACGAGAGCGTTTCTTTGAAAAGAAAGAAAAATCGGAAAGAGAAAACTGATACTAAAGTTATAATTGCAAAAGAAATCATATAACGTGTGTCCCACGGAAAAGTTGAATTCACTATGTGCATCTTTTTTCTGACACAATTCGAACACAATATTACAACATATTATGTTGAATAGATAAAATAGAACAAATTGATGGCATAATGATGAGTATTCAACGCGTATCCTACTAAAAAATCAGTAAAACAAATTATTATTTATACATTTTATTTATTAACCGAATGAATTTTCATTTCGTAGACGAGTCATTAATTTGTTGACTAGTAATATTTTGCGCTTTCTAACCAGGTTTCAATTCCGATTGTAGTATTTTTTTATTAATTTTATTATTGGTATTATAATACAAATTTTAAAGTGAATTTACCATTTGAAAAATAGATTAAACTGATTTTTAAAAAAATTATTAATAATAACATCGATAATAAGTTTATTAATAAAAAAAAATTACGGGAATCGGAATCGAATCTTGAGTTTTGACATAAATCATTGTAAATATGTTGTGTTCAAATTGTGCCAGAAAAAAGATATGCATTACTTTTGAATTTTACATAGAAAACATTTCCGTTGGAGACGCATTATAAACTACCTACTTATAATTTTACCTTATTTATAAAATTTATCTCGCTTGTAATTCTTGTTTTAGTATCGATTCGCTGCTGCTGCTGGTAGTTTAACTATTAAAGCACGCTACCGGTTAATGAAACTGTTGGGATTGATCTGCAGATAGACCGTGCTCTTATAAATGTTCCATTTGACTTGAAACGTGAGTCTAGTAATTTCATTTTTATTTTGGTTTGTTTGACATAGAAGCCAGGAATGTCTCTTTTCGTGAATGGCCACACCATACTTACATTAATTTTTCTAAATTAAAGTTTACTTAGGTACTTTGAGTTCTAACCTAAACTTTGTATCAGCTGACTACAATGTTAAAAAAATTACTAAATGTCAAAAAAATTTCAAGGCCTATATAGCCCAGTTTTTATTTGAACGCCCGTTATATAAGCTACCTTCTAGTTGTTTCGGTTCCAGGGTTTTTAGGAGTTGGAACCCCATTGACTATTTTCTTTCCAGTTATTGGGCTATTAGCTAACAGCATAATACATTTTATAATTTTTTTGGCGTTTTCTTCCTTTTTTAATTTTAATAATTCGGCCATTTCTCTTATATCATAACTAGACATCCACGTTTTATCCATTCGTCCCACCACGTGTAGATTGCGATGTTGTCACGTTTCTTGGATAGCATTTTTGGCACACCGGAAAGTCAGAAGTACCGTTTTTGACGACGGCAACAGTTTGATACAAAGATATATTTTCGAATCTATTATTGAAATGTGGTTTAGCTTCTTTACAAGTCCATTGTGCTATAACTTTTAGAGCTAATTTCCAATATAGCCATTAATGTATATTAAATCGTGGTCAGATGTTTTTATTAATAGTATTATATTAACGCTAATAGTACTAAATCTAAGAGTCGAGTACTAATAGTATTAAATTCTGTTATGACTTCTAGTACTAATTTCCAAAATGACCAAGCTATCGATGTGGGTCTCTTCTTGTTTATATGTGCGCCCAATTTTAGTAACTTTATTTCCAGTTAGCTTTCTTCTGTTTTCAACAAGGCCACTTTTTCCTTTATTTCTCACTCTGTGCCTGTCCTATTGGTTTAAACAATTTCAAAACGGTCGATTAAACCAATTTAAGATACGCGCTTGAAGAACCAAAGAAGCTGTATATACCGTTGACATGCATATGCCGTCACGTACAAGTTTGATTGAAAAAATGTTAACAGTTTGTATTAGCAACCCAAACGATACAGCAGGCGTTCTAATAAATGTAAATTTTGCCTTCATTTAATCAATCTAGTTCTGAATGACAAAAACTGTTAATCGTTAATAATCAGTGATTTGTAGAAACACATAATCGCTAATAATGAGAACTCAGATCATTGCAGAATTCAATGAAACGAATACTACTTTCGAAATAAATTATAGTTATTGTTTATAATGAAAAATTATTATTTAAGAATGCAGGCTTTGAGCTAGTCGCCGCCCGGATGCGATCATTATATTAGCGCCCTAAGAAATAACCATAATTCAAAATTAATAGTAAAATATGCATGGATGTATTTTTAAAATGGTTTGTGTATATAAATTTCTTACGCGAAAATTTAATAAATTCATTCTAGCATTTATGAAGCGAACATTTTTTAATCAACAAAAATATTCTTATTTTAATTTTTTATGTGCGCCTTTCACTGGCATGACTTTCATTCAACATACGCGTATTGCGCGTAGACTATTACTTCACATAACATTAAAAATTTTAAGAATTTATTTAAGATTTGTTTTATGTCAAAAATTTTAATTTGTCACTTGATTTTTTTCAATTGTTTCGTTCTTTATCAAATAAAAATATTACGTTCTAATAAAAATTTTCGCTTTTATTTTAGAAATTTAAACCTGTTTCGGCATCTACAAAAAATCTAAATATACGTAGTATCACATTGAATCAAACTCAAAGTATTTAGTTCCTAATCGGTACCAGAATCTATGATGGCGGCATTGACTAACAACTAACGTCGTTGATTTTTATTTTAAATTTAAATACACTACTTATACGTATTAGATTATGAAACAAGCATGTTAACATTTAACATGTAACCACTACTTTATTTCATAATAATAGAAACACAGTAGATTATATAAAATATTTGAAACATACTTATCGAACAAGTACAAAATTTGAGATTAAACTTTTTTTTTATTAAGGGAGATTGACATTCCTTGTAAATAGAATTTAAATAGCTACTCAAACAATTAAACAAATACCAAATCATGTGTGATATACAAAAAAACAAAAATATACATATACAATCTAATACAACGTATAACTAAATAAAGTTTACAAAATCAAAATAAATCTTTACATTTACACATTTTACAATAAAATTTGTATACACGGGTATGCTTTTGTAAGCTCGATAAAATTCAAGGGGCGCCAGAAAGTGTGTGTTACAGTTTGTTCTAATAGAAAAGTAATTGTTTTAAATAAGATTTGTAATCGAAACATCACCCACTAACTGCAACTAACTAACTTACTAATTTAAAATCAATAATAAAATACATTTCTTACGCGCAAATTCAATAAATTCATCCTCGCATTTATGAAGCGAATATTTTTTAATCAACAAAAATATTCCTATTGGGGTCGTGAGAGGTTTTAAGCTATATAGAGATGAACAGAGGTTTTCAAACACACGGGCGCCACCTTACACATATAGTAGTTCGTCCTAATAAGTAGGGACTCAGGATACAGAGAAAATAAGCTGTTACTAGAAGAAAAAAAACATATAATTTATAGAGCTTGGTTTTATTACTTGTGACACAGGCAACAAAAATCGAGTACATAACACACAATAACAAAATATTTAACAAATAAATTAATGAAACAGCTCTATTTAAAATTATTTTAAATTAATTTAAAATTACCAATGGAAAATTGTTTAGGACTTCCCTAACTATACTTGTGCGACCGCACTTAAATGAAAATAATGCGATAACGTGTGAATTCATTTAGTTTGTTAGGTTTTACGATTACAAAAGATTATCACAAAAGCGCTCCTTTCAATACTTATGGTAAATTACAATGTTCGGTCAAAACATATGCAACTACAATCAGGAAAGTTATAAGCCAAATTGCATTACAACATGCATTTCTTATTGACTATGTACTTATCCTGGTGTAAATACGTGTCTAAGAACATCAACTGCTGGAGATTGTAGAAACAAATGAAGGTAGTTTGGTGACTATTGGCTGATTACAAAAGTATGGAAGGTGAAGACCGTGGATGCATGATAATTATCACGGTTCTAGCAACAACCAAAGAATAAGAAATAAATCCATCCGGCTAATATCTTCTTTAATCTTCCTCGGTGTAATCTCTAGATATAAATTCCAGATATAAATTCCAGGTATAAATTTAAAATGGAATGACAATGTAGATAACGAAAAAAAAATCTCTTATCTCACAGATTATTCATATATGAAAATAATTTGTCGACCTTCAGGAAATTTTTCAATAGAAGAAGAATTTCACCCGTTACAACATTAACCGGCCCGTGAAGCACCATTTAAGACCGATTTCAGATACAAAAAGAAAAATGCTGCTCGATTTTGACAGAAATTTATGATGGGAGTCAATTTTTACGTCCTCTATTGCATCGACATGATTGCATAATGAGACGTATGCAACTCAAACTTTTTAGTTGCCTAACGATAAGAACGAGAACTCTCGTAAGCGAGAATTAATTACCCCAACATAAGAATTATTTAACCAAAAGGAATAATTAAAAAAAATAACGTTACATCTTGATAATAAATTTAATCGAAATTTCAAAAATAATTATCAATTTTAAATAATCACTTAGGTTCTGTTGAGTGCAGCCAAATTTTATTTTCTTGAATGCAATCAACGATTTCCATAAAACATCAATATTAATGCAACGGACTCTAACTATTTGAAGCTAATTAACGACAATAGTAGAGTAACTATCAATAATAGGAAAACTGCTTACGGTTCAAAGCAAATATTTAAACATTTTTAAATTATTATACTTATCGATCCATCAGCTAATTTCATACAACAATTCCCCAAATCTCTGATTTCTATCACAACTTCGGGGGTCAAACAAACCATTAGATTAAGCGGATGATTTCCAATTTAAATCTACAAAATTTCAAGACAAATGTCTATACAATAGTAGACCAAATGGCCTCTCGGTCTTCCAATACACCGTATTGCCAAGTTATTTGGATATTATCCATCCAACAAACTATTAGTTATATGCTTACGCACTCTAACATCCATGTGTAGCTTCTTCATTTGAAAGTACGAGAATGTTACATTTCAATTTTTATTGTTGCTTCACCTTCTTTTAGGAGGGGCAGTTAAACTAAACTATTGTATGAGTTTGGAGACGTTTTGTACTCAAAGTGAGTAGTTCCTTAGGCCAATTTCATTTAAGTTTCGTGATTCAAACCTGGATATTATTATTTTCATAGAATTTAAGCATAAGTTATTAATAATATGTGTTTTTTTTTTTAAATTACGGATAGAACCGTTAAATTTCAAGAAACTACATTTTGTGCTAGAATTAATTTTTATGGAGTACCGCAAGATTTAATTTTAGGGCCATTGCTATTTGCAATATTTGTGATGTTTGCAATGTTGGAGACAACTCTGTCGTGAGTAAGTAGATGACACAGCCATAATTCACTCAAATTTATTTTTTAAAAATGTATTAAATAAACATAACACCGCATGTTCCATTTTAGTAGTTTGGTTACCTTGTTTTTTTGTGATTTAAAAATTATTGACAAAAAATTCTAATTTTTGCTATTTTGCTTTGTTTAAATCATACAATCAGTTGAAGACATGTTTCGCAATGTAAGAGAATTATCAGTTTACAAAGGAAAACAATTTGCGTAATATAGGGTGGCCCACCGAAAACAAAAGAGACCGTTTTTTGGAGCGATCTTACATTTAAAAAAGAAATTTTTGTTTGGATGGAGACATCTTCCGAAGACAAATATTGAAATATGGACGAGAATGCCAATTTATGTTTATGAGAGATATTTATTAGCAATAAAATTTACCCTGGCAAATGAACAGAGTGCCCTGACAGCCCCCATCTCAAAAATCTCAGTTTACATGGCGGGTCAAGTGATACCTTATGTGAAAGGTGTTATAATTATCTATTTAACCAAATACATTTTATTGTGAGAAGAAAAGCTTAAATATACTTCTTTCTTTTGGTCCCATTTGTACTTAACGGTGTTAGGTGTTCTTTTCCTTTGCAATATTCCGTATCTCTATGATGCTGGTTTTGTCGCCATAACAGCTCAGTTTTTTCTCCTATTTCCTCTACAAGGGGTTTTAGGCTTAATTCTTCTCCGATTCTTCTATTTTCTGTTTTCCTACTATTTTACGAAGGTACTTCATTTCTGCTGCTGTCACTTTTGATTTGTGTTTGTCTAACATTGTTCACATTTCTGAGTAACAGTTGAGTGATGGTTTATTGATGGCTTTGTATAAATATAGTTTTAAACTAAGACAAATGTCAACAGTTTATACTATTCACACGTGTCCATGTTATACACGAGATGTCGTAAGACACACATTTTACTTAATATAGTTTTGTTTTAGTAGTTAGTTCTTTTTTATCTACTAGGGTATTATTTATCTGGTAGTAGATCTTGATTGCTTTTGCTGTTCTGTTCAGTCTTGGTGTATTTTTCCACCGTTGTTGATCACTACACCCAAGTATTTATATTTTTCTACTATTTCTAGTCATTGTCCATCTATTCTTACCTTTATGTTTTCTTTTGTGGCCTGTAGAATTTTGCTTTTTTTCCATCCCTTTCTATCTTTTTTTTATGTTTGGATATTTCTTTGTAGGACATTTACTTTGTTTTATTATTGTGTCCATGTAGAGTACGATAAGAAGTGAGCTTAGGCTGTTGCCCTGTTTGACTTCATTTTCCATTTTGAACTTTGTCCTTGTTACTATTCCAATTACTTTGTTACTATACTTTTAATTGTTCTTTGCTCCGTTGGGCTTGTCTCTAATTCGGTTAGTGCCTTCCATATATGTTACGTCGGCACTAAGTCAAACGCTGCTTTTAAGTCTAGGAAATCTAGATTCTTTACTGTTGACTATGTTTTACTCTATTATGGCGCTGCACAGAACCTGGATATTCAGGTGTGACACTTAAAAATTATTTATTGACATTACAAATAACTTGTACATTAATGCTGGAAATGCGCTGAACACCAATAGGTGTTGGAAATTGGTACTTATCTAGCCAAGATTTCTTTGCAGCGTTTAGGTTTTCAACTTAAGATGTAAAAATGATCCACATGTGTTACACACAATAGATTGACTCACGCCGATGTCCTCCGCAACACCAGTTTGAAACCTTAAATTCAAAAAACTTATTTGTAGGCACAAATTAATTTGCTTAGAGTTACTCGCTTCACAAACTTCAAAGTTCACAAAGCGGTTTTGTTTAATTTCAGGTGGGCAATTCTATGTGTATGTATAAAAACTGAAATACACTTACCTGGATCAGACACATATTTTTAAAATATCTTCATTTTGGTGTTTTTGTTCCGAGCTCTTCCTTTAGTGTCCCTAATCTCCTCTAGGAAATGTTCTGCTAACCACTGAACATTTCTCGGTAGAAATCGGAATAATTTAACAAAATCTTGATCACATGTTCTTTGTGTATTCTTGATATTACGTACCGGAAGAAACATTTTCAAATTTTTGAATTTACAATTTATGTCAGCGCATAAGCAAACGGTAAAGGAGACTTGCGGTTTTTTAAGGATTTGCTTATGAATAGGTCATTTTTATTAATCTGGATTTCAGGATATCCTTATACTTAATACGAAAAAGCAAAATCTTATAATTACGTAAAGGTGCTGCTTTTTATTAATATAGGTTAAAGCATTTGCTGACAAAACTGTAAGTAAAAGCAAATTCTTATTTTTATTAATTCCAATTATTAATTATCTAAATTCGGGTAATGCACTTCTGTTAGTCTTCAAACTTTATTTTTTTTATATCTTAAATTGACACTAGTAGTCAACTTAAACATTCCGTAATGTCGAATTATATACCGGGTGTCTCTGGCAAAACGCAACATAGGAAAAAAATTGAATGGATCCACTAAGGCTATGAAATTTTCGTATTGACGTATACGTTACAATTAATTGTTATTGCGTGTTCCTTATTGTAATATTCTCTAATTTCATTTTTGAAAATGAGTGTGCATACAATCCCTGAGAAAGTTCAAATGGTTAAAGGGGTATACAGAGGTGAAAGCTATAGAAACACTTCTGTTTTATTTTTGCTGCACTTTTTTCGGATCAGCAGTGTACGCAAGCGTCCGAAGCAGGTTCAACAAAACCGGAAGATGGACAACGATAAAGAAATCAATGTACTCGGTGCTGTGCACCTTAGCCCTAATATTAGTTTTCGACAACTAACTATCGACTGTGGTGTAAATAGGTATCGAGTTCATAAAATTTTAAAAAGTCTAAACCGATGCTGACAAAAGGCAAGAATTTTGTGAAACATTGGAGATACTCAATAATGATTTTGTTAAGCATAATAGCTTCACCGATGAATGTTTGTTAAATCTCAATCTAGTTTGCGGTATCAGCATGATGGGTGTCCAGCACATAATGAGAATGAAATAAAACAACTTTTAAATGAAGCACTTCCTAGAACCTGGATTGGAAGAGGTGAGGAAGTTACTTGGCCATTAAGATCACCAAGCTTGTCTCCCAACGACTACTTTTGATAATAATAATAATAATAATAATAATCTTTATTTACGGGAGAAATTTCCCTAAAAACATAAAAAAATATACAGAAAAGTGTACATTTACAACAAAATTTATATTTTCTAGAAAAATAAAAAAAGTAAAAAAACTAATTAATAATTGTTCTTATAAAACAACAAATCAAATTTACATAATTCTGATAATTGAATTGTTACCGCAAAAGTTAGTATCAAAAACTATATTAGCAGTTTTCATAAATCTTTGTAAAGGGGAATTTTGTAAATAGTTTGTCTTGTTAAGATTAAGAGAGAAATGATTGGCAATGCAAAGGTTTTTAGATGGAACATTAAATTTAATCAGTTGTAAAAAGAAAAGGACAACTTAGAACACCATTAATCAGTTTATGAAAAAACCATCGATCAATAAATATTCTTCGAGAATATAGTGTATTTATATTAAGAACACATAAAAGCTGAAGGTAGTTTGATAAATGATGCTTGGTTTTGAAAGAGTAGAATCTTAGGAATCTGTGTTGCACTTTTTTTATTTTTATCATAAGGGTAGATTGGACAGGGGACCAAACAAGACTACAGTATTCTAATTGAGGACGAACTAAAGAGATATATAACAATTTTGTAGTATCAGGATTTGAAAATTGTGCTGAGCATCTAAAAATAAACCCTAATGTTTTAATTGCTTTGTTTCGAACGTTGTTTATATGAGTGGTAAAATTTTGGTTGTGGGTAAACGTCACTTCCAAGTCATTTATAGTATTTGTGTTTTGTAGGATTTTGTCAGCTATTGTATAGGTAAATTTAATGGAATTATAAATACGATAAAAAGAAATTGAAAAGCATTTTAAAAAATTTAAATCCATTTTGTGTGACTGCCACCAACTGTAAAAAGAGTTTAGGTCTTGTTGAAGTAGAAGACAGTCATCAAGAGATTTTATGATTTTAAAAATTTTTCTGTCATCTGCAAACAGTACAAACTTTGAATGTTTAAAAATTTGTTTAATATCATTGATAAAATTAAAGAACAATAACGGAGCAAGATGAGCGCCTTGAGGAACGCCAGAGTGAACAGATATAGGGTTTTAGATATAACTCTTGTATTGAACAAGTTGGGTACGGTTTGATATAAAACTATATATCAATTTCAGTAATGATCCGTGAATGCCAATTTTTGCTAATTTGTTTATTAGAATATTGTGATTAACACTATCGAATGCTTTTGCAAAGTCGGTGTATACGAGGATATATTGAAAAATTGTTAGCCTACTATAGAACCAAACAAAATTTCAATGTCAAAATATTTTATTACTCAACATATTCTTCTCTTAATTGGATACATTTATTACAGCAAACCTGCAACGTCTCTAGACCTTTCAAAAAAAAATGTTTCTTCTTGCTCTGCAAACCAGACCTCCACAGCTTCTATTACCTCCTTGTTGGAAGAAAATGTACGACCTTTTAAACTTTTTTTCAGTTGAGGAAAGAGGTGATAGTCGGACGGAGCCAAATCGGGTGAATAAGGGGGGTGTTCTAGTAATTCAAACCCTAAATCACGAATTTTTTGCATGGCAACATAAGATTTGTGTGCAAAAACAAAACACCTTTGGATAGCTTTCCGCGTCCTTTCTCTTTAATATTTTTCCGTACAGTGGTCAGTAATGTCGAATAGTAATCTCCAGTTATTGTTCTACCCTTATCCAAAAAATCAATCATGATTACTCCATGGCAATCCCAAAAAACTGAAGCAAGAACTTTTCCAGCAGATTTTTGGACACGAAACTTCTTAGGTTTTGGAGAACCAGAGTGTCGCCATTCCATCGATTGTTGCTTTGTTTCTGGATCAGATATCCGTTTTAGCCCAATTCGATGGTCTGATAAAATCATGTCATGAACTGCATCGATATTTTCGGAGACTGACACAGAAACTGGCATTCCCGATCGGTCATCATCTTCAAAGGAAAATTTACCTCTTTTGAAGCTTGCATTCCAATTTTTGACGGTCGCATACGAAGGACATTGATCACCAAGGGTATTAAGCATATCTTCGTAAATCTGCTTACCTCTTAACCTTTTTAATACAGGTACTTGATGATGGCTCGATACTCCAATTTTTCGATTTTCACAATTTCGGTGGACATCTTATTTCATTTAATTTATTGCGGGACTCTGGTTTACTTTTTTGACGTCAAACTTTACACTGACACTTCTAATAAGTTATTGTTCGTTGCTATGATAACGCAATATTTTGTTTATGCAAGGAACTGGTCTAGGCTAACTAGATATCAATACATCCTCGAACAACATCCAGTTGGGAATTTTGTTCAAAAGCCGTATAAATAAAATTTTGGTATACTAGTAGATTGGTGTTGGTTGGACGATTTGGATAGAATCCATGTTGTTCATCAATAATTTCATTTTTAGGTATCGAAAAAATAGCTGATGTAACAATTTTTTCAAAAAGCTTAGGTAGTACTGATGTTTTTGTTATTGGTCTGTAGTTGGTAATGTCACTCGTACTTTTACTTTTATGAATAGGAACAACAAAAGTAGTTTTCCAAAAATTAGGGAATATTGCGACTAATAAGGACTTACTGAATAGAATATGAATTGGATAGGCTAATACATGTCTACATTTTTTTAATAAAAAAGCTGGAATGTTATCAGGACTACATTTAGTTGCGTTCGGTAGGTTTATCAGTTCTGTTAAAACGTCAATAATACTAATGTTTATATTCTGTAGGTTAACACAATTTGGTGAATGCTGTGTTTGTTGGATGGAACAATTATTATTCAGTTTATACACAGTACTAAAATAACTAGCAAATAGATTGACCGTTTCTTGCTCATTTGTACTTTTAGATTGATCAAAAAACATTTCCGATGGTAAGCAGTTTTCTTTTTTCAGATTGTGTATGTGGGTCCAGAAGTACTTGGGATTATTTCTAATTTTACTTTGAATATTGTTATTATATGACTTGTAACATTTATTTATAAGAACTTTACATTTACTGCGTAATTTACTTAATTTGTTATAAAAATATAGATCATTAGTATTTTTAAATAATTTGTGGTAGATATTTTTAGATTGAATTATTTTCCGTAAATCTGAACAGTACCAATTTGGAAAAGTTTTTGTGTTTTTGAATGTGCGTTTAAGTGGGATAAATAAAGAACAACTTTCATATAGAATGTTATAAAAACATTGTACAGCTTCGTCAATATTTAAGGAGCAAAGAAATTTCCAATTTATTTCAGATAAATAATGACACAAGTCTAAATAATTTCCATTTTGATAATCATAAAAATAATACTCATAATTTAAAGATTTGTTATAGGAATTTTTAACACAGATTGATAAAGATGGGTGATATTTATCTTCTGAGACTAGTTCATCTAAACTATTTGCTACTGTTAAATTTGTAACGATAATTTTGTTTGTTAGTTCGTGTTGTTATAACATTTTTAAGCGCACTGCTTTTTCGGAAATTTTTAAATTGTTGTAGCGGTCACTAGAGGTAGTGACGCTGCATTTTCGTGCAATTTTGGCCGTTATCAAAAATTGAATTTTAGTCCGCTTTCAAAAACGTTTTCGTTTTCCGTTCTTGTTCGACACGCCATACGAGTAACATAGCACGACAAAATTTCTAAAGGTACTTCATTTATGCCAGCATATATTATTTTGCGTCGCGGTGTGAACAAAAAT
This sequence comes from Abscondita cerata, assembly GCA_030710515.1. Classification (NCBI taxonomy): domain Eukaryota; kingdom Metazoa; phylum Arthropoda; class Insecta; order Coleoptera; family Lampyridae; genus Abscondita; species Abscondita cerata. Next base: position 368,943 of record JALBCR010000921.1, on the reverse strand, counting down.
ATGTTTTTAATATCGTTTTGGCTTATTTAGTGCTTTTAATGCAAAGAAATCGTAAGTAATAGAAATTTGCGTTTTAAACGCGCATTTACGTTATCTTAATTTGTAGCCTCGTTGAATTGACGTAGAAAATCTGACAGACGAGGGATTTAATTGCTTATTGCTGAAATTGGATTTCGATCCTCCATTTTGTTTCCTCCCTTTTGGGTCCCTTTCTGGAAGCAAGGCTATTTCTGGGCGTTCATCTGTAGTCACATTTTATCTACCGCTGCCGACTACAGAAGCAGATGGAGACCGAGTATCCGTGCTACTGGATATCAGATAAGTGTTCTCGACTTTTTTGTACTATTATTTTCGCGTCCTATTTGCTACTTCTTAAAATAACCAAACAAGAGAACCTGATAATTGATGCTAAATTTTGTACATCTGTTTTCGATAAGCGAACGCGTTATTGACCAATTCAATTTATCGAAGACGCGTGGAACGAGTGTTTGTGTGCTTTCGATATTACGGTTATCGGTTTGCGTACGAACCTGCGCTTCTCTTACGACTATAAAATTAATTTAATCGTCCACCATAGTTTTAGCTTATATCTAATTACTTGTATATGCGTCGTTTATTTTTTCCGTATGCTCCTGTGTTTTATGTTATTTAAAAAAAAAAAACCGAAATGCGCTAACTCGTACTACGATTTGTGCATGGAATTTTATCACGGTTTACGGCCAAGTAGATTTCACTTTTTGTACTTGAATTTATATATTGAATGTAACAAGTTAATATACGAGTAGGAATTGTACTTTGATTTCTGCGTTTCATTCCGATTTTTAGCTAGAAATTTTACTAAAAGTGTGGCGCTCCCTAATTTCGGATATTTGCGCTCCCATTCCATTTTTTTTGTGTACCACCCACGAAACCGGAAGAGCTAAAGTCGGGCTGACTAACTTTTGGTTGAGGAGCGGTATTCGAATTAGATAATTAATTTTTTTTGTTATCGAAAGATTGGCTAAATTTTCTTTAAGATTTTATCGGAACTTGTTAAGCAGTACCCGTAGTGTACGATTTCTCAGTTAAAATTATTTATTCTTTTCTTTTGGGTTTTACGGGGAAAAATTTGCGTGACAAATTATTTAAATTTGTAAAAACTAAGTCAAGCATTCTGTTGTCACAATTTTTACACTATTTAATTGGAACATGTTCCATAAATTTAAAGACCCACATAAATTGTCAACGATTCCTGAGTTTAACCCGTATGCAGATAAAGTATTATCTTCAGTGATATTCCATGACACATGGGGAAGATTGAAATCACCTACCAATATAATGTTCATATGAGTCTGTAAAATATTATCTATGGTGTAACAGATTTTTTCAAAGTGTTGAGAGTTACTGTTTGGGGGACAGTAGATAGAGCCCAAAATAATATTTTTGTAACCAATTGTACATAAAACAAACAGTTGTTCAATTTCAGGAAAGTCAGTTGTAGGTATTATTTTAGAATCGAATTTTTTTTTAAATTTTTTTAATTTTTTTTTATGGCCTTATATATCTTCGAAGGTTTATACCGACAGAACCCACGACACAATTGAGTCTTTAAAAGATAAAATTGTGGAAGTTTGCTTCAATATACCAGCAAATATGATTGCAAATGTGCAACGAAACTTCTATTTGGGGAACAGTAAATAGACAGCATTTTAACCAGTTGTTATAAGCCAAGCACTTCGCATGTTATACCGATTAGCTTTCACTTCTATATATCCACAAACAAATCGGTCCTTTTCAGGACTACTAACACATTTATAGAAAATAATTTTTTAATACGATGTAATTAAAACTTAAAACGACAATCACTTTTAATAAAAAAACCGTATTTGAAATTACATTTCTTACAATTGTTCTTCGATGGTTTTAAAATAATAATCTTATTATCTTGTTTGTTGACTCCTGGATTCTAGTAAAACCTAAAATAGAAAGTCAGAAGAGAAATAGCAAATTAAATAATTTAAAGCACACACCTTTACGCTCTCATTATTCATAACATTAAAAACCTTAATCAGGCATTTTCAAAAATTGTCATTAATCCCATGAGTTTCAAATTGTTTACGATCAAGAAACTAAAAATGTATAACACATCTAATTCTGGATTATACTTGACTTTGTTGATTCCGAATAAAGTCCTTAGAACACCAAGTTCTGTTTATCGGTAGAGACCTGTGGTAGAGACAAACTACTTGATCCATACTAATCGAAATAGATGTCTTATCCATAATAACAACTGTATTGACTTAAAATAAACGTTTAGCTTTAGAATACCTGCATATTCTTGCACGATGCAAGTAGGGGAGGGTGGGCCACAATGAAACATAGGCCATAGTGAGACATTCAATTTTTCTCTTTCAAATATAATCGGATCTGTGCTGCCATCTATACAACGAAGGAATAGTTACGCCTACACATTTTCATACTGGTAGCAATTTATTTCAGTTGTTCGTTTGGACGCATTAGTGGCGTATCGTTTCGCGGCTACCGAAAGTAAATATTTTGCATACATTCCACTGTGTATTTAAGATTAAGGAACGCTAAAATTAGTAAGTATTTTTCCTGTTAATTAGCATAACCATTAAGCTACACTATGCTATAGAGGATTTGCTCTGATTCAATTAGTTTTTATTTAACCTATAAAATCTATTCGGCATGTGCTTTGGGCCAACTTGAGACAAAATAAATATGTAATTTAAATAATTGTCTGCAATAACGTCTGCTTTTAAATGCTGAACTAAATTTATTATTTGTTATAGTATATTATCTCTTGCTTTAGGCAGAATAATGTCAAGGGGACGAAAGAGGAAGACCGATAAGGGAACGTTTTCAGAAGACTCAATGAGACAGGCTGTTGAAGCAGTTTTGAAAGGTGATATAAATGGACGTAAAGTTTCACTTAGAGAAGCTGCTTTACAATATCACGTTAAGTATCAGACGCTCTTTAGATATGTTAAAAAAGCACGCGAGAACCCAAATTTACCTATTCGTATGACGCCGAACTATCAATGTCGCCTGGTATTTTCACACGAACAAGAAACATCTTTAAAGGAATATATGATAACCTGCTCAAAAATGTGTTACGGAAAATCAACCAAAGACTTTCGAGAACTGGCATACGAAATGGCAAAATTAATAACATTAAAACACCAGACAATTGGGAAGATAAAAGAAAGCAGGTGTTGACTGGATGCAGGGATTCTTGAAACGTCATCCACAGATTAGCATTCGTCAACCAGAAGGATGCAGTATATCTAGAGCTACCTCATTCAATAGACACAATGTTTCTAAATTTTTTGACAACTTAGCAGAGATCTACAGACGTTCTGACAAATTTACCGATGGGTGTCGTATATTCAATCTCGACGAAACGGCAACAACCACGGTACAAAAACCCAAAAAAATATTGGCACCGAGAGGTCAAAAACAAGTCAGTCAGTGCACAAGCGGTGAACGTGGAACACTTGTCACAACATGCTGCATAATTAGTGCAAGTGGAAACAGTTTGCCTCCAGCTATGATTTTCCCCCGCAAACACTTTAAAACCCACATGATTAATGGATCTCCCCCATGAGACATTTCATAAGTAATAGCAATTCATCAAAGGATAATCCAAGTGTCCTTATATATGACAACCATGAAAGTCATTTGACAATCAAAACTTTGAACTTAGCTAAAGACAGTGGAGTCACTATTGTCACCTTACCACCTCATTGTAGCAATAAGTTACAGCCTCTTGACGTCTCTGTATTTTATTCGTTCAAGTCTCATTATAACGCAGCAGTCGACTCTTGGTTGCTTCATAATCCCGGGACTCCAATAATCTATGAAGTTGCCAGCTGTGTAGGCGTAGCCCATCAAAGAGCTATGACTCCTGCGTAATGTTTTTTCAGATGACGATTTCCTAGTTAGCTACGTAACTGATCGTGACTTTTCCGCCGAAGCTGGTGAAGTGATGGAAACAGAACATATAGGAACTGACAATACAGTGAGAGAGGAAAAATTAAGGACACCTCCAAAAGAAATTCCACAAACAGCAATAGAACTAACTCTACTTAACGAGGAAGAATCGCCAACACAAAATGTTGCTCATACTGCTAGTTCAGGAACTAGTACAAAACCAAGCACTTCTTTTATTTCTCCAGAACAGTACAAAGGGTTTCCAAAAGCGGGGGCAAGGAAGTCTAAAAACTACGTACCAAAGGTCGCAGTTGCATTGCAACGGACACCCCGGAAAAATGCTTCTATGAAGCAAAAGAAACTGAAAAGCAACGCAAAATTTCCTTAAAGAAAAGTTCACTTTTACGTAAAAAGAAACCAATAATAAGTGATGTATCATCGTCTGAAGATGAAGTTACCGCTTCAAACCCTATGGAGGAGGATTCGGATGAGGACATAGAATGGCCACCGGCATTGGATTATTCTGGATTTGAGGAATTGGATAGGGAACCCATACCTGGTGATTTCGTGCTAGTGCACTTCAAAACAAAAACAGCAGTGTTTTATATAGGACAAGTTGCTAAAGAGAAAGATCTTGAAAACGATATAAAAATTAATTTCCTAAGAAAGAGTTTAAAAGGTGAACGCCACTTTGTGTTTCCTGCTGTTCCGGACGTGGCATTAGTGTCAATAGATGACATAAAAATGATCCTACCAGTACCCACATGTTTGGGGAAAACAAAAAGGCTTCAGTCATCCTTTAAATTTGAACTAGATTTTACATTATTAAACATGCGTTAAGAAAAATATGCTGTTTCATTGTAGCCTACTGGCTGTTTTATTGTGGCCCATCAGTGGGCCACAATGAAACAATTGTAACATTTTTTTGTTTGTTAATTTTTAATACTTATTTTGTGTTTTTTCTAATTTGCATATAGGATTACTTTTTGCAATATGTTGAAGTTTCATTAGCAATGCTCAGTTTTTGATTTATCAGATTTGGCTATTAAATAAAAATTAAAAACATTTTTTTGTCTCACTGTGGCCCACCCTCCCCTATTATGTCTAATAGTTTACACACAAATCTACAATACAAGAAAACAAACGACTCATTTAATCTCAAATTCTGTACCAACAGGTTTTATGTAAAAGTATTTGATTATGCTTACTTCAATAGCTATTATAAAACATGAAAGCAACTGAACATTGATTAGAATTTTCGTAAAGTCACAAAATACTAAATACCTACTTTTTACAAACTTAAAGAATAATATTTACATTTGAAGGAAGATTAGACATTCTACACTTGCTCTCTCTTTCTAACTTCAACAAAATGCCATAACGTATTGAGTATATAACAATCCGAAATTTTCATAGCAATAAAAGATCCAATGAAATTTTTTCTATAGTAAAAATCCTATGTTGCGTCTTGCCAGAGACACGCGGTATATAAGCGGGGGTCCTACAGCATCTGCCGCATCCTGCATTTTAGTTGTAATCCCTTATTTTCTTTCCATTCCTCTTCTCCAATAGCTCTATCGCTCATTGCTGCATGTATACCTTCTATCCACGTTACAGTAGGTCTTCCTCTTCGTCTTCTTCCCTCCGGAATGTAACTTATTGCTTTTTTGGGCCATCGGTCCTCGTTCATACGCATTACGTGTTCGTACCATTTTAATTGTTTTGTTTCTGTTCTGTGTATTGTGGTATATATCCTTCCTGTTTGTCTTCTAATTTCTTATGTGTTCAAGTTTTGATTTCTTGCAGGATCTTCTTAAGAAATCCATTTCAACTATGTTAACCTTATTTTTATTTTTTCTAGGTTAGCTGCCAGCATTCCGACCCATACGTTAGTATTGGTTCCTCAATTGCCTTGTAGATTCTTATCTTTGTGTTCAACGTAATTTGGTTTGACCATAGGATAGAATTTAGCATCCGCACACATTGTTGTCCTTGTTGGATTCTTCGTTCTATGTCTTTAGTGGATGTTCCCTCGTTCGATATTATAGTTTCTTATATGTAGTTGTGGGTCTTCTTGTTCCTCTCCAATCTTTACGAATTCTGTTTTCTCCATGTTTATACTCATTCCCCAATTTTCATATTTTTCATTTAATTTCCTTATTATGTAGTCTATATCTTCTTCACAATTTGCGACAATCACTTGATCATTAGCAAATGAATGTATATTTTAAAAAGTGTGGGCGACAGACAACATCCTTGTTTAAAACTTTTGTCACTTTGAATGGTTTTGAGACTTTATTTTCCAATTTAACCGCACTTTGGGAGTTCTTATTTTATATATATATATATATATATATATATATATATATATATATATATATATATATATATTTGCAATCGCTCGAGTGTATGTTCTATTAAGGCCAATTTTCATCAATGTAATAAATAACTTTTTCAAGGGCACTATATTGTATGCTTTTTGAGATCGATAAACAGAAAGTATGTAAGTAAATTTCGGGCTTTCCTTTTTCTATTATTTGTTGTAGAGTAAATATATTGTCCAGACACGATCTTCCGGCCCTGAAACCGCTTTGTTCCTCTATATCTTCGTAGTCTGTTTCAATTCTCTTCATCAAAATTCAACTATACAAGCTACTCATAGAGCTTGTAACACTTATTCCTCCATAATTTTTACAATTTTTCTTGTCTCCTTTTTTTATACAGGGTGATCTGCGTAGAGTGTGCATTAAAAATTTTTTAACTTGCAAAAAATCAGAAAGTCAAATTTTGGTACAGGGCTATAATTAATCATTTTTGTTCTACCTAAAATATTTTTAGACCTTCAGCTATACAGGGTGTGCCAAAATTTGCTATCAACTTTCTTATTTTAAATACAAGCCTATAATTCTTTTTACATGGGTCGATTGATCATATAATTTTGAGTTTAAATAACCTAAATTATATGATCTTATCCTTGACCGTTTTTGATATGTCGTTTTGTTCAAAAAAATTGTGCTTTGTATTAGTTAACAAAAAAATATGTATCTCGCAAATTGGTTGAGATTATAAAATAAAATTTATAGAACAATTTGCTGAAAATCCAGGTTTAGTCTTGATTTCCTACTAAAGAATCTATTTTGTACCATATGGACTCAGTTAATTTTTAAATAACACAATCAAAAATGATCAAAAGGTCAATTTTTTTAAATGGCATTTTCTGCTTTCTTGTACTTCATTTGAGAGGAATTGGGTATATAAATTTTTCAATTTTCTCTCAAATGAAGTAAAAAAAGCAGAAGGTGCCATTTGAAAAAATGATTTTGATCATTTTTAATAGTGATATTGAATATTGCCTATCCCAAGAGTAAGCCTAGACTTCCAGTCAACTGCTCTATAAATTTAGTTTTATAATTTCAACAGATTTGCGAGATAGAATTTTTTTTGTTAACTACTACAAAGCCCATTTTTAGAAAAAAAAATGACATGTCAAAAACGGTCCAGAATTAGATAGCATAATTTAAGTTGTACCGGGTGTCCCAAACTGATTTGACCACCTTATACGTGATACCGAATAAATATATTTGAATAAAACAAAAACTATTCTTTATAGCAGCCAATGTACGTCAATATTGGCTGTTAAAATTACTCTTACTTTAACTACCCTTAAAGAGACAACCCCTTCCTTTAAAATTTTAAACAGCACCCCTTATATTTTTTTATACGTTTTGATACATGTTATGTCTACGACTATAAAAATTTTTACAGAATCAAAATCGGTCACCAATTTGGGAAGAAAAACAGGGTGTCCCAAACTGATTTGACCACCCTATAACGTGTTAACGAATAAATATATTTGAATAAAACAAAAACTATCCTTTATAGCTGCTAATGTACATTAATATTGGTTGTTAAAATTACCCCTACTTTAACTACCTTTAAAGAGACAACCCCCTCCCTTAAAATTTTAAATAACATAACAACATTGTAGGACCTGAACAACACCGAAAATTCTGCTGCATGTAAGGTGGAAAGTGACGAAATCTCTCCATTGTATGTGCAAAATGAAAGCGTGAATATTAAAGAAGAATTTGCAATTAAAACTGAAGATGATTATTTATCGCCGAACACTGACGACCCCTTGAGTACTGATGGACAGCCGCATAATCAAATTGAGAAAATTACCCCTACTTTAACTACCTTTAAAGAGACAACCCCCTCCCTTAAAATTTTAAATAGCACTTCCTATATTTTTTATACATTTTGATGCATGTTATGTCAACGACTATGAAAATTTTTACAAAATCAAAATCGGTCACTAATTAGGGAGTGCTATTTAAAATTAAGGGAGGGGGTCTACATGTCTACATAATACATTCATAAATGGTCTTATGATATAAGACAGTGATTTATAATTCTGTAGTGTAAAAAATGACAGCAGCTTCAATAAACGTTAATTAAATTTATAACAATGAATATATTTACATACATAGAATTTATGTTTTGATAAATATTCTACCTAAAATATTTGCGCATGAATACTTTTTAATACGAAGGAATTTGGAATATAATGTTATTAAATAAAAACTTTATTACTGAAAGCACTGAAACAATAAATGTTTACGAAATAAAATAAAAGCGTAACAAAAACAATTTAGTTTTTGTGTTAAAGTGCAAATCGTATTAGGTATTATATTTCATAAGGCCTCACAACACTTCTGCTTTGTAGAAAACGCTTGATTTCGCAATTCACTGAGCACGACTAATTGCAGAATAGCATGCGACGTTGCTTAGAAGTCTTATGTAGTTTATCTCACAAAGGATTGTCTTTTCTTTTTCTTGAAATTTGTGCTTTTCAAGTTAGTAATATATATTTTCTCAATTTTATATCATTCTGCAACAATGACATTATTTTAAAGTTGAAAAGTTCAAAAACAAAATGTGTTTAGTAATTGAAATATTTATGACTATTTATTAATTTTATTTTTTAGATACCAAACAACATAATATTTGCGAATAAACAATTGTTTTTCAGTGTATTGTTCAAATACACCAAGCGCCTAAAAACGAGATTTTTTTTTATGCTCGAGCGTTTTTATTCAGCCATTATTGAAATCTATATTTCTAATTTATTATTTTTTCTATCTGCTTCGTAAGATTATTTAGTAATCTTATATAAATTTGTCAGCAAACACGTACAGTAACTGCTGAGATTTTCAGATTTAAAAAGTTGTATTAAATTAACTTAGAAATCAAAATAAGATTAAAATTAAAACTAATTAATGGACACGATTTGTTAAAACCTTCAAATCGTTGTACTTTTGTGTGAAGTTCGACATCATTCTTCAAGAAAAGTTGAGATTTGAATATTATAGTAATGTAATTTTTGTAGAACATTAGTTAGTGCCCCTATAGTCATCATTCACCTAAACGTACGATAGATCTATTAAAAATTAACATTATACTCATACTACCAGATCTTCCCCAAGATAATAACACTAAATGGTACAAAAAACAATCATTCAGTCTGTTAAGCTTGATGAAACATTTTTTATGACCAATTTCGCAATCAAAGTGTCAAAATAATACATAATGTCCAAGATAAGGAGGGCCACTATGGGTATCTTTGAAACGGTAGCAGACACAGACTTGGTTAAGTGGGACAAAAGTTGCGCTCTCGAATGCCCAAAAAATTGGGGGTCAGACATCTTCGAAATGCGTTTTTGAGATATTTTGAAAATTTTTGATTTTACATTTTATTTTTTTCTAGCATTACTAGTAGAGTTACATTAATTTCGATGAAACTTTTCCTCAGCAACTTTTTATTTTGTTTAAGGCATTGTTTTTTTTTCTTAAATACGGCCCTTATTTTTTGACATCATATTCTAAAACCCCAAAATATCTTAAAACGCATAAAATTTTCGTAGATGTCTGACTGTCATTTTTTTCTGTCTTTGAGGGTCAACTTTTGTCCCATTTAACCAAGTCTGTAACTGTTACTGTTTCGGAGATACCCATAGTGACCCTCCTTATATTGGACACAGTGTATACAAAGTAAGATACTAGTTACCAAAAGTAATTTCTTTTGAAGTTGGTAACTTTTGCAGTGGCACTCAATTAAGGGTGATACAAAATGATTTTTGTCACTAGTTGCATAAATAGCTATTTTTTAAAATACTGGGTGAAATCGTTATTGAAATAAAGCCGCAGTGTAGTTTATTGTTTTATGTTTTATATCAACGTATACATTATACAGCGTTTCCAAGAAAGTTCTTGACAAATGGAATTTTTTTTATTGATTGTTGAAGTAAATTTTTTTATTGTGTGAAAGTTTTGCTCTGTCTAAAACCTTTAAAACACCAAACAAATAGTTTTTCGGCCTAAAGTTATGCGAGAGATATCAAAAAGTTCTATTTAACTAAAAATAAAAATTATCTGTAAAACATGTTTAAGATTAGTTACATAATAAGTAATTCAGAATAATAACAGAACAATAACAACAATACTAGATCAGAATTTAGTCTGGCTTTCATCTCTCGTTATGCAGAGAACAGTTCTCCTTCCAAAATCTGTCATTGCGGCAGAAATTTTATGGATTTTTTTGGTGATAATCCTTACCAAATGATCAATATCTTGAAAAGGTCTCTCAGAGTACACTATTTCCTTCAGATAGCCCCAGAGACAGTAATCTAGGGGTGTCAAATATAGGGACCTGGCTGGCCAAAAGTTTGCTGAATATCTTCCAATCCAGCGTTCTGGAAATGTTATGTCGTTAATATTTCTGGCACTATGGTATGGAGTCCCGTTATGCTGATACCATAAAGTGGATCAAATACGAAAAGGAATTGCATGCAGAACATCAAAAATTTTATTATTCACAAATTGGTAATATACCTACGAATTGAGATTAATTATGTCGAAAAAAATAAGGTCCAATTTTTTGATTATTAAAAATACCTGCCCACATGTTTGTCTTGAACGAATACTGGTCACGGCATTCAATTACAAAGACGGAATTTTCAGAGCCCCACCAACAATCATTTTGGAAACACACAACTCCATTGTCTCGTTAGTGAAAAGTATTTTTCTAGAAAAAAAGGGATCGTCTTTTAAGATTCCTTGAAACCAGACACCAAAGTTGAATCAAGATATCAAATCTCTAGGTTTGAACGTATGAACAAATTTTAGTTTGTACCGATGAAATTTGTTAAAACGTAAAATTTTCGAAAATTATGTTGATTTTCCTACATTATTTGGAAGCATTTATGAAATCCGTGTTAACGAAGTTTTTGGATTTTCTACAGCAGCTTGAATAACTAGTAACTGATTTTCTTTGTTATTAACTCTTCGTTCATGGTTTTTCTTGAATTCATTATCAACAGATCCAGTCATTTTAAATCTATCAATTACAATTCTTACAGTCTTATGTGAAATATGATTTTCCAGGTGTTACGATTGAGTAACACTGCAGCTTTTTTGTTGGTTTTTTAATTACCACCTACAATTAACACTTATTTTATTCTTTCTTGTAAACTCAATGTTCCTGGCATTTTCCTTTTAACCACTTCACATAACATACAATTAGGGTATAAATGTAACTTAAGTGTGAAAAACAGAGAACAAGTTTGTAGTTTTTGAAAAAAAAATATTTAAATAAAGTAAAACACTGTCGTTGGACAATACATATAATATAATAATAAAAAATAACTAGTTTCGGCTTTTAAAATATAGGAGAAGCCATACTCAGAAATACATGAAACTGTGGAGAAATGTAAATTAAAATTAAAATTTTCATGTATTTCTGAGGATGGCTTCTCTTACATTTTAAAAGCCGAAACTAGTTATTTTTATTATTATATTATATGTATTGGCCAACGACAGTGTTTTACTTTTATTAATTATTTACTTACAACCAATGCTAAATGGATCCGAACTTCGTTTATCTCATGTTGTAATTTTTGCTTCAACCACGGTGGCGTTACATACCACTGTTTGGGTTGTGACAGCATGTTTTGAACGTTGTGATTATGTTATGTAATTATAAATTGTAAATGTAAAGTTCTAGGTACTGTGAATTATTTTGTTGATTAGTGTTCGTTTTCATCCTTCAATAACATAAAATAAGTAACTTTTATTTGGTGTCTTGTTATTTGTAAGCATAATAATAAAATAAGTGAGTATGTTTTATTTTAAAATCCACAACAGTATAACATTTTGAAACATTCAACAGTTATTATTTGAACGAGATAGAATATTTCCTCCATTGTGGCCTTAGAAGGATATGTTCTCGTAATACTAGCTGCGTTTCCTCTAGTGTGGTTAATCGTTTGAGTCAAATAGAAACTTGAGGTTAAATCACCTGACTTTTGATAAATATATTTTCCCAAAATATTTAGGTGCTTGGTTTTATCACTAAAAGGACCTACAGTGTCCACTACTAAAGGAATGAATGTGTAACCATCCTCGGTTATGCCTTTGTAATTGCATTTTTCTTATTTGTAGCATTCTATGCTATCAATTCGATATTTGATTCAATTTTTTGAGTTTTACGTGTGTACGGAAAACATTTCACTTCTTCTTTTGGAACCGAAACCAAGTTGTTTTGGTCGAAGATATTTTCCCAAAATATTCTGAACAGAAGCACACTCAAATTTAGCTGCTATTCTTCTAAAAACATTCCTAACGGTCATGAGCCTTATCTCTCCAACTTTTTGTCCAAAACTCGCAGTGGCTTTCTAAAAGAATGGGTGTTATGTCCTTTAGAATCTTTCTACTAAGCATTCGATAGATAAGAGATCTCAAAGCCCATAAAGTTGGTTTTTATATATATATATATATATACATATTGTTTGTTGCGTTTGTAAATAAATAGCTGTATATAAATTTTGACTGTGCGTGGAGTGTAATAAATATGTGTCAATGATGGAAGTGCCCATGACAACAAAGCGTTGTTGCGTAATGAATTGTACTGATTTCACTTCCAAGCGACATCGATTTCCAAAAGATGTAAGAGACGAAGTTTGAAATTTCAGAAAGTATACAAAAACAATTGTTTAGATGCTGTAAAAGTGTTAGATATGGAAAGTATTTAAAAAAAAATCGAGACTTTCAAAATGTTACAAATTAACAATAAATGCGAAGACATTATTAGGTGCGTTCATCTAGTTTTAAGTACATTGTATGTTTTAATTTTAAATAAAAAACTTGTTAGCATTGTTTATTGATAATGGCGCCGTTTCACATTTATTGCCCCTACTCTCTTTAGAAGATACTGACTCAATGATTGTATTTTTATACGTAACAATTTTAATAAAATGTGGAACAAAAAGAAGGTTGATGTAATGTGCGTTGCTTATTTCATCCTATTTTTCAAATTAACCGCCACTTACATATTAAGTTATGGATTAACCACTTGGGGGCGCTATTTTCACTCTATTCGCGGCTACATTAGATACGTTTATAAAGCTAAATTATTATTTGATGGCCCCAAGCTTCGCGAAACGGATCAGCTGATGATTGTGTACAGGTTCACATGAAAACATACTATTTGTTTAATATACAGGGCTTATAAAATTTATTATATACAAGAATCTTCAAAAAACTGATGGATTCTGTATTTTTTCTTGAAATTTTTTGCATCAGTTGCAATTGTGCATTTGAAATTCTTACAATTATTAAATTTAATTCTAATTTACAATTACATATATTAACAAGATTTATAACGTAGTTATAAAATTATTTTTTAACACTTAATGTTTGTACGTGGAAGTGAATGTATCGTTCTGTGGTATCGTTGACTTGTTAATAAATGTAATTGCAAATTAGCTTTACCTGTAATAATTGCAAGATTGTCTTATTAATCAAGCTATAAAGCAACATTAAATAGCAAAACGTTTACTTTTTCTTCCACAAATTAATTGAATATTGTGTATATGCATGCTATCATATTTGATTAATTAATTTAAATCATCAACATTACATTCAACATCTTACAGTAAACATTTATTGCAAATAATAGAAATTAGGTACATATTTATTAGATAAATACAATTTAATTTTAAGTACCAGTTTACAATAAATTTTTACCAAGTTTTAGGTTGTTCTCAGAAAACCAAGACTATAAACCTTATTGTACAAAAGAACAGAGATTCTACACAAATTTTTAAATAATTCATAGATCTTCATCTGACCAATCACTAATATCTTCGTCAGAGGAGCCCTTTACGTTAAAGATTAAAGGTTCCCAGTAATTGTCCAAGATATGCTCTCTTTCTATGTAATATTTTTTTCACATGTACACAGACTTGTAACCACTGGTTTGAGTCAATGTCATTAATTTTTTCACGTAATAACTTTTCAACATCATTTAATTTAAATGTTACATTTTTAGTAGCAACTCAATTTTTAATTATCCCCAGATCTTTTCAATGGGATTTAATTCCGGATGATATGGTGGGAGCCTACATATGGAATGGCCGTATTTTGCAAATAACGCATCAATCTGAAACTGTTTGTGGTTAGGCTTATGTCTTAATATCAACTCATATAACTCATTTTTAGTTGAATTTAAATTATACAGAATGCCACGTTCATCTAGCCAAGTTTTCATTTCAACCTTATTATTATTAGAATTGGGACATTTAATTGCTAAAACGTTATGGTAGCTAGCATTATCCATAACAACAACAGAGTTTCTTGGTAAATTTGGAATTAATTGGTGTTCTAACCAGCGATTGTAGTTTGTAGAATTCATTTCAAGATGGTAATCTCCACTCTTTTGTCCAGATTTGAAAATTAATAGTGCGATTCTTAAGTCCTTTATTGGATTTATCTGCCCATTGGTAGGGCGTTGTATGAGAAGCATGAATGTAACTTTCGTCAGTATAAATAATAGGACGTCCTTCAGCACGATATTTGGTTATAGCCCTTATGTATGATGTTCGTAAATAACGTACGAGATCGACGTTCCATTAATAGTTGTCGGTTATCTGTTGTTTTTTGCCATCTGTAAACAAATTCAATACAAAAAACATTTAAACAAACTCAATATATGATATTACCTAAACCCCATTTTGATTAAAAGTTTTCTGAATGATGATTGTTTCCCAGTAAAATAGATAGTTTCGTCATCTTTGATTTTATAGTAAATTGCACCTATCGTGGGTCGTTGTTCATCAATAACATGAAAACTATGCATAATTCGTCGTATAACCTCTTCCGAACATTTGTCAACCCTTGACTTAGGATAATCTTTGTAAAAATCCTGCCGTGGAATTTTAAAATCACTTTCAGTAAATTCAACAGCTTTGCCTTCTCGAATAACACGTTTTATAGTAGTGAGTGAAACACCTGTTGCTTGAGTCACGGTATTGAGAACATTACCTGTACAAATACAATGACATTAACTTAATGCAAAAAGTAGATAAAACAATAGTAGAAATATTCACAAATTATTCTACTACGAAAAATACTTGTGTAAACAAAGTAAGGTTAACTTCGTACCTTTTTTTGAAAATATTTATAAACATTCCATATAATTTGCCTGCTGTCCTTACTAAACATGCACCTTTTCGTTGTAGTTGCAGACGAAGATGCGGTAGGGTTTTCAAATAAATCTGATGAATCAGACATCCTGTAAACAATTATTATAAATGTAACATGAGGATAACAAAATTGTTATTACTTACGTATGCGACTTATTTACGTAGTAATTTAGTTTTGATAAAAACGGTTTAATTAAAGTCTGTATACTATTGGCGCGGAGTAATAAATCATAATTGCTTGAAATAATTCTGTATTTTCTTGTGAAAGCGGTACTTCTACGGTAAAGTAAAAACCAATAAATTCTAACCAAAATACGATCATTGTGCCGCTCTTGCAGCATATCGACCCATCTAGGGTCTGAGAACAATAGATTAATCTGTGTAAACACGTTGCCATCAGCCCAGGTACTGACGAAACGAGAATCATAGCCGTAGATGTGGGTATTATATTAAGATACAAAAATAATGGTATATAATACGTAAGAAGTAAAATTTGTAATATATCAAGGTAGATTTTACTATTTACCTACTAAAAATATGATTTTCCAAACGTATCATGTACCTACGCCACTGCAATATGGGAGATTCGATAATTCTGACAGGTTTATTACTCCGCGCCAATAGTATACTGAGTATAGTGTATAAAAGACAAAAAATCGAAGAAATATGGAGGCGCGATCGTAAACAAACAATTAAAGATGGCGAAGTGAACTTTATGTTTTCATGTCAATCTATAATAAATCATTCTATCGCATAAAACCTATAGCTTTCTTAGTCGCACGACGATTCTTGATTTGTGCGCAGGGGCCATCAAATAATAATTCAACTCTACCCTATTGTATGTTATGTGAACTACTTGACATTTTAATACTTGCTATTATTTTGTTTTCCCAGACTACTACAGGCCACATGAAAAAAAAGATATCACATAACAGTTTTGTTTTTCGCTAGAAAACATTTTTTAATAAAATAAAACTTTAGGCCGAAAAAAATATCTGTGGTAAGTTAGAAGTTTTGAACGAATCAGAAAAAAATTTTTTTGCTCCAACAATCAATACAAAAAATTCCATTTGTCAAGAACTTTTGTGGAAACGTTGTATACGGAGTGGTTGCCTCACCATTACACCAGTTGCTTTATTTTGTGCCTAGTACAGACCGAGTATGAGCGTAAAGATATCATGAGATGTGTGGACGTAATTGTTCTCCCTACTCCATATTCCTTACTGCCTAATAGTGTAGAGAGTAACAATGGAAATCCTTACTAAACATGGTTCTTTCTGAGTGGTTTCAAACTCTTCGCGCCCCTTTATGTAAAATAGTGAAAATTTGGTCTCGCTGCCAATAACAATGCAGATAAAGGTCAATCTCAGTGTATGGTTTGTACTTGCTGTATGGCAGATTGTACGGCTCTTGTAATCTAAGCCTGTGCAACTTTGGTTATGTTGGAATTTAATCTCAATCTAGCAGTTGCTCTAGTTTTCCATTATCTTCTACATTCTTACCCATGCCCTCCACACTGACTTAATATTAAGGAAGACACGTACAACAGTACAATACATGTTTTATCGATTTTCGTAGCTTACTGGTAAACTGATACAGGGCCATCTGTGGATTTACCCAACCTGAAGACGTGCTGATACCTGTAAAACCAAGCCCGGGTTATGATGCAATAGTCCATCATTTTTTCAAACGTTTTAAGCAAAAATGACGTAGGTGTGCAGGATGCAAGTAATTTTTTTTTTTGGTTTTTAGTATAAATACAATCGTTTTCTATGCCGGAGGTACATATCTCAATCTACAAATTTCTCTTGAATATCTTAATCAGGATGGAAGTTAGAAGTTTTGGTCATTTTTTATTGGTGAATGGATTTAAAATGTCTATTGCCCGAGTTAGTTGGAATTGACTCTAAATAGTGTTGCTGGTCTTCCAGGCAACAGCTATTGGTTTTCGTCAGATTGTCGTGATCAGGAAATTGTGTTTTCAGGAGAAGTCAATTTGTATGTTTATTATATTCCATACATTTTCTGTCGAGCTTATACAAATAATTTCTCCGGTGCTGCGGTCAAGGTTTTTGCAGATTTTCGCCGTGCAGAGAGTAGAGCCCATTTCTTCACAAACGGTTTAATTGCTGTTCCACTTTGCACTGCTGATTTTGCTATTACAAAATTTGAAAGTGGTATTATACGTTTCGTCTGTCAACCTATATTACGTAATAATTGATAACGTAGTAAAAAATATCTTAATAGTTAATAGAGTATTAAAATTAGCCATTTCACTAATTCTGCCCAAGAGATGTAGAACAGACGTATCAAGCGGGCATAAATGAACGCATTTTTCGAAAATAGTTTGCTTGGTACTTTCTAGCAATAATTGTGAGACAGAGACATTTTAGAAGTTTTTTTTTTACTCTTACCAAAAAAGAATTTAAAGAGTTTTATCTAGCATCTTTCAAAAGTGTAAAGTTCCATTTACTAAGTGGAATGTTTTTAATCAACCTGACTAATGGATAAATCTCAACTCAAGACGACGATGAGATGTTGGTCCCGTTCAGCAGCCTCCTGCTAAAGTTTCAGTCCACGCGATTTTTTCGAGAGCTCTATCAAGTAATAAATATCTCACTTTCTACACGAGTATTTGATTTATCTTTTTGCTTATTCTATTTTGTTGTTTTCCGGTGTACTATTCCATTTTTGTGTAAAAAATCTCCACCACTGTGACCACCGAAAGATTTGTTTTTCTTGCCAAAATACTTTTCTACTAAAGCAATAAATACTTTCAATTTTAAGTTTTGTGAAATAGACAAAATCAATTCCATTTTAATCATCTTTTAGATAATCTCTTTATTTTTTTCCATATGAAACATGTTTTTCTTACTAGTTTGCCACTTTTTAGACTTCCTTGGTACTTTTCCAACCAATGCACTATCCAACGTACTGCTCGAAGTTTCATATGTTGTCATATTCTCAGACTAAATATTAAGTACCTACTATCGGTTTCAAAAAGCAAGACATCTGAGTATATAATGTTATAATTTATTTATTTGTTGTTTGATTGTTTTGAAAGTTGGCATTTATTTACCTTGTACATATCTCAACTAGCAGTCAATAAATGTCAAACCTATGGGTAGATTTATAAATAAATCAAAAAACGGGTTGTTTTAATTAATAACAACTTTGTATTGCTGTCTGCGTTGCCGTGTAAAATTAAAGTCTTTATTAATTGGGATGAAATTATGTAATTAATAGGTTTAATTGGTTAGTGATTATTTACTAGAGTAAAGTTAACCTCTGAAATCGTGATATCAGAGTACAAAGCCCAACTCAAAAATATACATTTATAATAAAATCAAAGTTTAGGTTACTTCGTATTTGCTATCATAGAACTGATAGTGAATAGTTTTAAAAAACTGTTTTGTAGAGTAATTAAAAAAGTTTTATAACGTAAGCAGATGATTTATGTTACCTGGTAATCAAAGCTCCTCCGGATAACAGATAAGCAGCCCAAGTAGCATTATCCTTCTATTTAAAAAAATAAAGAAAAGCTATGATTTAGTTAACATGCTCGAATAGCTTTGTATGAAGACCATCTCCCAACTACGACTCTACCATTTTTTTAATGTGACTTAATAAATCAAGTATGAGACAATTTTGAGCCGCAGATGTTTAAAACATAATTTTCCATTGTAATCAAAAATCGAAGAGAAATGTTTTAAGACTCTATTATTAAAAAACGTAAAATCTGATTCGTGTTTAAAGATCAAAATTGCGATAACATCAAGATACTCTGTATGTATCTATTTGAACAACTTTAGAGTCTCGTGGTGCTCAATTCAATAACTAGTTTAAATAGGATTATCTGAACTAATTGTCTGTAAAATGTATGATTAACAAAACATTGAAAAAGTTACTGTACATAATTAAGATAAGTCGCTGCTCTGTTATTAAAGATTACATTTTCGTTTTTCTAATTAATATTTAACTTAGTAAAACAGTAAAAGCTTTTATGTACTAATTAGGCCGTAAGTTTTGTTATTCGATCTACACCTAGAAGGGACACACCTTTTAATTTCTATTAACTTATAATTTCAATTAAGTTTTTTTAATTTTTTTACGATAAGGCGTGCGTAAAAAGGTTTAAGGGTTCTCATCAAACTAGAACTTTGAAAATCTAGAAGTTACCGCACGTGTTCAACTTCAGAAACGTTTATTGGAGGATAGTAGTAGTAAAATAGTAGTAAATTTATTGATTCCACGTGTTAATTACAAAAAAAACCTTGACGCGTAAACTAAAAGTTTGTCTGCGTCTTAAAAATCACATAATTAGAAAAATTTAATAAATATGTTGTTTCTTGTACAAAGAAAACAAACTTTTTGGATTCGATTATTGTCCAGAAACAAGATATTTTTAAAATATAGAAAAAAACAAGCTATTTGGATTGTTTTTTCTTGTGAATTTATTTTATTTTCCCATCTGCCAACATTTCGACAATAATTCTTGTCTTCCTCAAAGGCTATAAATTTATTACATTTTCATATGGATAAAAACAATTTCAAATTGTAGCTTACCTCTAGTTAAAATTACATAAAAACACAAACGTCAAAAATAATAAAAACGGGCATATTAAAACATATAACACATTACATCAATTTCTAAAACACACTAATTACAATAAATTATACTAGCTAAAATTTACTACATAAACTAACAATAGATACAATAAATAACACGCACTTTAACACAATATCAATAAACCAACTTACAATATATAGTATCAGCAACACAATAATTTGATTCGTACAAAGACACATCAAAAAGATTATGTATCATTATGTACAATTGATATCATTTAAAATATGAAATACCGTAACTTATGTACTAATAATTATTAATTATATTATGATAGATTTTGGTTAGACCATTCACATCCGACTTTAAATTAATATTGTTTTTGTTTATGTTGATGTACACCATTTCGAAAATAAGTCTTTTTTTATAATTTGATTCTACTTCTAAAATTTCTGTTTCCTCAAAGTTAAAACTATGCCCAAACTCAATATGATGTTGCGCCAAAGCAGTTTTTTCTTTTTTATTACTGTTGCAAGGTTTGTAATCATACTGATGAATGATTGTAGATGCGTTTCTTTAATAATTGCTTAGTTTGACCAATATATACCCCTTTGCAATCCAAACAAGATATTCTATAAATTATGTTACTCTTTTCTAATAAAGGAGTTTTGTACTTGACCTTAGTAAAGATTGAAAATACTGTTTTTTTATTGTAAAATGCTAACATAATACCTTGTTTTCTCAATAATGATTTTAACCGTTCTGATAACCCTTCGATATACGGAAAAGAAAAATATTTTATACTATTAATTTTGAGTGCACTCCCTCCATTAACATTATTACCCTGCCCACTATGACTATTATGTAGTAACATCTTATTTATAAAAGGTATCGGGTAGTTATTAGCCTTTAATTTATCTTTTAATTGTTTAATGTTCTTGTTATGGAATCTTTTGTCGCTATGAGTAAAAATTTTATTTTTAAGTTGTCTAATCATATTAATTTTTTGATTTAAGGAATGACTAGAAAAATAATTTAATATTCTGTCCGATTTATGAGGATTGTTGTACAAATCAAAAAACATTTTATTACCGTCTCTAATTATCAGAATATCCAGGAAGGGCAAACAGTTATTCGTTTCTTTTTCTAATGTGAACTGCAATTGTGTATTTACACTATTAAACACATTTAAAACTTCATCTAAACAATTTTTTGGAACAGCTGCAATCATGTCATCCACATATAACCATATGAACGGAAGCGTATAGTTTAACTTTTTCAAAGCTAACTTTATTATATAGTCCATTACTAAGTTAGCTAAAACTGGTCTTGGAGGATCGCCCATAGGGACTCCAAACATTTGCTTTTATATTGAAAATAATTACTATTTAAACAATGATTAACCAGTTTAATGAACAATTGATAATCAATATTAGTAAATTGCCTAATGTAAATCCACTTTTCTTCTATTAAATTAATTATTAATGTTTTGTCTATATTAGTAAATAAGGATCTTACATCTAACGACACTAAATTATAATCATCGTTAATCGTTATATTATTTAATTTTTTAATAACATCTTCCGAATTTTTTACATTATATTCACATTGTGGGATTAGATTTTTCAAAATATCGTTCAGAAACCGCGATATATTGTATACAGGCAAATTTATACACGATACAACCAGTCTCAAAGGAAAACCCTGTTTGTGAGTTTTACATAAACCGTAAATTTTTGGACAAACAGAATTGTAGGTTTTCATTTTTTTACAAAATAATTCGTCTATATATTCTTCTTCCCTTAATTGTTTGATAAAAGCATTGCTTTTTGATTGTAGTGAATTTGTGGTATCATTTTTAAGTTCCTGGTAAACATTTGGGTCTTGAAGAAGTTGTTTCATTTTTTTATCATATTCTTCCTTGGTAATTAAACAGTTTTATTACCTTTATCTGACTGAATGATAGCTAGATCTGAATGGTGTTTGAGAATTTTTTTGTTTCTATATAATCAATTCGAAAGTCTGATAAGTTATTGAAATTATTTTTAGTTCTTTGTAATAATTAGTTATAATATTGGTACATTTCAATCTAATAGTGTCTTCATAAATGAAGAGGGTATATAATAAAAACGAACTTGATTCTTATGAAAGTTTAGAAATTTTTAAAAACAGAAATTTGCTTATGAATTATGATGATAACGGTCCATTAGGATTTTCGGAATTATTGAAGCTTATCTAAGAATCAATTAAGTTTAACGATGCGTGATAAGCAGATAGTATATATTAGCTTCCCGTTGTTTTTATTTTTAGTATCGGTATCGCTGATGATAACAGCTTAGCTGTTGAAACACGTGTCCGAGTAAAGTTTTTGGTGCAGTTTTTGGTGTATTTCTGTTGGTTGATGTGGATAATTTATAATATCACGAGTGCAAGCAATTGTTGTAGTCAATTATGTGTTTGTTTTTAAAAACTTTTAAAAGTACTATTTTACTAAAAATTTGCCTAATATCTAGCACGTTCAATTCCTTATATAAGTCATCAGAGCTGTATCTTAAAGTTTTTCTCAATATAATGTTTAGGAATCTTTTTTGAACTATTTCTAATGGTTTGATTACAGTCTTCCCTTCTCCATCCAATTATTTCATACGATATATGGGACTCGACTAATCCATAGTAAATTTGCCTTAGGTTATTAATTGGTAAAATATCTCTGAGTTGTTTAAAAATATAATAAAAACCTCTTAACCTTTTAACTAAAATTTTAATATGCTTATCCCATTTTAAGGTAGCATCAATTGTAACCCCCAAATATTTAAACTCTTCCGTTTGCTCTATATATCTATTACATATACAGTTATTTATATTACAATTATGTTCATGAATTGTTAACCGGTTAAAGAATGATAAAATGTTTTTATACGAAGAAAATCTCGTAAATTTCGTTTTTTGTAGGTTTAACGTTAATATATTTTGATCGAGCCACTTTTTTATTAATTTAAGGCTTTGGGTTGCCGTGGCTTCTAATTCTGTCCAATTGTTGGAATCATAAATTACGATAGTATCATCAGCATATGAATACAGTGTTCCACCAAAGTTGTTTAGAAGAAAATCATTTATGTATAAAATAAACAAAATTGGCCTCAAGACTGTACCTTGTGGTACACCAAATCTTGCTATCTGTGGGTCACTGCATACATTACATATTTTAACAAATTGCTTTCTTTTATGGAGATACGATTGAATTAACTGATTTGCAACTCCCCGAATACCTACTTTATTTAGCTTTTTTATTAGTTTAGAATGACTGATGGTATCGAAGGCTTTGGCCAAATCAAAAAAAACAGCTAAAGTAGGTGTACTATCGTCTATATTTTTATAAATCCTACTTATTACTTGAGCAATAGCATCCTCTGTCCCAAAGTTTTCTCTAAAACCAAATCTACTAATCGCTTTTTTAAGATTTTTTCAAAAATGTTAGCAATTGTCGATACTATTAAAATAGGTCTATAATTCGATCAATTCTTTATCATCGAATTTATATAAAGGTTTTACAACAGCTACCTTAAAATGATCTGGGCAAATTCCGTTTTCAAAAATTTTATTAATTATTTTGACTAGAACTGGTGCAATACTTTCTGAGACTTCTTGCAGAATAAACGACTTTACTCCATCAATACCTAGAGCTTTGTTGCGCTTTAGTTGTGAAATGCAATGTAATACCTCAGGAACGTCAGTAGGAAACATAAATATAGAGTTAACGCACTCTTGTGTCAAAAATGTGCTGTTATCAGAAATGTTACTAACTTTATATGTCATCTCTTCAGCAATCTTTACGTAGTATTGATTAAAACTGTTTGCAATTTTTTTCTTATCACATACAACATCATCATTAATTTTTATGTTACTGATATCTGTAGATCTAGAATTAAAATTTAATGCTTGCCTAACAATATCCCAAATCAGTTTTGTATTCTTTGGTACTGAATTATTTAATTTGTTTTCAAAATAGTTTCTCTTTACCTTTGCAATCAAACTATTTATTTTATTCCTATAGATTTTATATTCCACTATCATGTTTGGATCCTTAAAATTTTTGTATTTCTGAAACAACACATCTCTCTGCTTTATAGAATTTATAAGACCTAAGGTCTTTGATTTTGTGCCCTCTTAATATTTTTGTTTCTGTGCTCGAAGTAATTGCATTTTTTAAATATTTACAAATTTATTTGTTACTTCATTAATATCCTTACTTAGAAATATTTGGTTCCAATCCTGTTTACTCAAAAGTGATTTCAATTTATCAAAATCCGTCGCATTTCCATAAACCAATTTTATGGGGGCAACTTGAATTCCATGAATTAAGTTAAAACTTGTAATTCCAGAATAGTGATCAGTAATGGTTGTTTCAAGTACTAAAGCAAGAATTTTTTCGTTGTTTATACGAGTTTTGACAAATATATGATCCAAACAAGTAGCGGAATCATCTTGTAACCTAGTGTGGCTATTTATTGCCGAAATAAAATCATATTCATACAAATTATTCAAGTAATCATGCACATAGGACCCGTCCAGTAAAATATTTATGTTTATGTCGCCCACCAAAATTTCATTATCGAAACAGCAATGATGCCTTAGATATTCTAATAAATAACTGTTGAATGAATCGACATTAATGGATGGTGGCCGATATAACGCACTAACGTAAAACTTATGATTCGATGTGTGTACACAAAACCGTAAACATTTAATCGAACCAATAGAAATTACATCGTATTTGTAATTCAAACAATTTTTAATGAAAACAACAACTCCATCATTTTTGTTTATCTCACCGAAATTGTAAATAACATCATAACCCAACAAATTAAAATTTTCTGGATTTAAAATGGACCAAGTTTCAGAGAATACAATTAAATCAAAATTATACTCAAATTGCTCTAAGAGGATTTGTACATCATCAAAATGTTTATTTAAACTACGCATGTTATTATGGAAAATACTAAAACCTTTTTTTCCTGATAACTTCGTTTTACAAACGTCGATATCATTTATGATTTCGGTATCAATACGATTTTCCTCATATTGGGTTATAAAATTATTCATTTAATTTTATTAGATTAATCAAACTCAAACACTTACAGATATTTATTTAATATTGACTACTCTAAATCAGCCGCGCACTTTCGAAAATGAATCAGCTTTACGCACAAAAAGTTTTGCGAATTCTTAAACCAAACATACTTGTTTAGAACTATTGTCCACTTTTTTGTTTTTAGCTTCGAAAAACAAATTACGATAATAAGGAGTCATATGCTCGTTCACATAAATCGGTTGTGGTGAAACGAGACCAAAAAGAGCTGTTGTTGGTTTCCTACTTTTAGCTTTATTTAAAAATTCATTGCAAAGCATTCTGTTTGAGAACTGCATAATGATCGGTTTATTAACAGGATTTTTTGAATTAATTCGATGTACCGCTTGAATGTCAGCTTTTTGAAGTTCAATGTCAAGACTTGTCTCTACTGATATCACCGTATTGATCATATCTTCACCAGATTTTTCTGGTATGCCGTCTATCTGCACATTATGATTACGAGCATATTGTCAATCCTCTTCTATTTTAATATTCAACATTTGGTTTTTCCGTTCAAGGTCCTTACATTTTTCAACGGTTTCTTTACAATTATCTTTTAGTTTTTTGTTCTCCTGTTCTAATTTATTTATTAGCATTGTAAACTCTTGAAATTTGCTTGAAAAGAAATCTAACGGTTGTTGATAACTATCTATTTTGTCATGAAGAGATTTATTCTCCTCTTTTATAGCAGCTTTCACTGCAGCGGTAATTATTGCAAGCATAGTCGGACTAATTGACTCTTCGATAACATTTTGTGCGGGTACATCTGCTTCTTTATCATCAATTTCCGAATTGTTTGGATTAGTTTTACACTGATAATACTTCCATACCGCTTTATTTTTCACAGACAATCTTCGCCACGATTCTTCTCTCATATTTGCACATATGTAATGAAGTTTCACTTTGCACAAACTGCAATTAACATAATCCCCTTCTGGAGGTAAAATACTGTATTTATCCATGATCGAGACAATTTTGAAGTTTACACAATGATTTCACATGCACTAAGCCGCTAAAGACACGTCCGTTCCGTTTGAGACCCATAAACATAAATAGATAAGGGCCGTTTTCAAAAATCGACTTCCAAGGTACGTTTTTAATTTTATTTAATTTTATCGAAAACCGTTAGTTTTTAGAAAACCCATATGTTCGCCTGATAAAAAGCTCTCTTAGAGTGAACTAAAAGTTGTCTTGCATGGGTGGAATTGTTTTGGTTTGTGATTTCTATAACAGAATATCTCCTTCTCGGTTGATTTAAACTAGTTGTTTTTCTACAGAAAATCTGACAAAGAAAGTTTCTAATTCGTCAATAGTGGCGAGGTAAGTTCAATAATTCTGAATGGTTTCTCTACGGTTTTAGAAATTGAAGATATGACTGAATGTTGTACACTTTGTAATGTTTGGAATCATTTCTTATTGAAGATATAGAATCACACCCCATTAGGCGGGTAAACAAAGACCAAACATTTGAAAAGGTTTCCAATATGTAACGTTTTTTGGTTCTTTCTGATTTGAAAAGATATGTGAATTAATAACCATTAGTAAACTTTTATACATTTCTGTTCCCTGCCCAAGGTGTTATACAGTGTTTTCACAAGTAATACAAAAGCTGCTGTGGAATGTTAACTTTGGTTTCCAGCAAGCAGTAGTTGTTTGATTGAAAAGAGATTCGTTTTATTTTGTGTGTTGCGAGGAAATTCTCACAATTTTTTTCGGTATTGTTGTGTTAGAGCTTCAGTATTGCACTAGTACCGCATTAGAAACGCCAGATTTCCAAAAAAAGTAGAATTATCAACGTAGTGTCTACTAACCCAAAATTTACCTGTTGTAACTATTAATATTAAATAATTTCTAAATTATAAATTAATTGTGAAATAACAAAATTGCTTCCTACACGTTTGCTAACTTCGATTTGTATAAAATACAACGATGCAGGCAACGTTACAAAAATAAATTTTACCAAAAATTGTTTAATAATATGCT
The DNA here is from genome assembly GCA_030710515.1 of Abscondita cerata. Taxonomy (NCBI): domain Eukaryota; kingdom Metazoa; phylum Arthropoda; class Insecta; order Coleoptera; family Lampyridae; genus Abscondita; species Abscondita cerata. The sequence continues at coordinate 341,789 of JALBCR010000921.1, read as the reverse complement.
TCTTTGTTAACCTGTTTTTGTTGTAATAAAGAGCCCATTAGAATTAATTATGTTAATTTATGTTTATTTAACTGTTCACGCACATCTTATACATCAGATCATTCAAATTAACATTAACAAAATCTTACCTAAACAAAGGGAACTTAAGTAATTAATCCCTATATTATAATCCTACTTGAACTGCCAGGGTTTGTCTGAAGCATATAAATGGTCTTTTAACTTATTTAGTAGTATTTTGCATTTTCCTTCCTTCGCAATTTCTTTTCATGAAAAATTCACAATCTAATTATTATAATTTCAGCATTTTACTTTATATTGACATCTAAATGATTTTTGCAAACTGTGACCTGTCTGTAATCGTACCATCGTTCTGCATTCATTTTGTACACTGTGATATTTTATTAACAAAGTACGTAGAAAATAGATCTATTTACTATAAAAGACTAACTCGTAAATACATTCAGTTTCCCATTATGTTATGGATATGGATACCGGATATTCGGGGACACTGTATCTGATATAGGTGGCTAATAGACCATATCCTAGCGTAATCCAATATCACAAGACCCGACATCTACTTGGGCGTTACATTTAAAGTAACGTGACATAAAAGTTATCAGATTTTATTATAAAGCGTTAAAGACAAAAATCTTTACGTAAACGCTAGTACGCATCGTTAAGTTAGGTAAAACTTTGATGTCTTTTATTTTCATTACTTTAAACAGAAACTCTTGGTGATAAATTTTATTTAAAAATATTTGAGTGCGCATATTTAAGTGTAGGAGTATTTAAACTATTATAAATTAGATATGTTACACGATACATGATAATAAAATGTTTATAGCAGATAATTACTTAACGTTTATAATCTTGTAAATTATTGGCCATAATTCTGAAATAACGTTAGAAAAGTGTTGGTTTAATTACATTCATCCAATCGCCACATACATCTTTTTATCGATAAAACTAAGATATTAATTTTTAGCTATAAACATTTTATTACTTTGAAACTTAGTATAACTAAAATTAATTTAGCCATAAATTCGAAGAAAATTAGGAGATAAATATTTCCTTAGAATCATCTCTTAGGGTTTTAATTTAAAATGTTAATTACCCTCCATATTACGGACTCACCTTACCAAATTTGTCTTTATTTTTAATAAAGCAAATGTAGAAAAAAAGTACAAGCCCTGCAGAATATTATGTTGTTGACCATTGCATAATTAATAAAAAGTGTCGTTTCGCTCTTTAGGTTGCAATGTTTTCTTGATGTACCTAAATTTGGTATTTCCTCTGAGGTGTGCTTAACCCTGATTAAACAGATTATGATTTCCGGTGCTAGTGGGAAATCCTAATTGAAGGGTGAAACCGCTACCAGGTAGGGATCAATCATGCCAATAAACAAAATTGTTTTTGAATTATGAATTGACATAGAATTCTAAAAAGAATTACTGTTGTTAACTAACATCAGTTTGATTGTCTAAATTGTAATTGTAAATATCAAAAACACTTTTTACAAAGATATTTATTTTCTTAAAAGTAATGACACTTGGGTTTAAAAACTACCGTCCAAAATTTTTGTACGTAACTAAAAACAAAAGTTTCGAGACAAAAAATTAATGTGTATCGGATACATAAAAAAATTTAAAAAACCTAAAATACGCATCTGATACGCTAAAAAACAATCAAATCTCTGAATTTATTAAAAGATACAACAAAATAAGATTTTTGTTCGCACACCTAGTCTCCTCTTTGTTTTATTTTTGTGCCAATTTTAATTCGTCCCAAAAGTAAAAAATAAAGTTATACAATTTTTGAAACCTCTCATTTTTTAAACAAAGTGAAACAAGAATTATTTCTTATTAGTTCTTTGTTCTCTATCCCTTCTTTAGCTTTCACCGAAAGAATTTTTTTGGCGATAAAAATAAAATACAGAGGAACAGAATTTAAAAAAAATGAATTACTTATTTGAATCTGTCAACAAATGTTTATTTAAGACTATAAATTTTTTAAGCATTTTTTGTGTTTATTTTGTCAATTTCGGGGTATTTAAAAGAAGTGTTTACTCGTATTGATTAGTAATAATAATAATAGCCTTTATTTTCACGAACTGAAATTTAATATACAGGAGAAAGAAAGAAAATAAAAATAATAAAATAAAACAAAAAATAATTTAAAAAATAGTATTAATAATAATAATTAATATAAGAACGATGAAATCTTGGGGTGTAAGCTCAAATTTGTTACTAGGATCGCTATTCTGTGCAGGGTGTCCCTTGCAAGGATTCCGTTGTAATGGATTAAATTTGATATGTGATTGTTATGTATTTTTTAACGCTGATTCCGAATATGCCCTTTACTTTTTGATATCTCGTACAGTTTTTCAGATATTCGACTTTAAAATTCAAAAATTTCGAATTGTTAAATCAACAAATTTAAACAAGTAAACAAAAAATATTGAAACATTCGAGAGATCATTTGTACACACGTTAATTGTAAACAATTCAAATTAGTTAACAGAACTAAACTATTGAAGGTAAGAAGCATTTTATTTAGTAATTATGAGCTATAGAATGGTTACCTTATAATTTACCTTAAATAGAGCCCGAATCAAACAAAGATTTATTTACTATACTTTTACACCAAAAAAACATTCGTTTCAAATGAAAATGAACCACATCATTGTTAGTACTTCATTGTCATTAGCAAGAGTCATTTGCCTTCTCTTGACAAGCTGGTGACGTGGAAAATCTCCGTCATTCAATCACATACTTACCTATTAAGCCCCACCATTATATTCATTTTCATGCATTTTCCTTTTAAATTTATTAGATTGTGAAATATACTTTCTCATAACTAATTCCAGCAACTACTTCATATACAGAGTGAGTTTTAAGTAAGGAATGCTTCAATTATCTCAAAAACGGCTTACCACAGTTTTTATAGATTTTGGTGTACAAGGGTCCTGTCATACGGCCGATATTATGGTGGTGTCTACATTGTAGTGTAACGGTTGGAAAAAAAATTTAATATACTTATGCCTTTTTATTCGGTAGATACATGTTTATTTATTTAAATCATTCTATAATTATTTATTTCTATTGGTTGTATTTTGTGTTGCTTTCTTTAGGCGGTTAAATTGCCGTTTATTTCAAATTGTTACATTGTTATCTTCTGGAATTTTTGAATTATCAGGTCGGATCGTGCATATCAGGTTTTTGAGTTTTACGTGAACTGGTTGTGGATTGAATACGGAATAGCAATTTTCACGATTTTTCCTACTCGTAAAGGCGACCATCTGGTAAAACAATTTTGTTGAATCATTTCTTTATTTTACTATTGATTTACTTTTATAGCCTTTTTATGAGGGGTATATTCTCACCTCTTATTCCTCAATTTACTTTTCTGTGTCCATTCTGCATTGGTTTATTAATCAACCCATCCGTTATACTGCGTGATGTAATTAGTGGTCACCGCCGAATCCAGAATTGGTCTTGGCGTTCCTACTGGCCGCTGAATTTGCTACCTGTACATCCGGAACTTAGCCTAGCTCCTGATCACCGGGTGGGTGACAGTGGTGTCACCCCCAGTACACATGCTTAATAAAGAATTAAGTTAATGGAGACGGGTTCGTAAACTTTCATTTATTGTCGTGTCGTATTTATTAAATTAAGAAATATTGGTTTCCCTTTTTTTAACAACACCATTATTTTAATCCTGTTGCATAATAGTAGTTCTAAGATTTTTGTTGTAAATACATTTAATTACTTATTTAATTTTCACTGATGATAAAATCTTATTTGTACACGTGACGGGTCCCAAAGGAATTTGCAAAATAAAATAAATAAAACAAATTAATAAACCAATTTTGCAAACAAAATAAAAATATTAACACTAATCAAAAACAGTTACGAATTTAAATCTAAGGCACACTGAAGCAACAGGCAATAAGCAATACGCAATATTATCGCCTATTAACAATGTACTAAATATCAAATATTTTCTCGCACACTGAAACAGCGTGATATTGCCTGACCGAACACGTTGCCTGATTTCGGCGATTTATATCGTCCGGCGATAATCCTGCATGTTGATCGTTTCATTTTCGAAGCAACATTCAGGCAATAAAATGCCTGATGATACTGCAGCTAACGTTAAATTTGTGGGAATTATCGAAAAATATCCATGTCTTTATGATTTTATTCGCTCAGATTACAGCAAAAGGCACGCGAAAGAAAAGGCATGGGCAGCAGTTGCAAATGAAATAAAAGATTCTGGTAAGAACTTTAAATTTTTAATTACTAGTATTATTCCAATATAAAGTGTGTCAGTAACCTAATATATTATCCAGTGTAGTTGCCTTGCTTAGGAAATGCATTTTCTGCCTTCACAAGATAATCTTTCAACTGATTTCTCAACACGTATGCTGACTTACTATTATTGGATGTATTGTTTGGAACAATTTGATTCGAAGTAATATTTCTTTTTATCTAAGGCAACGAAAACTTCCCTTCTTTGTGTTTGATAAAATTATGTAGAACGCATACTGCTTTTATAACAGCTGTTGCTGTCTCCTTTCCACAATATATTGGTTTTGAAAAATTTCAAACTTAGCTACTAACATTCCAAACCACATTCTACACTTTTTCTGGCTTCATCTCCCACAAAATAAAAAGGAAACTCTTTATTGTCGTTACGCATTGGTTGCGGAATATTTAATTTTTCCTTTTCTAATAATTTTCCTAAAGCTGATGCGCGAAATACAGCACCGTCACTATTTCTCCCTACTGCTCCTACGTCTATTGTGATAAAAATTCCATCAGCATCAGCACAGGCCATTTAGACTATTGAAAAAAATCTCTTATAATTATAATAGCAAGATCCAGTTTTAGATATTTTTTTTATTCGAAAGTGCTTTCCGTGTATGGAACCAAGACAATTTGGAAGATCCCATAATTCATGAAAACGTTCAGCTTTTCTTCTCCAGTCTATCGCTGTTGGCACAGGCATATACAGAGGTTGAAGATATTGCTAAATTGCTTTAGTAGTTTCTCTAACTATGCTTCCTATAGTATTATCCCCTCTCATATAAATATGAGATAATGCCTTGAATGAACATCTAGTAGCGAAATATCTGTAAAAAATATGTTTGCATAATATAACAATTTAAACAACAAAAAATATGTTGCAGTGGACATCAAGAAGGCTAAAACAAAGAAATAATCGCTTATTTTTCAATTTCAGTTGCTAACTGTAAAGAGAAATGGAAACATTTAAGAACCGCATTTTCTAGAAGCCTTAAAAACCCACCATCGGGAAGTGGTTCAAACAAGAAAGGAAAAGATTACTATTTGAAAGATGTTATGCAATTTGTTTTACCATTCTTAAAAACTACCCCCAGTCTGGTAATCTGCCTTCTACTGAAGATAATACCGAGATTTTTAAGAAAATACCAGTGACTGTAACGTCAATGATGAGGAAGAATGTAGTCAACAACCTGAAACTGAACAGTTATTACCTGAGAAGCAAAGTACGAAAAGGGCGTAGTCCTGATCCCGATTTCTTTAAAAGCTTGCTACCTGACATGGAAAAAATAACAGATTCTCAAAAACGTCTATTTAAGAAAAGAATACTTGAACTATTTGATACTATTTTGGGCGACTTTCTTCAACAGAATGTACAAAGTCTCTGTACCTCTTTCAAGTCCTGCTATATCCACCTATTCAGTTACTTCAGATTTATAGCAGTACAGCTTCACCACTTCAATACATCAGTTTCATGAAAACAATGAAAGTTATAATATACAAAGCTTAGATAATGCAAATGATGTACGTAGTTTCATTCACAACTTCAATGTCTGAATAATATATCCATGTTTTTTTTATAATAAACTTTCTTACCTCAATGTAATTAATAGTTTTTCTATTGGTTCAATAGCCACTCTACAATTTGTTTCACGTTTTGTAATATAAGGGCCAATCATATTTAAAAGGCATTTAAATGAGTCTGGATTCATTCGGTAACAATTCTGGTATTTTACTGGATGTTGTTCCAAATGGTTGCGCTATGACACCTCAATTCCACTAAAGAAGGGTGAATCCAAAGCCTTCGTTTTCTTCTCGTTCGAAAATACCACCAAAATATTATAACATCATCATCACTGTCACTATTCGACATTATTCACAAAAATATTCTGTTTCCTGACTTGTGTTGCTTCGATGTGAGACAAACGTGCAATATTATTTCCTGTTGTTTATCGCCTGTAGCTTATTGCTTATTGCCTGTTGCTGCTTCAGTGTGCGACCCGCCGAACATTGAAGGTTATAATACAAACGTTTGTAGTAACCCACATTGTCGCCAACTTTTATAAATTAAAACTACTGGGTGTTCCTTTGACCTTAACGTATTCTAGTTTGAATAGTTTATTTCCATTAATATTTTAATTATTATTTTGTGAGGCGAACATCCTCTAACAAATAATTTTTTTGTTGCTATTAAATTTCTTAATTTTATTTTTGTGTAAATGAGAATAAATAACCACGTTGTTGCCTGAAATTTACAGTGGTGTTTATTCATTTCTTCCAATTTGATTTTGTTGTTTTGTGTAACGTTGTGGCAGTTAAGATTACGCTGGTCCAGCTGGTCGACCGGGCTCATTTTTGGCTAGACCTGGGGTCCATAAAGGTATAATTTTTTTACTGAACTCTACACCCACCCCATTGGCCAAAGAGTTGTCGGAGCACTAAGAGCTACGCTACTGCCGAAGGACGTAGCAGTTGTTCCGGAATAATAAACTTACTTATTTCAAATGGATCATCCTGTATATTTTTGATTTTTGAAATCCTTAAGAAATATTAATTATTTTTATGTAATATTCTTTAAATGCAATACTTTCGGAGGTAAAGCTCATAAAACATTTTACTTTAATATGTATTTTCAGTGATGCTCGCAAATTTTACATAAGTGTAATCTACTCTGCTTAAAATGTTAGAAACGTCATCCCTAACAGTCTAATATAGCAATTTTTTTATCAGTTTGCTTTAAATAGACCTGTAAACTGAGCGGAAATGTTTAATTCAAATATTCTATTTCTATATGAAAAGCATTCACATTTCAGCCATTCCCACAACAATGAAGAAGACTTTGTTATACACATTAATTGACAACAATGGTACTTCTACGGTATCACACGTCACCATCTTTTTGGTTTGTTAGAGATTATATTCACTTGCTTTAGATGTCCACGGAAAGGAGATAACTATACCTACTTCTTATAAAAAACCTCATTTTGAGAAAGCGAACTTTAAAAATTATTGTTAATACGCAGTTTTTTCTTTGTGTGATTATTATGTTATGAAGTTTGTGTGATAGTGAAAACAATTTGAAGAGTAAACAAACAAATATTCGGGGTGGTTTTAAATGTGGACCCTTTTAATCTTGACAATAATGCTTCACCATGTTGATAATAGAATCACGAAAAAATATATGCAATTTTAGTAAAACTTATTGCTTTTAAGTACGTCATTTCCCTGAAAACTATACAAAACTTCCTGTGATCATCGCCTGGTGTATGCTGCATTTTGAATTAGTTTTGCTTCTCCGTTTTCATTGGCATTCAAAATAATTTTTTTCAATATTTTTTAAATTTTTATTCGACACCCAGTCGAACCTATGAAAATATGTTGAAGGATTGGCAGAATTAGACAATGGTCAAACTATTGGCAATTTATATTGGGCTGATACCTATATCTGCCACAAATCCTGTTTGACGACATGTCTAAAGCGGCAGTGTTTATCCTTTTTATAATTGATAAGTTGAGTTAATTTAGAATGTTAAATGTGACTGTCACACCCTAATTTCAAAAAGCTTTTTAGGATGCTCGCATAGGTCGGGCGAAACGTCGGCATATTGATACCAGGGTCTGGTTTTAATTTCGCCCTTCCACTTTAAAGAATCCTCACAAGGAAAATTGTCTACAGCATAATTGATCAGCGCACATAAGAGTATTTTGATCAAAAGACCGGCCAAAATAATTTTTAGGGATTTATTGCTATAAAATAAAATTAAATGATACATATTAGTAATGAAAAAGTTTATTTAAAGAAATATGTCACACAATAATGTTTATATTTAGTCATTTATAATAATTAATCTATGTTCGATATATTCAGATTCCGTCACAAATTACGAGTTTGAACCTTTTTTCGGAACATTGCGAGTGGCTTTCATTAAATTGGGGGCTTCCAATGAAGATGGTGTTTTGATTTTAATTATTCTCTGCTATTACATCGTTTATTTGGTAGAGTTTATGAAGCGGACTTATGACCGATTTTTTAGTGCTAATACTATAAATACTACTATATGGCCAAAATTACATTAACCAATGTAATGAGAATGACAACCACTAAAAGTTTTGAGTTTAGTTTTGTAATGTCTGTTACAAAATTCGCCGAGATAATATATTTAGAGTATAACAGTCAATCAACGTAGAATCACGGTTTTTGGGGCTGGAAAGTTAATTTAACAAGGACATTTTTGGTATGGATAACACACATAGTAGAATTCTTTAAGTTGCTTTAACGCACAATAAGATCACATTATAATTGTTATACAGCTTCATGAAATGGATTGTTAACCCATTTGATCCCACGAAATTTTAACTATTTTTCAATTTATTTAGTGACCTAGAAGAATTATAAACTTTTACAGTCGTTTAGGTATTTGCGGTAAGCATGAGAAGATGGGCGGGAAAATCTAGGTCAGTTGTACATAAACCACATTTGGCAGTCGATCCGACGACGTAAATGCAGTCGCATCTTAGAGAACTGTTTTTATAAATAGTGCTACACTGCATTCACGGGCGTTCGCTGGAGTCGAAACGGGCGTTTGCAATTGGCATGCAGTCCGTGTGATCGCCGCAGCACTCTGGCACATAAAGTTAATACAAGCACAACAATGCGGTTGCCTCAACCACAACTTGCAGTCGGTGAGGTTAGTCCTACTACAAATTGTGTTTTAGTCAACCACATTTTTGTTGTTTGTTTGTGGTTGTATTGACTTCAATTCGCAGCGAATTGCGGTGACTACTCGGCGAGAACGGACTACGTGCCAACTGCAGCTCTCCTACAGTTCTCCGAGATGTGATGGAACCGACTGCACATTTTTGAAGTTAAGATAAGCCCGACCGCAAATTGTGATTGAGTTAACCTCATTTTTGTGGGTTGTTTGTGGTTACATTGATTTCATATGGCAGCGCGCTACGACGACCACTCGGACCGCATGCTGGCTACAGACACCCGTTTCGACTGCAGCAAACGCCCGTGTAGTAACTATTTATATGAAGAACCTCAGTTCTCCGAGATGCGACTGCATTTTTGTAGTCGGACCGATTGTAAAATGTGGCTAGTGAACAGAAACATTAAAACAGACAAACTGTCTCGTTTGATAAACGCCATTCGTACGAACGTTATGCCAACAATAATCCAAGATAAATCTAAAAATTATCAGTGGCGTAGTGACGGAAGAAAAGAAAATTTATATGAGTAAACTTTTAATCGTTACAACCGACTACTCTAGCATTGTAGGCAACAAAGAGAATTAGTTGTGACAAATCAATTTTTTCTTTTTTTCTGCCCAGTGGTAAACCAGATTCCTTTTGATTTTGATTGGCGCTACATTAAGTCTCAAATTGGTAGCAATAGTTCAAAGAGCTTAAAGCTACATATTTATTTAGGATAAATGCTTACACGAATATGACCAAACACTATAGCATCATCAATGAAGAATATCTCATGATTGTCATAGAGTAGAAAAAATAATTCTAAACTTAACAAATAATGCAAATGTATTGAATTCCACGAACGAAAGCGAAAGAAAAAGGGTACACACTAAAATAACAACACTGACTCAACCTCCTAGAAAAATTCAATAATTCTTCAAAAAATAATTCTTTGCATACAAGTTTTGTTTATATTTAAAACTTGCTTAATGTGTATCTCCAATCATGTAGATACAACAATTAGATAGCTTTGTTATATTAATGTTCAATCAATTAGCTTTCAATACGACTTTTGAGAAAATTACTCAAATGGGTACTATTGGCTGAAAGGGATTAATGCAGTACTGCGAATCAGAATTAGGGACTAACATGAAACGATATTGTAATATTTTTAATTTTTTTTAACTGTTTTCTAAAAGTAGCAGTTAGACCAGACTACAATAAATACGCTTTAAATAAATCTAAAAATTGTTAGTTTATTGTCGACATTAACATTTTTATGTTGCAAGCGGGATAACTTTTGCTTTCTAAGCATTTAAATTTATTACTATTCTATTAAAGGTGTGTTTCAGCTGTAATGTATATACTACATATGAAATCCATTTACATATTTCCTGCAATTACTTTAATCAATCAAGATTTACAATTAAGTAGTTTACGATATATTGTTGTTTATAAATTGCCGACATTGTAGGTGAATTTGAAGAATTTTTTACTGCATTACAGATAGTACGTATATAAATTGTTGTAAACTACAGATGTACCTAAACATTTACATAAATTTCGACGTGTTATCGTTGCAGCTATAAAAATGTCTGGAGACCCCCAATAGAGTTTGATGGTTACGGGACTTCAATAATCCTTGTTGTTCGAAGGATAGTTTGCAACTTTTTTTTTTCTATAAACTTACAATTTGCGGCTTAAGAAGGGTTAATACTCTAGATTCCACATACTGAATTTTGTTATATTATAAGAAGGCAAGATGACAGTAGCGGCAGTAGCCGGTAACCGGTTCAGAATGCGAGAACGATTGTGAGAGCAACGTTCTTGCAGTCTGCAAGAGAACAGACAGTACCAAGAGTCGTAGCAAACCGCACCTGAACGGCTATTTTAGCTAAAGGCTAACCCGTTTGAGAATGACTATTATTGCAGTAATTGTCAGTGGCTTGAGTTAATATATTGAGCACGTGCGAATGTGCAACTTGTTGCATGTCCGGTTGTTCGATCTACTCAAACCATTTGGCCCTTATGTTCACGTGCGTTTTCGGAACAAAGCACAAACTATAATTATGTTCGTGTTAACATTAGTGAAAGTTGTGGTTTACTGGTGTTGCGTTCTGCATAATGTAATTTAGTCTGTGATTTGTTGATTAATTTGGATGGCACAATGACAGATTTAATTACTCGGCACTCTACAGACTTCTTGGTTGATTAGTTAGTGTATCGGGCACGAGTTAAATACTAATATTGTCTATAGATATACATACAATTATACAAGATCAAAGTGAGGTGTAGATAACGATATGCTACCGTCTGAATCGTACGTGACCTTTGTGGATGCTATTCCTTGGATTAAATATGCCGGAAGGGATTCTTCGTACATTTTCTGAAATACAGGTGAGCGAGTATTCCAAAGGGTGAATTTGTTTTGGTTATCTTTTGCGTACCTTATAGACTTCACATGCAAATTGCCTGCGGTAACATAATATCTTGTACTGTTTCCCTCTTTTCCGTATACGCAAGTTCGTTCTTATTAAAATGATGTTTATTGTCATATATTTCGTTTATTTTTGAAAAATATGTCAAATATGACAATCGATCTTTATACTTTTTAAATGTCAACGTGTTTGTAATTTTATCATCATTATAATGCGTATTGCTATTACCTAGTTACTTGTTTTACATTTGCGTTTTGTGCATTACAGTCGTATTTTGATCACAACCGCATGGCACTTTATTCCCGCCGAAAATGCACCATTAAAAAAAATTAGAACGTTACTGGCATCATGTCGCTCTCGGCAGTAATTTGACGCACCTGTTTTATAATGATAATTACTTAGTTAGCTCTAGTTGCTTAACACAATTAATTTCTGAGTTTCTAAACATGTAATCAGCCAGTTTTGTATAAGCAAAATAGGTCAATTGTGTGTTTAAGGTAAAAAAAAATTCGTGAGGTCGGTGGTGTGCCGAATATAATTTATTGCCAATTTTTTCTTAATAAATAACCTTTCACCATAACTCCCATAAATAATTGAACAAATTTAATTTCTTTATGTGTTTTCTATCCTTTCGAATGTCAACACTAAAACTACATACATAATTCTAAATAAATGTATAATTATTCAAAGTTCTTAGAAGAGCGCATAGCTCAGATTACTGCTTTTAGGCAAGATTTTTCTTGGGATTATCTTATACACACTTAATTGACTCATTTATATAAAACTTTCTTTAATTACGCAACGAATGCGATAAATAATAAAACTATCTGTAATTTATTAAAATAATTATTTATGTTTGAATCAAACACGTCGGTTATGTAATTACGCTGGGAATATTTCATGTTACTGCACAATTTACAGTAGTCAATGTAATATAAACTTCAGTATATATGGATGTCGTGAAACGTATGTGTGTAATTTTAAGTACCCGTCTGATTTTGTGTCGTAAACTGCAAATTTGATCATTTTAACTTCAAGTTTCGTTGTTTAATGCTTAAAAAAGTATAAGTGTATTTCTGTTACATATGACACGAAGGTATGTGATTTATTGATTCAATATGAAAAATAAATTATGTTTGTAAGATTAACAGAATTGGATATTTCATAACATAGTTCAAAACGAGAAATAAAAAAAGATTATATGGGAATGCATTCGAGATGTTCAATGGGAGTTTAAATCTGGGTTTAATAGCATATCAATAAAAGTTGGTATTTATCATGTAATGAAAGTTATCAAATTTCCTTAAAAATGAAAAAAAAATTTTTGGCCAACTGAACATTTTTCAGATGTTCATTCTTGTCTTGAAACTTGATTTATACACACAATGCGGTAAAGTACGGCTACTATGCAGTAAAGTAGTGACTGATTTATCTGCTAGTTGGGAACGTTTTAAAACTAAACTTGTGTAAAGTGACTTACGGCGCTCCAGCTAATTAGGATCTCGCCCTTCGGGTTCGTTCCTCAAACAAAGCTGTCGCGCCGTAAAATCCTACTTTCAACACTCTAATCTAAATAACTATTTTTTGTTCTTTAAAGATTCTTGAGCAATAAGCTTAAATAAAAAAATACACGTATTAAGTCATAGAAAATGTCATTCGAATGTGAAATAATTGAGGGGAAAAGCACTTACTATACTAAGTGACGTAGAAAGAAGAACACCCAGTAATAATGAATTTATTTGAACAATTTTGGTATACTAGTGTATACGAATTAGATAAGTAAACGATCACAATTTGATAAAAATTAAACTGTTAACTTCTTCAAAAACTTAATAATGTGTTGCTCCACCACGATGTCTTGTGCACTCATTAACACGTCTGGGTATACTTCTAATGAGGTGATCGATTTCTTCTTGAGGTATCTCATCCCATGCTATCTGTAACTGATGCTGCAAAGCCGCTAGAGTTTGTGCAGGGTGGGGTAAATTGAGTAATCTTCTTCCCATAATATCCCAGACGTACTCGATGGGCGAAAGATCGGAAGATCTTGGTGGCCAAGGCAACAAAGGAATTTGATTGGCCTCAAAATGAGCCAAAGAAACCCTAGCAACATGAGGTCGTGCGTTATCTTGTTGGAATGTGCTGTTGGGGATGATCTGAACATAAGGTACAATATTAGGGTCTACGACCTCCTGGATGTAGCGCGCAGCTGTCATGTTACCTCTAGTGAAGACCAAAAGTGACCTACTTCCAATAGGAATAGCTCCCCATACCCTAAGTCCAAGTGTGTGGTGCACATGCCTATTCACAGAAAATTGGGGATCTTGTCTTTTACCGCGCCGTCTTCTCACCCTTGCACGACCGTCATGCATACCCAAACAGAATCTGGATTCATCACTAAAGACAATTTAATTCCATTCTTGATCCCAATTTGCCCGTTCTCTACACCACGCTAGACGATAACGTCGATGCTCTGGAGTTAGTGGTAGCACAAAACGGGGACGGTATGAAAAGAGCCCAAAGGTTCTTATCCGTCTATAAACGGTTCGCATCCCAATCGGTCTTCCATGTTCTTCAAACCACTGGTCCGCAATCGCCCGTGTAGAAGAGAAGCGGTCCCGTAAAGCCAATAGTCTAAGACGGCGATCTTTGCGTTCTGTGGTTCTTCGATGACGTCCTGTACCTCTCGTTCTTCGTGTACGGCCCTCTTGGTTCCATGCCCGAACACAGACGGCCACAGTGTTCAAACTCCGTTGCGTTCTAGCGGCTATATCTCTCATAGACAAACCAGCCTCACGCAATCCCACAATTCTACCCCTATCAAACTCGCTTAATTGCCGAAAATTATGGCGTCTTCGCACTGGAGGCATTGTGATTGAATTAAAGCAGCTCTTTGAAATGCAATTTAAATCGCTTAAATGACAACTGTACTTACAAATGCTTAATTCATTGTTTTAGGGCTATTTACTCGTAAGTGTTTTTGAATGAGGTTAACAAAACAACCGCTAGGGATATATGGCTGAAAAACTGATCGTTTTTATCTTAATATAAACAAATATATTTCCAAAAAAATTTACAAAATATTCATTATTACTGGGTGTTGTTCTTTCTATGTCACTTAGTATATATTTCATACAAATACTTCGCTTTGAGGATTCCATACCCCGGAATATCTAAGGATATCCTTGGATATCTCCGGATATCTGTAGATATCTCTGAATATTCTCGGATATTTTTTCTATGTATCTCAATACGTAAACAAATCTATTCAAAACCTCTGTAATCCCTACAATATTCTAAAAAATACAAATTACCACTAAAAGTTGTATGTTACTTTGGATCGTAACTTTAACAACAGTATTACCTTCTTGCGGCTTTTATAACGGGGTATAACATATTGGTTTAAATTTTGAAATAAATAAATAACCATACTGTAAAATTCCTAAAATTAAACACTACGGATAAATAGAAGAAATTAAAACAGAGCAAAAAAACAAAACAATTTGAAACATAGTTTACAGTTTATAAGCAAAATGTGTGTCTTACGACATCTCGTGTAAAAGCATTGACACGTATGATTAGTATAAACTAAGAAACTACAATTAACTGTTGGCATTATTCTTAGTTTACAGTTTATATTTATGGAATATGTAATTACATTATTATTAATAAACAAAATTAAAATTAATTAAAACACAACTTACCCACCCTTTGTTGGCGCATTTTATATAATTGGTGGTAAAGCTCTTCCATAATGATTAGGACTTGAAGTAGTATAGTTCTGCTTGTTTCTAGGAGGAATCAAACTTATTTTTTAAAATGGTATAATCTAAGTTATAAGTATTTTAGTTGTAAAATATCCGTGTATTGCATTTTTCTTTCAAAATAATATTGAAAAAAACATTATATTTACAATTCCTTGAGAGCTTTTACTATACCATTGGCAAATGGACATAAAACATTTAAGCATATTAAAGTAGGAGCTCAAATTTGTTTTTCTAGTGTACATAACCAACATCTTCTTGTAAAACTAAATAAATATTAGTTTTTTAAATTTTTATTTTGTTAAAGGATGCTGGTTGTGCGTTTGAGAATTAGATAAGGGGCAATATTTTGAGCACTAGTTTTAAAGATAAAGACTTACATTTGTTTTATTTAATTCGTAGCGAGAAAATTTATACTAAGCTTAAGACAAATATTATTTTTTATTATTTAAACAAGGTTTCACAATAATTGTTTGCTCTCACATCTTACATTTTTGAAATTTTAATTATGTGTCACAATTATAAACATAGTGTCTTTTAACGAAAACTTGACCCCCTCCCCCTCATTTATGTTCAAAAAAATGAGTTTTGAAAATTCCAGGAGGAGGAGCAAATTTTACGTAAAATGCATCCTTCAGCAACCCCATCACAAACGTTAAGTGGGACAATGGGTCAAGTAACACATCAGTTTAAAATTATTTTCACTCTCTACATAACCACTATATTGTTTTTTAGTTTTGTTTGATTTTCAATGAGAAATGTAACAAAATCTGTTGTATCATCTATAGTTTTCAATTAGCATGAAAATCTTTAGAAGTTTTGAAAGATTGAATTATTCTTCTAAATCAGGTGTTTACAGAATTCTTAAAAACTTCAAGAGCTGAATGATGATGATTATGATCGTCGTCTCCATTTTTGCGAATATTTTAGTGAACCAGAATCTTCTTTACAGTACGTGTTTTTCGGTCAAATGTACATTATGTTAAATGGTAAAGTGAATCGGCACAATTGTCGGTATTGGAGTGATACTAATCCTCATTTAGTCCACGATATCACAGCAGGCATTCTCAAAAATTGAATGTTTGGGCAGGAATTTTAGGCAATCATTTCGTTGGACCGATTTTCATAGAAGGCAGTTTAGATGGAAACACCTATTTACAATTGTTGGAAAATACAATTGACCCACTGATAACCGATATTTTAGAAATCGATAACAATTTAATAGAAGCTCAATTAACTTTCCAATAAGATGGTGCACCCTCTTGTTACGTTGTAACATTTATTTTATCTTTTATTAATTTTTCCTATTACATTAAACGATTTTATGTACATATTTTAAAGTGAAAACTGTATATATTTGTCATTGACTCACCCCGTATATGTTTTCTACATTTATTTATATCTATGGAATACATTGTATTCAATTTTTGTCTGGTTGCGCAAATGCAAGTCGCAAGGAGTTTTGTGAAACCTGAAAGCCCATTAAAAAGACCCAGAAATTAATCTGGGTCCTTTTTTTACACCTATTATTTCTTTTTCTTTTAACTTTACCTGGAGTGTTTATCTCCGTCTCGAATTATTTTGATACCTGCGATTCCGTATCGTTCATAGTGATAGAAACCACAACTGTGTTTTCTTATATCACTCATGCAAGATTTTTGAGGATGTAAACAAGGAATTCAAGTAAGAAAGCAATTATCGATTTATCTATCTACCGCTGAAACCCAAGGCGCTAGATCAACTTAACTGCAAGGAGGTCATCGCCCGAACCTTGAATGACGCCGCCCTATATCATCATTTTCCACTAAATTAACATTCCTTTTTTACGTTTAGATATTAATACTGTAAGTACCTGCTTTATTGAACTAAACTCTTCTAAAGTTTTCTTTTTAATAACGTGAATGAGTGCTATCTTTTATTTAAAAATTATTTAAAATTAATTTAATACTGAATGTGTAACTATCTCTAAATCTAAAGGAAATGGATCCAATTCCTATTCAAATTTAAGCTGAAATATTTTGATTTTACAATTCACGTATTCACTTTTATGAAAACTATTAACTATACATTTATATTGAACCCTTTCATTTTTTATTGTGTAACAAATTTTTGTTGTCTAATTATATGTTTATCGAAATTATTTATTTATCGTAGCCTTTTTTTACATTTTGGCCAATAAATTGAAATGTAATGGCATCCCAAAGCAACATCTATACGAAATGTGAGTCGACCAATTATTAGGTAAGAATTTGTCCGATTGTATTACATCTCATTTCGGTAAGTCTCATTATTTAAAAAATTGGAGACCCTTCTTTCAGAAGTGTACGAAGAGACTGTTACAATACAATTATTTATGCATCAAATTATTAAACTTTTTGTTGATGAAAACAAAAACTATCACTAAATTTTTACTGAATACAATTTTACGCCACTGGAGTACGAACCGACTGTTACACCCTTAATATGCTGTTGATGTGAGAAAATTCTTGGATGAACATTTTCCAAGGTTTTGCATTGGTAGAAAAAGTCCAGTCGAATTGCCACCTAGATCACTTGATTTGAACCCCTTGGACTTTTTTTTGTGGGGACATTTGAAATCGCGAGTCTACGTTACACATCCCGAAACAATCGAAGGTTTGATCAACGTATTGTGGAAGAATGCTAATCCATAACATAGGCTGTACATTGTTTGTAAGTTAACGGGGCTCATTTTGAGCAATTCAATTAAATAAAACTGGTTTTTGAATTGCTTTAACTTTTTTGCTTCTAACTGATTTTTTTCTTGTAAATTAATCAAAACCTAAAAACAATGTGGTGGTTATGTAGAGAATGATCTTAGGCCTGCTGTGAAATCTCAAACAGTAAAAAACAATAACAAAAATGAAATATGGCTTCAATGTTTCTGTTGTTGATGATAAAAATAAAGAATAATTTAATCTTTTAATACCCTTAAAGATTGCCATAATAATTGAAAACTGTATATGACACAACAATTTTTTGTTAAATTTCTCATTGAAAATTAATCAAAACCGAAAAACAATGTGGTGGTTATGTAGAGAATGAAAATACCCAATCTTTGAAGGGGTTGCTCTTACTTGCACAGGGGTGAAGTTTGTAGGATGGCTATTATGTCAAATTTGCTTCCCCTGCAAAAGCCAAACTTTGAATATTTTTTGAATTTCCACAAAACTCATTATTTTTAACGATAATAAGGTGGGTCAAGTTGTTTTGTTGGAACACCCTGTAAGTGAATGAGACTTCAATTAACAAAACCTATGTTTTCTGAACTCTTACTCTGACTCTGACCTACTGCTATTTTTAAAGTGTTTGCACCTTTGCCGTGTACACAGCAAAAAACTTTTTTTTTAAATTAGCAATTGGAATTTACATTTAAGTTTGTTTTTGTTAATTAAGTGCAATGTTTCTGTTTCTGTTGAATAAGTAGAAATATGCTCATGGTTAATAATACAAAAAAAGATGTATGATTTATAAAAATTGGCCAAATTTTTGTTTCATTTTACATTTTTAATAGTTTCCTTTAATAACTATTTGTTATGATTTTACAAGCAGCTCTATTATTATCTGACAGTGGAATTAGTAACTGATTACTGATTGTTACTGACACTTACAAGTATCTTTAAAACTTCCTTTACGAATGAGTTTGCTGTTGAAAATAATTCTTAAATTGTAAGTATATTGAATACTATTGAGAAACAGTTAAGTATCAGTCATTAGTTATTGTAAAATTTCTTGAACATCACTTTATAACTGCTAATTAATTATTCAAAGGGAATCAATTATTTTTAATGCCTATAGTTTAATATTTACATAAATAGCAGATACGCCTATAGATTCCATTCACCAGATAATATCTGAACTTTCTGCCGTTTCCAAACAAACCATAAAGATTTCAATAAAATTATTTTCGACACAATTGTTTCAATGATTTTCGTCGTGTTGTCTTTACATGAGATAACATATTATAAAAAAAATAAATTCAATGAAAAGAAATCGCCTTAGTGTATTAATTTAAACAATTTTAGTGATTTAGTATCATTGAAATAGAGAAGACATTTGTTCTAAAACTATATACGATCGATAAAGCTATCTAGGTTTTGTATTGTCCAAAATTTGACTTTGATTAATTCACCAAAAACTTGTTCAAAAATTATAGTTTGCGTAACAGGCAAAAAAGTCAAAGGCGTAAGCATTACATGACTAGAAACAATTAAGTTTTAACTTTTACAATCCTGCAACAAGAAAAAAATTTCGTCAATAAAGCTACTGCACCCACCAACTTCCTTGCACAAAACGGAAGACGTTTTATAAAATCAATTCTTTCGCTTTTCAATTGCTCTAGCATCTAAATAATCATAATCATGTCATTTAGTTTAATAATTTTTTATTTAAAGCGACATTACTGTATCTTGTGCCTAAATATTCAATTCTATTTACCTATTTTTAAAAGATTGCAATTATTTCTTATTATAATCCATATAAATAATATTTAATTGTTAATTTATGTAGAACAGAATAAAATTGTTAAACATAACAGAAATATTTATTTATTTTTAATTCCGATTTTATTTACAAATAACATAATGAGATGAAACCTGCAATCCTGAATATTGCACAAGGCAAGATTATGAATATGTTTTAATTGTGACCACAAACATTTGTAATAAATGTGTTCATATAATTTCACAGTTACAGAAGACTCTATAGTATTTAAATGTAAAATAACTTTTCGTAACAATTTGAACTTTAGAGGCAAAATTATAATGTAATAATACAAAGTTTAAAAGCTTCAAATTTGAAAACAATGATGGGTATGTGATTTGTTGTGAGAGATATTATTACACAATTAAAATTAATATGGACATACGTTTCAGTGCTTCTGAAGACATGAATATAGTGAACTTTTATTCGGTGCATTCTGATCACATTATACAAATACATTTTTTAAATTAATTAATAACCAGCGAATGAGAAAAAACGCAGAAAGTAGGATGTGGACTATTAAAGTTAATTTTATAAACGAAGTGGAGATCCATATCTCAAACTATTGGAATTATATAAATTAAAAAGAGAAAGACAGAAAAGCACTTGTCATAGTATTGGATTATGACAAGTGCTTTTCTTTCTTTCTCTTTATTAGTTTATTAAAGTAAAAGAAAACAACATTGATTTTGTTTCATTTTCTTTTAATTTTACCAAAATGTTGTTAAGTTTCTCGTTTTCATGTAATTTTTACTTTATTTTTTAATTTTTAATTTGATAGAATTTTTAAATGTCAAAAAAGTAAGTTTAACGATATGGCTTCCTTATGCGCCACGGAGTTCGCTAAATTATCAGTTGAAGAACGAGTCGAACTCAAAGAACAATGCACTACGATTAACAAAAACAACAATGGATTTATCGATTTTAAGGAACTTAAAGATCCGTTGGATCTTTGCGGTTTCAAAATTTCTCGACCGAAAGTTAGACAGGTTCAAGTTGAGCTAAAGAATTAAAAGATGGACTTTTATATCTTAAACTTTGCAATTTAATTTCTTCTAATCTCTTACACAATTTGAGGAGATGATCTACGTTATGAATAGGAATCAATGAGAGTTGAGTAACATAAAATGGTTGTAAATTGCGAAGAATGTGTTAAAGACTCAGATAGTTTCTCAATTAATCGGTCGAAAAGGTTAAGTTAGACACCAATAAATAAACTTGGTTTTTCATTGGGAGCTTGTTTGCGTCTTCATCCCAAAGTTCTTCGTCAAAATTATGTGGCAAAAATTCTAAACCGAGTTTGTCAACTAATTGTTGCTAAGGTGAAACACGGTTTTTAATAGATCGAAACCAAATAAGACCTTGCCCCGAAAATAGATCAAAGGCACTTGCAAATAATTTCTAATATGAAACACAACGAGCAACTCTGTAAAAAGAGTTAACACCAATAACAGTATCGCCGCTTGTGAAAGTTAAACCCCATTTATAAACAGGAACAGGTTTTGAATGATTAGCTAAATATGCTCTAGATAATTGAATGCAATCTAATTTACTACGTAAACCAGTTAATCTTTCCTCGTCGTTATTTGAAATAGAATTTTTGGTGGTTCAATAGAACGACAGAAATTTACTGGAGGGCGATTTAAGGTAGAACTAGTATTTGGAGATACTGGACGATTCTCGACCACTAAAATCCGTTCAGTCTTATCTGGCGGTTATAGGATTATAGTGTAGGACGTTCGTTTTTTGTGTTCATTGTTATAAATCACGCCCTTAAAATACTTTCCATTCTATGCTATAGAAAAGAGAAACAAAGATAGTTATACACTGTCTCAGAGGTAGTGCGTGCTATTCTTGACAGTGTATTCAAACTTGATTTTTAATAACTAGGTAATAGAGTCCAATTTTGAATGACCGACGAATTGTATACATCTTACAAATAATCCAGAAGTTCTCAAAATTCTACTCGATTTTTTTATTTAAGTATTATTATATCCTTACACAAAGAAAAGTATTTTTTAAATTATAAATGCAAAAAAAGTTAAGATTTGATATAATTTTTTAATTATTGTAAAATATTTCTGCCTGCAATAAAAAATGCACTGTAAACAGTATAATATATATTAGGAATATTAGTACAAAGAGCAATTTTACTTGATTTGTGAGCAAACCAATTAAAAAATGTGAAACGTACAAAAAACATATGAAATAAATTTATATATAAAACGAATTCTAAAACGTAATACAATAAAATTATTGGATCGTTTTCCAATATTTCAATGCGGTGTGACAGTAATTGCTGTTTTAAAATAGAATATAAATAATAATAAATAAAGAAATTATACATCCTCATCCGAGTCACTTAAATTATCAAAAATGTCTTCGTCTTCACTATCTTCACCGTTGACCGTAAAAATCAGAGGTCGTACTTCATCAATTATTTTTCGCGGTCGAAAGTGTCTTTTATTATACTTTCTGTGTGTTGGATACATCTTCTCCAGGTATCAGCGGTTATTTTATTCAGGGCCTCATTCCAAGTATTTAGAACGTGTTCTTCTCTTCCAGATGTAGCTCCAATACATTTGTCATAATATTCCTTACAAATGCCCCATACCAATTCAATTGGATTGAAGTGGCAATGATACGGGGGCAAACGTAGGACTTCGTGACCATAAAACAAAGCTAAATTGTCGATGACGTATTTATTACCATCTTCGGTTGCATTTTTTAACTATTTCAAGTAATTCGGCTTTCAACATAGAATACTCAAATTCTATATTCTTACTAAGCAACCAATCAATAATCTGGTTTTTATTCCAGGAAGTCGAGGGTTTTTGGTCAGTTTTTCTAGAATGGTAGCTTGCATTATTAAGATAGACGGTTTTTCTAGTCGCCACAGTACAGATTCTTCAAACCATTTTTCAAATAACTCAGAATTCATGTTATCGTGGTAATCGTAGGATTTATTTTGTGTGCCAAAATTAAACTGCTTCCCTCAACAAATCCATTTATATTACCCGCGTGAACAATTACGTAACGTTTACCATTTGATGTCTTGGCTGGTTGTTGTAAACTCTTCGAACTTGCGTCCTGCCAACTACGTTTAGAATTTCCTTTACTAAACACCCATGTTTCATCCAAAAAACAAACTGCTTTGAATTTTTGGAGTTGACATTTTTAAATATTTTCTTAAAAAGACGTTCCTCATGGACACAACATGACTTTGTTCACATAAACCGAGTCTATGGTTTGTTTTCTTAAATCGGAAACCCATATGCTTTAGTAAATAAGATAAACTAGTTCTTTTTATTTCACAAACACTTTTCGTCTTGATTAAAGCCAATAGAGAATCTAAGGAAACGTGTTCTTTTTTACGTACATTTCGTAAATTAACTCACGAATAGTTTGTTTTTTACTATCTGGTAGATCGATAGAACGGATTTTATTTATCTTCCTTTTTACTGGTTCTAAATCAACACATTCATTTCTTAGATTGCACAGTCTTTGTAAGGTTCTGAGTGAAATTTGTAACGAGTCCGCTGTTCTTTGCTGAACTGCAAATACAGATAGTAGAGGACCACCGCTTTGTTTTTCTTCAGAAAAATAGTCAAACACGTTTAGCACTAACTCACGGCATTGTTTTGTCAACTTCTTTGGCATCTTGCAAAATTTTGAATTAAATCAACCGCACTTGTATAAGTTACACCAACAACTAACAATTAACAATAAATAATAATAACAAGAATAATCACAGCAATCGATACTTAATTACTAGAATGACATTATTATAATTACACCTATTAATGTTATGGAATTTCAAAATAAAGAGTACTTTCACTATATAATTAAAACTATTAATGTCACGTGACAACAAATATCTCAGTAATTACTCCTTAGAAATAAGAAAGTCTATGTAGGTGATGTACCCTTTTGGCTGGATGGATTAGGCCCAACAAATTAATCAGATCTGGGCATTTATAAATAACATCTACATGCCAAGTTTCATGAAAATCGGACTTGTGGTTTAGCCGGAATCTTGTTTACATACGTGCGGACGGCCGGTCGGCATAAAAACAAAATTTTTTTTGCTTCTTTGTAACATACTAACTCTACTTCGTCGGAAAAAGTGAAAAAAAAGAGGGGTTAAAATTTTCGGTTTAGAAATCGTCGCATAAACTTCCCATCGTATACTATGATGTGGAGTAAAAAATCGAGTAGAATTTTGAGAACTTCTGGATTATTTGTAAGATGTAGACAATTCGTCGGTCATTCAAAATTGGACTCTATTACCTAGTTATTAAAAATCAAGTTTGAATACACTGTCAAGAATAGCACGCACTACCTCTGAGACAGTGTATAACTATCTTTGTTTCTCTTTTCTATAGCATAGAATGGAAAGTATTTTAAGGGCGTGATTTATAACAATGAACACAAAAAACGAACGTCCTACACTATAATCCTATAACCGCCAGATGAGACTGAACGGACTATACCTGATCTTTGTTATCTTCGTTTAATAAGACCTTGCATTTTCATAACGATCACGTAATAAATGAAGTAATTCTGAACAACGAGAAACAAATTCTGCATGAACACTTTCTAGACCGCTTTCAGGTCTTAATTTACATAATCTTCCAAATAGATGAGAAAGACGCGCATCTAAGCTTATAAATTCAACTTGTAAAGGTTGTTACAAAAAATCATTAACACGCCGAGTTAATTCGTCTAATTTTCCTGAACAAACGTCAAGTTACTCCTTTACATCCTACTCAATTGATCCATAAGAACTAAAAAATGATGTATTAAGTTTTTCTAACGCAATTTTAGATCTCAAAGTTTTACGTTTTTGATCCACATTTATTCCATCCGCATGCACATCATGAAAGCACAACTCATGAGATAGTTCATCCGTTTTTAAGGCATTTGTTTAAAGAAAGAATGGAAAGTGAAAATATTTTAGACCCCACGTTGGGCGCCATTTGTGTATCAATCAACCATATAATAATAAATTTAATTCGAACCATCGATAACCTCAGTTGGCGCTTATACGTATTATACTTTCGATACTAATACAAACATTTATTTATTTATTTAATCGTATGGTAGATTTTAAATATTGTATTGTGATGTAAGTGTTATGTATGGTGCCCCAGAAGATCAGTATTAACCTGTACAGTGTGGTGACGAAACCATGTGCAATTGTGGATTGGTTCGTCTTGGTAAAGCATTTACTTCAAGGTTTAGGAAAACCACTAAAACCTAAACATGCCAACTCTTACCCACCCTACTATTCACATGTAATAAGTGTGTAATGTGATTGTGTTTAGTGAAATTGTGTTGTACATTTTATTCTAATTATCCGGGAGGGTCTTGATGACCAGGTCCGGAAACCAAAGTGGTGATCTTCAGGAACAACATGTTTTCTTTGTTGACAATGGAGTACTGTAAGGTACTGATCACCTTCCATATTTTGTATTTGCACCAAAAACCCCTAAAAAACACACACGAAAAAAAACTCTAAAGAAAATTGACGTACGTTTTGACGTTTAATTCCGAAAACCAAAGTGGTGATTCTCAGGAACAACATGTTTTTCTTGTTGACCATGGGGTACTGTAAGGTACTGATCACCTTCCATATTTTATATTTGCACCAAAACCCTTAAAAACACACACGAAAAAACTCTAAAGAAAATTGACACAAAAGATATTAAAAATATAACAATTTTTTAAAAAGAAAACAATACGTTTATAATACGTTTTAGTGGACATTCTTGGTTTTGGACTTATCTTACCGGCAGCAGATGAAGATTGTGCAACTGATGTTAGTGCTTTAGAAGATGACAACTGTTTGATAGACTTAGATGCTTGGAAAGATAAAGATGGAGGATTCTTGACTTTCTCTTTTGTCAGAATTACTTGAAATTCTTCCAACTATAGATTTGGAATAACCTTCCATTACTTTAGTAGTTTTCTTTCCCAATCTCTCATAATGAGATCGACTTATTTC
Source organism: Abscondita cerata (assembly GCA_030710515.1). Classification (NCBI taxonomy): domain Eukaryota; kingdom Metazoa; phylum Arthropoda; class Insecta; order Coleoptera; family Lampyridae; genus Abscondita; species Abscondita cerata. The sequence continues at coordinate 316,081 of JALBCR010000921.1, read as the reverse complement.
CAGTTTTTTTTATATTTATTTTTTTTAGCCCTCTTTTCTATTGTTGAGTTTTTTAATAATTCATCCCGATGTAAGGTTTTACCAAATGTTTTTTGGTATTTTTTGTTACGACTGAAACTGATTTGACCTTGAGCCTTTTTCTTTTTGGCATTTGCTGTTTTTCCAAAATTAGTACGAAGCGTACTACAAAACTGGCGACGTTTTGCATTATGAATATGGGAAGAAGGAAAACTTTATACTTCTACATTTTACTTCAAAGCTAAACCTTATTCCTAAAAGTATATCTTTTTGTTTTATGAATTCTGTTATTTATCTTAAAAGTACAGAATTTTCGCTATAAAATGGGTGCATCACATGCCCAGAAACTCTTTTGCGAGTGCTCATAATTGCAAGCTGCAGAGTTTCTCTTCGGCCTTTTTGCATTAGCAAATATTCTTTTTCTGAACTTGTGATACAAATAACGATTTACATGCAAGAATTTTCTGTTCTTGATGATAACATTGACCAAATATATTGTAATTATTTCAACAATTTTGGTTTATAATTAAGAATAACAAACGGAAGTTTATTCATTTTTTTTGTATTAAATGTAGTTTTAAGGAACATGTAATGGCAACTGTGTTTTTTGTGGGCGTTGGCCTGCTGCAGCATATTCTAGTGGCCCAGTTGTTGAACAGTCTAGAGTGGTATCAAGTCTCTCGAAGATTTGCATCCTAATGATAGATCTAGTCATACAGGATTCATACGCGTTCATATAATTAAGAAAACGTAATGGACACCAACCTGTGATTTACAATCTCATTTGGAATCAGTGGTGCACACTTGAGGACAAGTTCTTAATTGTAGTTCGACGTGTACCACTCTTTATTATTAATTTTCGCACGTGTTATTGTTACATACAGGAAGGTAACACCTATTTTGTTTCTTTAAATTAGTAAGTTTGTGTGGGATTAGGAAAAGCGTGTTTTGCTTTTTTCTGCAACGAGTAGTAAATTCAGCTTTTTTGCTTGAATTTCTAAGTTTATGCTTAAAACATTTTTATTAGTTTAAACAAGTGTTTAACATAAAAAATTTAAATAACAACATAATTGTAATTGTTGTTTTACATCTTTTCATTTCCACAACCAATACTTTGTTGTATTTAAAATGATTATGTGCATCCATCAAACGTGCTTAATGTCAGAATAATTCCTGTAATCTTATTAAGATGACACATTCAGATTCATATCTGCGTTACAAACTTGCAACAACATACTCTTTTCATGTAAAATATACATTTAATTTATTCACATACGTTTAAATACATATCTATCAAAACTTTTTCCGACTATTTTTTTAATTAGGTAATAGTTTGTTATATAACCACTTCAATTACCTACTTTAAACACAAATATTACTTTGAATTAAAAAAAAATGTTTTGTGTAAATTCGTCTCATTGAAAACGTTTATAAACAAAAACTAAGAAAATAAATTAACAATGTTCTGTTTCGTGATAGCGTTGTTTCACTCACTCTTAATTTTAAACGCAGCGATTGTAAATAATTTCTCTTACTTTTTTTTCATTTAATTTCAGTGTGTAAATTTCAGAAGTTTTAATTTGTTTCTTTGTATGTTTTTTTTTAAGAATGAAGGTGTAATTAAATATTCCAAAAAGCAAGGTTTAGAGGTTTTTACGTTTTCAATTTTTTTACAATAGCTAAACCTATTTCTTTATTTGAAACTCGATTACAGCTGCTACGGTGTTTAAATTTCAATTACATTTTATTTAACAAGTTTATTAAATTCTAAATTAATTTCCCTATATTGAGAATTTTTCAATTCCTGTTTAATCTGCAGCTATTATTGTTGCGCAAATCTATCTACGCATAGAAAAATAATTGGTTTTTTCCTTAATCCCTCTTACTAATTAATATTTGTTTTTATTTTTTTTTAGAATTAATACAGTTTAGTCATAATTTTCTAGAAACTTAAAAAATGTTATCTATGAAAGAAGAAAAGATTAGGATTATACTAAGCAATATTGGCGACCGATTCCGAGTTCTTGGATGCGTCTAATGGATTTCCTGTGTTTTCCGATGCATGCCAAGAGCCGACGAGTAGTACTTGTGCCTCTAACGAAACCGCGATCTCGAAATGATCTTCAAAAAACAACTAACATAATGAAATAGAATCGCTTTTTACCATTTAAAACACATTTAACGAATAAACATGTTATTTTAGTTACACAATGTCGTGTATACCGAATAAAATAAATTATTTTAGTCTATTCTTAGAATGTAAATTTCTAGAACCGAATAAATTACAAAAAATGCATAATTTATAGTTAACATGAGTAATGAGTATCCTATAAATTTAGAAAATTTTGTCGATGAGGAGAAAAAAGAATCACATCTTCCCTTCTGTAAATATTTCATGGAAACAATAATACCCAATGAAAAAGAATCTAAAAGAATAAATTTTATTCTAATTATTGCTCTAACTTTGTTATAAACTAATACATTTAAATTAAAGTTGTTGGTAAATCCTGACGTAAGTTTGAAATACAACTAATAATTGAATGAAAATAATAAAGTTTATATTTGTTTATGATATAACAAAGTTGATATTAAGAATGTGTAACTCAATATCTAAATAACTTCTAAAAGCTTTTGATGTTTGTGAAAGTAAATGTGTTTCAGAAAAAATTCATTTATATCCTTTTGAATATCAAGATTTCAGCGGAAAATAGGAGCAGATAAAATGACAAATTAATTTAAAATTTCATTGTTGAAAAATAATTATTGTCTCACTGTGAATATGATATCGAAAAAATACACATGAAAGAGTTGTATAAACTTAAACATCATCGCTTTTGTGAGATATTTAATATTTTAATTTTTTTTTAAATTTATCCTTCGAGTATAAAGAAATCAGCAATATTATTAGAACATCGGAAACATATTTTGAATTTTTTTTATCTGGCTGCCGTATTTTAATATGACAACTTGTAAGTGGTAACCTTTAAATTATTAATATGTTTATGGATTTCTTAACACAAAAATATTTAATACGATATTTTAGAAAAAAAATAATTTTTAAAATGTATAGTAGTAGAATGAGAGAATTTATGGTTCTGGATAAGAAACTTATTGATTTTTATTTTGTCAGGAGGGTATGATACTTCTGGACTCTTTTTTAAAAAGCACATTTCTAGTAGTAGGTTTCAAGTAGGTGAATGCTTATAAGCGGAAAACGCCCTGATATTTAGCTGCTTCTTCGAGACAAAATTAAAGTATTAAATGCGTCGCGCTCACCACGCTTATTCAGATGAATCGTAAATGACTCCACGTGTTGACTGATCCAGCGAACTGCCTACCCGTAAGGCGCCATACCACAGCCAATACAAATCCAACCTTTGGTTGGCAAGGGTCAGCAGCTAGAATGCCAAACTCGGCTAGGGTTGCCGACAACCCGTAGCACCGACAAGTCTCGGCTCGGACAGTACTTTGAACCTATCTGGGAATAGTTTCGACTGGCAGGAGACCACTTTCTCCTCGTATGGTACAATTATACAATAGTCAGTTGGTAACTCAAGGATGTAACCTACCGTCAGCCTCAGCTACCTAAGTCGTTTTCTTAGACCAAAGTAAACTGGACCTGAAGTCACAGGCAACACCCGGAGACACAGAGCACCCACCTAAGACAGCGCCCCTCACGCATGAGCGATAACTAACAACTATGTGATAGGTGCCATGGGAGAGCTACTGTAATAGGCTGAACTTCAATGAGAAACTACGATTGTTCCAGTTTGAAGATCCCCGCTAACTTCTCATGTTTGGATTACAAGCCAACTGCACGGGTCTATCTACAGTCTTTGTTGAGACCACTGACTGTAATATGCCGGAAAACTTCAGGACTAAATTGGGAGAGCTGGTCATGGAGGTGGGCAGACCAAAGATTGAGTTGGTTCTGTTTTGCCTCTAATCTCAAGTAGTTCGAGGACTTCTAAAATAGCTGGACCCTAAACGTTGTCAACGCCACAGTGCCTTAGTCGGTGCTTTAAAAACGTGGGGACCTTCAGAAATTATGGGGTTCATTCCCAAAGTTCTGTGAGGTATTCTGATTGATGCTACTAATGTATCTTGGAAGATGTTTTGAGTATTTTTTTGATTCCGGGCATAATTTAATAAGGGTTCTTTGTCTGAATCTAATTAGGACAATAAATTCAGGATACGACAAGTTTCTTTATTTTAGTAATTTTCATGTTGTACAAATATAATTAATTTCGAAATCTTGGAGAAATTACTACTCTCTGTTTTACTATAAGACAGTCAATTAGTTGAGGATAATCTGATGATTAACTAGAGTATTCCAGAGATATAATATTGCGGTTGCTTTGTATAGCAAACGTGATATTGGAAAATTCTGGATCAAAGCGAGTTGCTCGTGGAATGTCGTCTGCATTTACTGGGAGCTGTTCAATCCAATTAATTATAAACATCTTAATAACAAAGACACGACGTAAAAATAGCTTTCAGTAGTCGATTTCCAGAAGCTAATTTAGTAGGTGGTACTATTTTTTTCCTTTGGAACTTACCCCGTCGATAATTTCTAATTAAACGTACTTTAAATAAGACTTCCAGTAAATTTAATAATTCAAAGCCGTTACATTTGTTTCATTTAACTTTACCAAAAAAACTTAAAAATATTTAACAAAGCCAGAATTAGTTGGTCAGATGCTGGAGCTGCAGAACGAAGCCTCCATAATCGCAAAGACGGAAAGATAGTAATAAAATAGTTTTTTTTTAATACGGGCAGAAACGGGCGAAAAATTTTTTTATTACAAACCCTCTGAAAGGGTTATATGGTACAGGATCGTCACGACAATCCGCAAAACTGTAAAACACGGTTATTATTTAACACCCCATAAAATGTCGATTATCATTTCTTTTTATTATAAATTATTACAAATATTTACCTAGGTTGCCGTGGCATATTTTCACATTGCTTATGTGGTGTGATCAATAGTTTTTTTTTCTGATTGCCAGATATCTTTGTAAAAACTGTAAGAAACAAATAAGATCAAACGATATAACGATAACGCCAAACATTATTTACGGCAACTGTTAATTCCTTACTCATCTGTAAGAAGAGGAACTAATTTAACCGCTTATATTAAATTTTGACTTTGTAGAGTGTTTATTATGTGATTAATATATTCTTACACTGTTCCTGTTTGAATAAAAAATGTCGCAAGGGTTGGCAAGCCTAATAAAAACAATAATCGTTGCCTGAAAGTTACACTCCATGACAAAGCGGAAGCCGATTCTGTCATTCGAAGGCGCACAAGTCTTAAGGGCCGTAACGTATTTATTGGATCTGATACAATTCCTTCAAAATTTCAAAAATCTGTTGAATATTTGACATATTATCAGAACGCTAGGGGATTGCGCACTAAATTAGGATATTTTATGGAGAATGTTCAGGTGTGTTCTTATGACATTTTGACATTTACTAAGACTTAGCTAAACAATAGTTTTATTATAGTGAACTGAATCTCTTCAATTATAATGAACACCGTAAAGACAGATCCCGTGACAATAGTACAAAAGAGAGGGGCGTGGGGAGTTCTTGATTTTGTTCGAAAGGGTATAGTTAGTAAATGCTTGAGGCACCAGGAAATATAGAACAACTGTTTGTTGCAATTGGTCCAGGTAATAGGAACATTATACAGAAAGCATTTTATTTGCCCCCACTATCTAATGTTGCTTATTATGCCATCTTCTGTAAAACACAAAACAAAAGGAGTCTCAGCTCTAATGTGATACCTGCTCACAAAGCACCGTCTAAAGAAATTGCCTCCCTCAGAAAACTGTCTCTGGCTTGTTATCTTCATAACCTTTTTCAGATAAATCGAGTTTTGACGACTAATAGAATATACTAGACCTGGTGCTATCAAGGGACCTTGGGATAATTCTGCACAGAAGTATAGGTTTGAAAACAGTTCTCCTCTCCGAAGATGATGGCCTGAAGTATGAACGTTCTTATACACACTTTAGATCTGCTAATTTTAATAATATTTTTCATTTTTTCTGCCAGTTTGACTGGGACATATTACTGAATGACAAACCTTCCCCATATGGTATTCGGATGCCGCCAAAAATTGTATAATTGTCAAAAAGTTAGCACATAAACGTTTTAAAACATCAAATTCTGCTGTGGATTATGATGAGTTTTCCAGGTTGAGAAAACTAAAGACCTAATACGTGACAGCTATGAATCCTACGCTCAAGAAACAGAGCAGTCTTATTTTACCAATCTAAAGGAATTTTGGCCGTACATCAATAATAAGAGGAACTCAAACAATTATCCAAGTAAGCTTTGTTTTGGGGATAAGAAAAGTTGTAAGGGAGAGGACATGGTGAACATGTTCTTGGACTTGTTTGTAACTGTTTACTCAAACAGTAATAATGAAGTTCCATTGAGTGAGTCTTCAACCAACAGTATTCATATCACAACTTACCATATTTGTATATCGAAGATTTACAAAAAATGTTCCGGTTTAAAAATTAACAAAGGCCCTGCTTTCGACGGCATTCCACAGATTTCGCTGAAAAGTTGCAGTTTCATACTATCTAGACCATTGTTCCATGTATTCAATTCTTCTCTTTGCACAGGTAACTTTCCAAATGTTTTCGAAGGTGAGTTTCTTAACCCGCGTACACAAGTCCGGTGACTGATCTAGGTCCACAAATTACAGGCCAATCAGTATTTAAGCATTATCCCAAAGGTTTTTGAAAGCTTGGTATCCTATCACCTGTTCTGGATCCTGTCTTGAATGACCACCAGTTTGGGTTTCGACCGCGCTGATCAACCGAGGGAAATATGTTAATCCATGTCGACTACATATCGGCTGCCTTGGAGAGAGGAGGTCGGGTGGACACCATCTATACCGACTTCACCAAGGTGTTTGACAGGGTGCCACATGACATATTGCTCGATAAGTTAAAAGTGCTAGGAATGGACGCCCCTCTTTTGTTATGGCTCTAGAATTATATGATTGAAAGAATCCTATGTGATAAAAAACTCTTCCGGGGTCACCCAGGGATTTCACTTGTGACCTCTTTTGTTTAATGCCTTCATTAACGACATTGAAGAATGTTTTGCTAATAATCATTTCCATGTCTTTGTTGATGATCTAAAATTCAACTCTGTGATATCCAGTGAAGTTTACTTCAATATAATTTAAACAACTTGGTAGATTGGTGTCGGAGAAATAGGATGGCCAGTCAAGTGTAAGTCTATTTCCTTCTACCGTGGCCGAAATCAAATTTCACATCACTATGTGGTTGAGGGGGTTATCCTGGAGAGAATAAGAGAAGTAAAGGACCTGGGTTTATTAAATGGGAGTTTCCAAATGATCGGTTTTATCAAACGATGGACAATTGCTTTTACTAATATTCCTGCCATCAAATGGCTATACTGTGCCCTTGTTCTGCCTCATTTGATATACTGCTCCTGTGTGTGGCCACCTTTGTATGCTGTCCACAAGGAAAACCTCGAACGCATCCAACGTAAGTTTTTAAAATATGTAGCCTACAAAAAGAACATTATATTCCAAGATGATGTGCAGATGCTGTCTATCCTAAAACTACCGACTATTTTAGTTTGACATCAAATCAGAGATATACAATATTTTGCATAACAGAATGTCAATACCACAAATACTTCAAAATGTTGACATCCATATACCTCGCAGAGTCACACGCTCCACTTCAAGTTTTTTTGTCCCAATACACAGAACAAACTATGCATATAGTAATTGTTTATCCAGGGCATTCAGGTTGGCAAACTGTTCAAACTTTGGTAGGCAGCTTGGAGGTCAATTACTGTGATTTCTGTGACTGTCTTTTTATCATAGAGATTGTGGTTTATAGATAGTTACATTTACAAAATAAAAATAAATATTAACAGAAATACATAGGAAATCTCCCCCGGAATGTACTGGGTTTCTCATATTAGACTATACAATTTAAAAGTCGAATAAAAACTTTCTAATCAAAGTAAATTAACTTGTTAATCGACTAATATGTAGCTTATTCTGTGGGATTTATGACTAAAGTAAATATCAATTCAAGTTTTAAAGATCATGTCTGCCAAATGCCCTCCTTCGACTTTAATACATTTTTGAATTCTAAGTTCAAAATGTATCATGACTCGGCGAAGCAAATCTCCATTTATTCCTGCAATTTCATTTCGAATCTGCTCCTTCAGCTCCAGCATTGTTGTGGGAATTCTATATTTGTATACGAACTTCCCGAAGTTGTTGATTCTCACACTTACCACTCGATTTAAAATTAAAGATTAATTCAAACAAACTGAGTAGTATATCCTAGTAATATTTATACAAATGAAATATTAAAAACTTTAAAAACATCTATTTTTAAATTATTGAGTTGTTCCGTCTTGTGGTAACATTATTTTGCGATATTCAATCAATGACGAAATCAGAAAGCCAACTCATAACGCCATCTATCGGTGACTGAAGGAAGAACTAAGATGATGTATTTCTGATATTAACCAATCAAATGGTCAATTTTACATGTTTTATTTAAAATATACAAAATGTTATCGATTGTAGTAAACGGTAGGAATATTTGTTGAAAGATTCAGATTAAAAATAATTCTATAATTCGGAGAATTCATAAATGTCTCTTAGAATCAGTTGTGACTAATATTTATTAATGTTTTGAGAACGAAACGTGAAATGCACATGTTTGCAAACAATTAATTATTCTTGTAGTTATTAAACTTTTAATGAGGTGATCAGTGGAACATAAATTTACAAAAATTTTATTAATTTATTTTCAGTTCTTTATTTTTAACGAATAGTACAATTTGATGGCTTTTTAATAATATTTAAAATGTTTGTATTTTGAATACGAAACTATGTGCACTTTAATAATAAAGCATTATTTTTCAATGATTAGACATTATTTTTCAATGATTAGACATTATAGTACTTTAGCCAATTAATTTTTTATGTTTACTTTTCTACTTAAAAATTAATATGTATATCCAGTATTCATTTTGCAAGCTTTTAGGAGTAACACATCCATTAGGATTGTAATGCAGTACTTCGATTTATTACATCTTAATGCTGCAACACGTATTTATTGCCTCGACATTTTAAATTATCTTAATTTTATGAAAGCGCTGAAAACATTTGTTGTAAAAGCTGGCGATTCGTAGATCGTAGATTCGTAGATTGTGAATCGTTAAAAAACTTCAGAGCGACATTAAACGTAAAGTGTTTTTCTATATCACCACGTTTTCAATAATTGAAAATACGTTAAAATTGTAAACTTATCTTTAGTGTGTTGGAGTTTATGCTTCTTAAAAAAGCACACAAAGCAGCTATTTAAATCGTGACATGAACCTTTATGTTACTTTTATAGTATCTGGTGATTATGTCACTCCTGTGATTTACTGAACCCCCTTTGACACTCGTTTAACGGTTATCAAATGCTTTTGGAATATCATCACACGTGTCTCCTGCGCGTGACTCAACGATTATAAAGAATTTTTTGAAAAATTGCTTCTCTATATTTCTAGTGTCATGTAATAACTCTTTTTTATACTTCTAAAAGTATACATTTATCACGGTGTATCTAATGGGTTTTTTTATTCTAATATAAGTTCATTAATATTTGTCTCCTTCTTATATGTACGTAGGTACATAAACTAAGATATATTTAAAGCCGCTACTGATTATTTTGACTTAATCAGATTATGGAAGATAAAAGAGTTTGTTATTGAACCCGGGATTATCGAGACCATTTCGGTTGTAACTTACGGTCAGGATTTGTGAGGCAGCATTTAAGTGGCCAACAGCAACCGGGCGTTATCATGTTATCTCTAAGTTATCACAAGCTAAGGAGGAAGGCGTTTCCTATCCTTAGGCACATCTCGCTCAGATAGCAATCCGGCAGCGCGGACAACTAGAAATTTATCTGGAGTTTGTTATTGATGTCTTTGCCGCGGGTGGTAGAAACTTGCGCTGGTCAGTAACAAACTATATTTACATCAAAAAGCATTAAACTTGTTTATCTAAATTAAAGGAATTAAATAAAGTTGTCGCATATTTTATTTTATTCGCTCGATTCTAAATTGCTACGTTTGATGCATAGTTTAAATCAAGTTATAAATAGAAACATCGTTTTCAGATTGCAACATTACATTCTTATTCTGGTACGTATCAAATTACACAGTATTTCATCAAAATCTTTCATAAAAATGGATGAAAAAGCTTGTATTCTTTTTAATGAAAATCGGTCAGGTTGGAAACATACTAGTGGTTTACTCGCGGCGCTCGGTGAAATGTCGAAAAAAATGTTTGAACCAAACACACATAATCTCCGTTTGAGAAATACAAATATCGTATTTTTTAAACAAAGACATTGAAATGCCTCGTAATTTATCAAAAACAAAGAAGAAATTCGCGACGGAACCAATACGATTCAGAATATAGACGTTTAAATAAAAGTTGTAGAAAATGTAATTTAAGTCCAACTTTTTGTTTCATGCTTTGTATAATGAATATAATTTAACATACAAAGTGTTAATTAATGGTTCTCGCCCTAGTGACAGGATAAAATTTCATGTAAAGTCGTTACATAAAAATGGTCATACTGAATAGGTCTCAAATGCATTTGATTTAACCTCAAAACCTGCACCTGATTGACAGTTGCACAATTAAGTAAAGCGATCAAGTTTATTTTTATAAAATTTGGAAAATAAGAAAATTTAATTTTTTTTTATGTTGTATGCCCTTTAAAGTTAAAGTATTCCTTTCAGTCATTCCAAAATTTAATATAATTTTCTAAATTATTAAAAAGTAATAAATACCAAATTTCATAAAAATTGTAGAAGTGAAAGAAAAATTCACAATTTTTGGTATAATTTATGTCATTAAAGGTATTGTTAAATAATTGTCACGTGAATACCGTCTCTCTGTAATTATCTGCAACTTTTAGTACGACAAATGTACTAGTGGTTTTTTCACTTAATATTTTCTATTTAACTAACGGGATGTCCGTTTCCACAATAAATAGCTTGACATATTCTAGATTTCTCATTCATTAAAATGCCCTGCCGAATTACACTTGACCAGTGTGTATTTTAACGGGTAAATTTAGGTTGTTTAAATTCTAATCTGTTTCCTTCGTCAATATGACTCATTAGCATTAGCTAAATCATTAGAAAGGGGGGCCGAAAGATGATTTTTTTCCTCTTCAAGTCAGATCTCTCCTGGCGAGTTTTGGCATTCAGTTGGTCAAGAAGGTTCGAGTAATTGTTCTGACTTCTGCAATATAATCAGTGAACGGGTTTCCTTTCGCATCCCAAAACACACTGGCCATGACCTTTCCGGCAGATGTGATCGATTTCGCTTTTTTTGGCGCTAAACCAACAGCTTCCACTCACATGGGTGGACATATGTTTCATCCATTGTGACAAATCGCTGCACAATCTGTTGAATCGATCCAAAAATTAATGTAAAAATTGTTTTTAGACGGCTTGTCACGAAAGTGACACATATCAAAGTAGCAATCTGAGATCGAAACTTCAAAATATTACTGACCAGTGTGGAAATAATTCATATCATTCACGGTGCATGAATTCGGCCAATGGATGAAGTCCTATTCCGATCGTCAATTTTCTGGTTTTATAGTTTATACACAAATTCGGATTATTAGGATTTAAATAATTGTGCACAATTATTATTTGAATGAAATCTTTATTAATAGAACTAGAAAGTTACATTATTAAATGTGCAGTTATTGAAATGTATTACTTTTTTATTTGAATTTTCAAACATTTTTGCCAAATTTGATGATTTGACAATTGTTGAAAAGTTGTCATGATGGATGATTCTGCTTCATTGTTAAAGTTATCAGTAATTGGATTAGTTTCTGACGAGGTTTCTGACGAAGTTTCTGGCGAATTTTTAACGGCCGAAGTGATTGTTTTAGCAACTTTCATTTGTGCCTAATAGACTCTGCTATGTAACCTTCCGCCACCGATGAAGAATCCCATCCACCGTGGCGTTTCAGATCTTCAATCGTAGCACCAGCATCCACAAAAATGGTGGAAGATGATCACCTCATACAGTGGCTCGTGTAAGATGCGGGTTCCTCTAAACTAAACCAAGGTAGGTAGCAATCAATTTTGGGATGCTACCTATCTTGTTGATTCCAACGGGCTGTTTAGTGCATTTGGCTTGCTGATAATTAAAAAAAAAGCGACTTTGAGACGTATTTGGTGGTCGAACAGCAGCATATTTGCGATAGACACCGTAAAACTCGTCAACTATTGTGAAAACACGATCCTTTTTATTTTTGGTGTCACCTAATTTTACAATTACGGCCGAACCGACATCAGTTAAATCGTCAATTTTTAATTAGACCAATTCGTTTCTTCGCATGGCTCCACTAATTCCGAACACCAAAATTACCTAAAATTGAAATTTCAATTAATGAAGTGTTTTTGTTTATAGGGATGTACTTACTTTCTGTAAAAATATTTGCCGTCTGGCGCTTCTTTTATGAATTTATTAACTTCTTCAGCAGTTAAAGTTCTCGATTTTTTCGGTTTGTATCCTTGCAACATTCTTTTCAGAAAGGCTTTCAATTTAGGATATTGACTAATATTAGTATTTTGGTAAACAATAAGCGTGCTTCTTATCATAAAAAATTGCGTCGATAATGTGCTTGGGGACAATTTTTTTCGACAGCTCTCCAAAATACGCAAGCAGGACGTTTTGCGAAAACGAATAATTTACCCTGTTTTGCTTTCACCACTCCATGAACTTGCTATAAGCTTCCTCATAGCGTTGCCGGGATTTAGGGGGCAACAACTTGAGGCTGGTTTCATTTGCTGCTTCCAAAATACTATCTTCATCATTATCCGTATTTCAGAGTTTACAGATCACTATCAATATTTTATCGTTTACAGTTTAGAGGAGATAACACACTTTTTTAGAAATTCAGAAATTTACAGCGAGAATAAGAAACAATTTAAAATAATAAACAACATGACCATAGCAACGGTTTAAGGTATCCAGATTATAGAGAAATTTGTCTCCGATGAAATTGAAAATTAATAATTAGTAGTTATGTTGTTCAAACCGTCTAAAAATATTTAGTCAAGAGTTGCAAATAGATTTTAATAAATTAAAGGACTTGCACTTACAAGAATCATACAATAACTTAAAACGCAACGTTAATCTCAAGATAAAAAAGAAAAAATTACATCTATCCAGAAGAGAATTATTTCCTCTTCTAATAAACTAAAACAGTTATGGTCCATTGTAAACGAAAATAGATTCCTACAAATACGCAAAATTGTATTTCGTTTAACTCTACTCATGGCTCTATTAATTACGCCAAAGAAATAGCAAATCTATTTGGTAAAAATTTTTCCGAATCAATCGTCAAAAGAGTTGAACGTTTCCTACCAAAAAGCAAAGCTGAATAGAGTGACTGCACAACGTCAACGATAGTTCAAAAACTATGTCTTTTATCCCGCTCTCTAAAAATGAAATTTCTAAAATAGTTACCTCGTTTCAAAATAAAAAATCTACCGGCATTGATGAAGTGCCGATTTCTGTCTTAAAACATGGCTCGATAGAAATTGCGGACATATTAGCTAATATTTCAAACCATTCTGTTTCTGCAGGAATTTTTCCGAACATCTTAAAATCTGCAGTTATTGTCCCGATACACAAAAAAGGATCTGTAGATAATATTTGTAATTACCGACCAATTGCGTTACTTTCTAGTTTTACAAAGATTTTTGAAAAACATTTTGTATTCAATTATTAAATTTTCTAAACAGTAATGAAATTATTAGTAAAAACCAGTACGGCTACAGGAAAGGAATATCAACACAACCTGCCACAACATCTTTTATTCAAAATATTAACGACCTTTTAGAAAAGCATATTTTGTAGTTTCATTATTCTTTAACCTTACTAGTGCATTTGATACTATTAACATTAAGTTTGTTGCGCAAAAACTCCATCATTTAGGTATTAGTAGAGGTTGTATTAACGACTGGTTAATCTCATTCTTATCCGACAAAAACTTTAAGGTAATATATAAAAATATATTCTCTGATAGATTTAAGGTATATATGGGTACCCCCCAGGGCAGTACTTTGGGCCTAATTATTTTTGTCACTTTATGTAAATGATTTGTCCGATTATATTACAGAAGGTAGCGTGTTCATGTACGCCGACGATACTACTGTAGTTATAACAGCAGATAGTGAAACTGAATTAAACTATAAAGTTAACACACTTCTGGTCAAGTTCTACTCGTGGTGTGTAAAAAATTCATTAATTATTAACTTTTCAAAAACTCAATGTATTCATTTCCGTACAAAATTTAGGAACCAAATTTCAACAAAATTCAGTTTGCAAGAAAATAAAATAAATATGACAAATATTGTCAATTTTTTGGGTACTGCAATTGACTACAGCTTGCAATCGGATGCACGAGTAACTGCCATCTGTAAAAAGATTAATAGTCACCATTACCTCATCTGCAACCTAACAAATTCACTACATATAGATTATTTGTTAAATGTGTATTATGGTATCGTTTACCCTACAAAGAGTTTTTATAAATCAAAAAGAATATTAAGGCGTATTTTCAATTTACAACAACAACAATCGTGCAGAGAGTACTTCATTAACTACAAAATTTTGACATTCTCATCTATATACATACATAAGTTATTAACATACATTCATACAAATTTAAACACTTTAACGACATCTCATAACGTTCATAGTTATAGTACAAGAAAAGAACAAATTATATTAACGAAGCACAAGTATTCATTTTACAAAAAGTCGCCAATTTACGCTGGCTTTAAGTTGTATAACTCCATACCGAGTGATCTAAAAAACTCAATCATTTGAAATTCAAAAATAATTTAAAAATATTCTACAGAAACATGCGTTTTATAGTATACATGAATTTATGTCTTTTTGTGAACGTTTCAAGTGACTTTGTTTTTTACACCTTTTAATTATTATTATTTGACTAACACATATACATATTTATACACATATGTAAAATGTGAATAAAAATTATTATTATTATTGTTTCTAACTCGTGCGAAAGTGCAAATATTTGCTACTTTCGACACTCGGTAGGAAAATAACTATTTCGCATTTGCATGTTTATTCCCATTCAGATGCGCAGAGCTTTCGCATCCCTAATTCTTTGTGCAAAATGTTTCCCACCCTTTCTTTTGATATCCCTACCCTACACTCTGAGCTATCTCACTTACTCGCTTATTGACCAACACTTTTTCGATGGTTTCGGTGTGGTTGCGGTGTTTGGCCGTTCTTCACCTGGGTCATCTTCGAGGGATATGTGATCACGTTTAAATTCAGCTGCTCGCTTCCTTACCATTTTACTGTTTTAATGATGTTTTGAATAATCCAAAAATCTCAGAATCTGAACAAATTAAGATTTAAATTTATTGCAAATCAAACATTTTTTTTAAAAATCTATTCCAAACTAAAAGCGCCCTTCTCTAAAATGCTAACTTTGTGTCAACATTATTCCCAAAATCTAATAATCAGATTTTACAAAAATTGTACTATAATGATTATAAACTTAATTTTTAAAAATGCAATTGGAATTACCTTAATTAGAAAGCGCAAAAAATTAACCAATTCTACCACGAAGCCCGTTTAATAAATGAAAATTGATGGATTTTATAAGTAAAATACGTTTTGAATATTCATTATTATCACATCCATTTGTTTTCTTTTATTTATCCAACATAATATATTGTTTTCGAATTGTGCCAGAAAAAAATTACGTTAATTTTTAATTTAACATAGTAATGTCAACTTTTTGTAGGTCACATGTTATGATATAATTGTGGAATGAAAATATGAAAATGCCCCACATTTACGGTGCCAAAATGAATGCTATAAATATTTTTTTTTGGTTTTGGTGTAAATATGTTTTAAATATGATTTTAAAATGGTAAAATAATCTTAATCTCTGGGTAAAAAATAATTTCGTTTAGTATCACTCCATTTGAATGTGAGTGGCAAATTCATTTAAGAAACCAATTACATTTTTTCAGTCTATAATTTTATAACAATATAACAATAACTATTAGTTTCTTCTTCCATTCAAGAAACTTAATGAAAATACACAAACAATAGTATATTATGCAATGAGCATGCAATAATTACGATTAAGACACGAGCAACGTAATTATACACTTTGCAAGTGTCTTAATAGTCATTACATGCGAATTACATACACTATTATTTCACATCCCCATAATTTTAAATTGAAACGCAAATTTTAGAATTGAGCACCTACTATAGTTACGAATTGTCAAATTTGCTAAATTTATATTTGACTTTTAGCCACAGCACCAGTCGATAAGTGCAATAGACAACGGTGTATTTCTATTGGTTCTGAATTTGTATCCTACTCATGGAACAATTGATAATTACGTAATGTCGCCATTCTATTAGTTCTAAATCTGTATCGTAATAAAAATTTGTATTTTAATGGATTTCATTAGAGTACAGATTGTACCACTCTAATATATGTGTTATAATACAGGAGTAGAAAAAAATGTTTAATAACATTTAAACAATTAATGAAGTTTGACCGATGTTGTATACACTTTTTAATAGATATTTTACCACTTAATTATACTTAATACAAATGGTTTTATACCAGATGTTTAAAAAAAGTGTTAACATGGGATTGAAATATTAACATATAAACTCCTATGGCCAATGTTAAATGAAAAGCACTGTATACATATATTATTTTACAAAATGAGATTATAATACTTTCTCTCTAGATATGCGAGAAAGTAAAAAATATCAAATGTCAAAGTAAATTCCACGACCAATGTTATTTGAACACTCGTTAGTCATCAAAAATTATTTTCAAGTTACGAAAGTAGCATAACCATAATCTAAAGGTATACATCATTTTACTTTCTACGAATGAATGCAAATGCATCTTGGTACGTCACTAACCAGACACTTAGTGATGACCTAAAAGTATCCTACGTCACAACGTCACAGATACAATCAAGGAACGAAGCATCCGCCATCAGCCAATGTTGCAGTGGAAAGCCACAGCAACATTTTGTTACATCTACTACTAGAAGACCGTTCTGGCAGACGTTTGAGAATAAGCTGACCAGTAGATCTAACTTTAACTCTAACTTTAAACTATAAATAAAAATTAACCTTGTTAATGACAATTCATTTGTATTAGTTATGTTAAACCAACACCATAAGTTCAATAAATTCACTAATTGTAATTTCCGAGAAAGGTAATGCAAGATACCACAAAAATATATATAGAACTAAGATATTAAAACACAACTAGATAATTTATACTCTTTTATTTTGTTATGAAATTAAGTTAACCAACTGGCACTGGAAGTGGCTTTGATAAGTAGCATCTCAAGTACAAATTATTACCTAAAATTGGGTCATTTGCTTCAAAATTAACTTAAATTAACGTATTTGCATTTGTTAAGTTACCACTTTTAACTATTGCCGAATTATTATCATTTATTCAGCAAATCTGACCCAATAGTTTTAAGAAAACGGTTTTTAAATCGTACTATAAAGCTAAGAAATCAAGAAAAAAATGTGGTGTAATCCAATTGAATAAACCCCTTTCCAAACATTTTGGGAAAACGTAAGATAATTTGAGCTATATAAGTTTGCATTTATTTTTGGTGAAATAATAAATAATTTATGTTGATGAATTTTTATAAAGATTCGAACCTAGATTTTCTGTATAAAAAGGAAATCGATATATGTAAAACTGACAATACATTTGTTTGTCGTTTAAAGTACATAAAACACATTCGACAAAAACTTTTACATCTTAGAATACGATTATCCTAGTTTAACACTAATGTATGGAAATGAAAGGATAGAAAAACCATTTCAGATACTACTAAATTGATGGTTGGTGTTCACACTTAAATGGTTTCCTGGACATACGTTAAGCAATCTCGAATTGATATAAGTGGTTCAAACATTATACAATACAATCGTATTTGCTGAGGTTGTAAATTAATTCTGTTTTGATCCCTTCTGCTTATATTTGAAATGCCAGGTCTAATTAAGGGTTGATAGATTGTGTACATTTGAACGTTTACTTAGGTGAAATAATACTAAACCTTTTCGTTTACGGCAAAACTTGAGCAATTCTGTGAAACAATGTAAAAAAAAATTACTTTTTGTTGGGCTAATTTATTGTAATCGAATTTAATTTAACTGTACTTAAACGGATGAGTTGATTGTTATAATTTATTTAAATCATTGTTACGGGATTAACAAATTTGATTATTAAATGTACATACCTTGTTACACACAACTGGTTGACACTCAATTATCTCTAAATAAAGTGCGTATCGTTAATTTCCGTTCAACCATACGTAATCCACGGGGAAATTTTTTATTAGGACGTCCGTTGTTAATTTTTTATGACCAGTTCGTTATACGAGATCAATAAATATGCACATATTTACAATCGACGCATCTTTTTTTTCCTTTAAGAAATCGACGAAAGTTGGATGAAAACCACTTATATTACTTACTCTTAGATGTAATACCCTAAACCTTCAAAAAGTTTTTCCACTATAAGCCCCCTTCAAATGCGTTGATGTATATGATCGGGGGTAACTTTAGCTACAAGGGTGAAAATCAACGATTTTCTTCTAAAAGATGTTTTGTGGCATTATCGTGTTATATTGTAACGCATATATTACATATACAAAAACGTTTTTCAAACCAATTTAAAATATGTTCAAGGAAATTATAATGAACGTTATTTATTTGAAAAAAATATATATAATTTTATTATCTTCTTTTATAAACAGTTTTTATTTAGAATGGCGCGCGAAATCAATAAATTATTGAAGTGGAAACTCGCAGATAACAAAAGAAAATTAATTTTTGTGCGTGTATCTAGGATTCAGTACACAAAAGAATTTACTTTACGATTTGATTATTATTGTTAGTAGATAGTATATGAGAAAATGGTGCACTGCGTAAGATACAAAATCATAATAAACAGAAACCATTAACATTTCGTGATTCTACTCTTATTAAAGATTGTGGGAGGTCGTAGAAAATAGAGTGTGCAATTCACATTAAATGAATCATTTGGTAATTCTCCTGCTCGTGTCTTAATAGTAAACATGAATGCTTCTCCGGATACCAGGTAGGAAATCCAAATGACACCAGAGTACTGCATGTAAGAGTTCGGAAATAACAATGACTTCACTTTTAGTCGAAAAATAGACCCAATATGGATAAACGGACAATTAATGCACTAGCACAATGTTTCTCAATTAAAGGAAATATTCAGACAAGTCTAGAAACTTTATTAACAATGACAGATTTCAATATAACTCTATTTCATTTAACTCCATAATTGATAGAATTGTCTTGTCATCCTATGCCATCGTTAGAATTTAGTGTGGTTTTCCTGGACATGCATAGAACTAAAATAATTAGCGAACACATTACAAATTGATTGGCAATCTGTAGCAGTTTTATTATTATAACTCATTGAGGCTGGAAGAGCATATTCGGAATTGTGTTTGTTTTTTAGATAATTCCTAAACTTTTCGGCATGATTACGTTTTAGTGGTTTTCCTAAACCTTGTAGCAAATGCTTTGCCAAGACGAACCAATCCACTATTGCACAGGGTTTCGTCACCACACTATACAGGTTTATACTGATTTTCTGGGGAAACATACATAACACTTACATCACAATACAATATTAAAACTGTAACATACGAATAAATTAATAAATAAATACATGTTATTAGAATATTTAATAAATATTAAGTGTTCGGAACTCCTACTCAAAAGACTAAATGTGATGTAATACAATTATGTTGTGAACTCTCCTGGAACTAGCAGGTACAAGCTCTGACTGAAATAGTTTGTTGTATAAAATTAAATCTAAGATATTTTCGGAATAATTTTTGAATAATTAAATTGTGTTGCACCGTAACAAACACTGTGTGACAAACAGCGCTAGAGTCAATAGAACAAAAATTCAAATCGGCGTTGAAAGACCAGTCAATCTCGAGAAGGTTTACCACAAATTAGAAACAAAATATTCGAATGGTTTTTGAGTTATTTGTAAATGAAGACGAATCTTCTTCATCTTTTGGTGGTATATAGGCAGTGAACACGTGACATAAGAAAGATCGGTATAGAATCGTGATCTACACAGTTTCTTCTTGACCACATCCAGTGGATTGAGAACTTGCTGTTTTCGACTTTTGCTTCTTTGGAGAAATCATTTTCGTGACCAAAGAGTTCTTTTCTTACTGCCCTTTCATTCAATTGTAGCGCTAATAACCCATCCGATTTGAACTAAATCAATATATCAAAAAAACAACATCGATAAGAGCCTTCATTCAAAAACGTTCCAAAACTTGTAAAAGTTAAGTACAAACGAATTCATGAGTAAGGTATCGTTCACATCTAGTTAAACTAAATCAATACAGACACAAAAAAAATCAACGCTCGAATACACGAAGCTTTCCACTTACATTTACTAAGTTAGCTTAAGAAGTTCTCATTGACCATTACTTTACAATCACTCATGGTAAAACTGCACACAAACATAATAAACTATAAGCAAAATGTGTGTCTTACGACATCTCGTGTAAAACATTGACACGTATGAATAGTATAAACTAAGAAAAATGCCAACAGTTAATTGTAACGCACACATGTCGTTACAACAATTTCGTATACTACGTTAATTTTCCGTATCTATACGCAAGTGTTACCGAAATGGTGCTAAACATTTTCCAATTCTTAATTTTACGCACGTTAATTCAATTCAAATAGATGTAAACGACGATCCTTAAAATAAACTGTTTAAAACAAATTATAATTTAGTTGCATTCCACGCCTTGTTGCATTGTTTTAAAAAAATCCCCTTCACATGTTTCAAAAATAGAATGAAAACGCCCAAATGTATGCCTCCGCGACAGTGGTTATTTTACAATCTGAACTAATCATTGTTTACTTATATTTTATCTATTGTTTTTCATAGCAATATATATTAACTCAATTTCAATTAAACCTTAATAAAAAAACATTTGATAAATCGGTGACGAATGCTTCATGAGGGCGTTTTACAAAAACAAAATACGCGCGGGACAATTCTCTACGTAATAAATTTTCAGACAAAGAAACTACATTAGCGGTTCCTAATTAGTTAATTTTTCTATAATTGTGGTTTAAACAATCGTAAAAGGTAAAACTAAAAACGTGCAGAAGGGCAAACTTAAATCTTGTTGAAAATAAAGCATCCCCAAAATTAATCTAAACATATATTGTACATACCTCTAGTAACACGTTACAAGGTTCACACACAAGTGTCCTTGCATCGCCCTTATTTCATTAGTTCAAACGAAAAAAAAATTTAAGGCGGAGAATTCTTTCCGATATATTTCGAGAGCAAAAGGGTACAAAAAAAACTAGCGGTTTAATATGTCGTCTACCTTTCAGGGTAATTATACATATTTTTTTTTATTATTATTTAATTTTTGAGTCTGGAATTCTACAGCATTGCAGACAAAAACAACTTTTGTTTAAAAAAAATTTGTATAAGGAATATTTTTCTTAACACTTTTAAAAAACTGAAATAGTAATAGTACAAGAAATCTGAATTAGTATACTATTAGGCATGTAGATAAGTTTGACATTTTTCCCTCTCAAAAATACATCAGGAAGCTATTTTAATTGATTATTCTGCGATCATTCTTTAATTTATTTATTAACAGTTACAATCTTAAATTCAAATATTGTTGTGATATACATTTTTATGGGCGTCGCTCACCGGCTTTCTTTTTTCGTAGGTTATTTTCGCGGCTTTTTACACTACAGCTTTTTTTTCGTCGGTTTTCATTATTTTTTTTTCTAGATTTGCAAATAACAGATTTACTAAATTTTATCAGAATATATATTAATTGTTAATTTGAAGTTTTTATTTTTTTAATGTTCCTAACACTTGCAAAAAATGCTCTAGTGTAAATCGTACGAGTATATCAATCACATGCGTTTTTTGCAGTTGTCGCCAACTTTACAGTTTCTTGCCCAGACGTACAAATAGCATTACTTTTTGTATCTCTTTTGTTTTTTAAATAATATTTTATATTTGAAAGTAAGTTGATCGCTAGTATAACATCCATCAAAAACTCTATCTATCTTAAGCCCTCTAGAAGCCCCAGTAGTAATTCATTTTGATTTTATAGCAGCAGCAAGTACAGTGTCTTTTTTTTCAAGCGGGTAATAAAACGCATTATTACGGGTTTAGGAGTAGGATCTAAAGACGTTGTTGTACGCGTGAAGCTGCTCTAAAGTCAACATCTAACAGATGTATAAACATTAAAAAACTGACCTTTTTTTTTCAACAAATAGTAAATTTCTATCTTCCTTTCAAGGTACATTACGAATTTCAAGATTTGATCTCTCCTAGTACTGTTCAAGTTTGTCAACCTTAGCTTTAACTATTTTCACATTTTTTTCAAGTTTTGAATGTTTGCATGTAATTTTATCAATTGCTTTTGATTTTTCTGAAAGTTTTGTTACGTTTTCTTTAACTTATAATAATTTAGGATTGTTTTACGTCTGAGATTTGGCCTGTACAAGGCGCATTTTATTCAACAGAATTTCCAATGTGATACACTGCCCCAAGAGTGTATCGAGATTTTGTTATTGACGTTGATAGAAATGGATTTTTGTACTATATATAAAGTGGTAGATAGTGTTTGAACATTTTCTAAAATAAATCTCGATAACCTCAAAAAGACTTGACGTATTTTAATAAAAGTATTACGAGTATTTAAAAAGGGATATTCCAAAGCTACCAACCCTGCTATGAGTAATGTGGTTGCTATTGCTAAGTTTGCCACCATTGGATATTGTAATATACTGTCATTACAGTACAAAAACTCTTTTTTCGATTTAACTCTGGTGATCAATTTTATTACTACGTACTATTATTGTACTAAATTACGCAAATGGCACAAACTACTATTTCTGATACTGTAACGCCCCTGTAAATGTGTATATTGTTTTCGCTTGAACTTTGTTGCGTCGTATGTTACGCCACTGAAATAGTTGGTTTTTATGTATTGTAACATTTGCTGATATCGAAACTGGCCTAATTTTACTGTGATATTTTTTCATTCGTTCGGGGTTGAAGAAAACTTGTTTCCCTTTATTCATACCTTTTCCCACCATCATCTGCTGTGATAAAGGTTTTCATCATTCGTTTTAAAATAAATAAATAGAATTTCTGTTAAGTTTTCTATAAGTTAATCTTTTTTACGTTTAACTAATGCTTAAGAAGTTTGAAGTTTCAGTTTTAAATTCTATACTATATTATCGTTTACAGGTAAATATAAATAAGTTTTTCTTCTTTTTCTGTTTGATACGCGAATTAAAATTCGAATTTAGCTGTTATATTACAACAGTTGTTTAAAAAATATTTTTTTCTATTTCTGTTTGTTGAACAATGTTATAGAAATATTATAGAAATGGCCTTAATCGTATTTTGTAATTATTTGTATAACATCGTAACATAGTTAATTTGTGGAACAAAGCAATTGTTTGAAAGTAAACCTATAAGTTAATAACAAGTAATATAAGTAAGTGCGGAAGCTCAAGTGACCTTACATTATATTAAATATATTAATTGTTTGAATAATTCACTTACACATTTTTATCGCCTTTCATTTAAAAAAATAACCATACACCCACAATGTTATTTCGTGCAGTAGTTTCATTTTGAAAAGTTACGCATAAATTTTTCTTACGAAAATTTCAATTGTTTATTAACTATATTAAATACAAATCGCTTACACAAATTTAAATATGAAACGTAACTTAATTTGCTGAATTACACGTTACTCATGCTCAATTATCTCAACTAAAGAATTACTTGTTCTACTACATTTTCTTTGGAATTCAACGAGTATTCAGGCTGAACAATTCAAAAATGACCTACGCATTGTTTATTTAAAAATGCTATGGTACAACTCTATTTACGCTTGATAAAAATAGTACATACTTACTGTAACAAATTGATTATATACCAAATTGGTTTGCAGGGAAAAACTATAAATTGTTTGCACTATTTATAGTATTTGATGACTGCTGACATTTTGTAGTTTTGATGTGATATTTTTATAACAAAAAGTTAAGATTATGTGACCTTTTTTTGAAACATGACAAAGGCATCCTTGGAGAAATAGGATCCAAACATCACATATTGTTCACAAAGTGTGAGTGCTCTTCTCTAACATCTGCAATTTGAATTAAAATAAGTAGCATATTGATTACATTTGTCTTATAATAAAAAAAATAAACACTTTGATCCTAAATATGCCCAAAGAAGATGAATGTTGATATGCTACGAGAAGCTTCTAGTTCTATTGTTTATATCGGATCGGCAGATAAAAAAAATCATTTCCAATAAGTTGTTTATAAACTAGTGGGCGTTATAGCAGCACCATTATGGTTTTATGACTACTAGTACACTTACCGCGTATCGTTACTAGAAAGTCTTCTGTAACAGAAACTTCAAATGTAACAGAGAATGGTAATCATAAAAAAGTTATCATAAAAAAAACATAAACTAAGGATTTTTTAAAACAAAGTTGACGAATAGCCTAAAAGTTGTGACCTAAATTAATTCATGAAGTAGATGGTACAATAAACAATATAGTACATCTACATATACTGAAACAACATGATCGAAGCACAAAAAGCGACCCTACCAACACTACGCAAAATCGTTAGCGGGGGGACTCTAGTAGATAAATAAATAGTTAAAAACGTTTAACTTTGAGATATGAATTATACTTCCTATCTTGGACATCTGCTTTCAAAAACCTGAAAAAGTTTACAAGCGATGTCCACGGATGCCCATAATCTGCAAATACAGAAGCTTCCGTTGTAAGTATTATATTCACGCAGCAAGTAACTTGTTTAAACAATCATTGAAGATTAATTACTTAATAAGGGTTATTTTAAAGTGAGACACCGCATATCAAAGCGAGAACTATTTTAGTTGATAAAAAGGATTGTGAAATTAAGCATATGCTGTGAAGTTAGCAACCTCAGTAGCACACTAAAAATTAAATTTACGTGATACCATCAAAAGCAGTTTGTAAATATGATTCAGGGGGACTTTGAAATAAAAATGCATTAATTGAAAAAATATTTAAAAACTGCCCGACATGTAGATGTCTCTACCGTCGATTTAAGCCGAGTTGTTTAGTTGTTTAGTTTGTTGATATCGCCGCCGTACGTAGGTTGAATCGGAGTTTGTGTTTCGAAGTTACTGTGATTTCTGTGACAATGACAATGTCAGTTTAATCGTTAAAGTTAAATCGAAGGTAGAGTCATCTACATGTTGGGGCAATGTTTTCTTAAATTTTATTCAAATGCATTGCGTATCTTCCCAATTTTTTTAATCAAAGCTTGTATTTGTTACTACTATTATTCTTTAAAATGTTTCAAGATTGTATGTTAACTATTAATAAATAAAAAATCTCATTATTGTGTTAATACTCACTTGTATTGCACAACAAACGTTTTATGTTTTAAACAAACTTTACAGAGTGCGATTTTTCGCATGTTGTAAACATATTCCAACGTATTAGCTAGTCGAGAAATTATTTCAAATTTTAAGCTCTGCAGCGATCCAGGAGTTTTGTAACTTCAGTGATATTAAAGAAGTTATGATAAAATTTAGCTACACATTTCTCATTAGCTGCTATTTTTTTTTCTATTTACAACTCTTTTTCAAAGAGCAGTGAACTATTGAATTTTTACTTTTGTGTTTTTATGCTTTGTTGTAAGTTTTAACAAGCAATCTGTGAAAGAAATAGAGTTGAGTTACTGAACGCTTTATAACAGTACGAAAAATAACCAATTCAAAAATATTTTCAGTAATAATTTTAATTGTTAAACCACAAAAAACAGTTGCTCTCTTATTTCATTTGCTATACTTGTTTGACTCCATTACGTAAAACAGGAACGAAAGTAAGAATTTTAAGGTTCAAATTGGTAGCACCAAAATATCGTAAATTATATTTATTTATTTATTCTTATGGTACATTTTATTATTGTGTTGTGATGTAAGTGTTATGTATGGTGCCCTAGAAGATTAGTATAAAACTGTATAGTGTGGTGACGAAACCGTGTGCAATTGTTGATTGGTTCGTCGTGGCAAAGAATTTGCTTCAAGGTCTACATTGAAAACCTTGGACATAAATAAAAGCACTAAAACACTATGGATTCAAAATGAACAAAATTTATTGAAAATTAAATACATCATTTCCGATCTCCGACCCCAAATTTACTAAGAAAAGATAAGATAAGATAAGATAAATTTATTGACCATAATAATGTCTAATACATTTTTGGTACTTCAGATACATTTTAAAATACATTTGAAGCAGCTGCGATTTAATGATTTTACATGATAGGCATTCGGTTTCACTATAATAAGCATGTTCTATTAACAATGTGCTTTATTTCCTCAAATGCTTTTGTTCTTAGATTAGCAGGTATTTTATTGAAGCATTTTGGACCAATATAATTATTAAAATTCATGTTTTTGGAAAGACGATTAAATTGTATAAATATATTATCTTTGTTTCGTGTGTTGAAGGAATGTACATCGCTATAGCTGTTAAAATTTTTGTTTGTTAATTTAATGCATTCTAAAATGTACACGCAAGGTATAGTTAATATTTTGTTAGATATAAAATATTCTTTAACATCGTCACGAAATTTTAAACCACAAAATGTTCTGACTGGTCTTCTTTGCATTTTAAAAATCGTTTTTATGTGACTTGAATGTCTCCATATTAGTATACAATAAGATATTAATGAGTGGAATAGTGAATGATAATCAGTCAAAACAACATTGTGATTTGCATTATTGTAGATGTTTTTTAACACAAATATATTTTTTACCAATTTCTGCGGGAGAGTTACTACATGGTCTTCTCATGTTAACTTGGATCGAGGACTAATCCTAAGAACTTAACTTGGTTAGGTCCATCTTTTGTTGGGTTTACCGAGTTTTTTAAAGAGAAAATTACATGTTTTGTTTTATTTCTATTTAATGATAGCTTATTACTAGAAAACCACCGTTCGGCTCTTGACTGATCTTCATTCATGTCGTTTATCAGACTATTTGTTTGTTTCTGAATAGGGGTAACAAAATTCTAGGGTAGATAGGGGGGATCATTTGAGACACTTTTTGTTTATAAACTCATAGGCAAGCATGTTCAACCTAGAAGCTACACATCAAAAACTATTTTTGTTTTTTGTTATTTTTGTTAAAAATCATGCTTAAAAGGCAGACACTTTTAAACTAATGACACTTTATGAGCATTAAGTTGGCTATGTTTCACGTCTTACATGGCATAATTGTTTTTGACGTTAGTTGAATTTATGTTTCTTGTTACTTAAATCATGAATCAGCATACTTTTGAAGATTTTGCTAATATTATGTTAGTTTACGGCAAAGCACATTGTAATGTTAGGCATGCTAGACGCTTGTATACAGCCCGATTTCCAAATCGTTTAATACCTTCCAATAGGGTGTTTGCAAAAGTTTATCAGCGATTGCTAGATACAGGAACTTTCGCAGTTAACAAGGTAAATTGCGGAGTTGCAAGACATCGTCGAACCTTACGATTTGAAGAAGATGTGCTTTATAAAATAGAGCAGAACCCATCCATCAGCATTCGAACCATTGCACGTGAGCTTGGTACTGGTCATGTAAGTATTTGGCGAGTTTTGAAAGAACAACAGTTTCACCCCTATTATGTACAAAAAGTTTAAGCCTTTGGTCCAATCGATTTTTTACCACGTACTAACTTGTCACGTTGGTTCGTACATCGCTGTCGCTTACAGCCTCAATTTCCACGGTATGTTCTTGTTACTCTCGTGAAGCAAGATTTAACAGAGATGACATTCTTGACTCTGGCAACAACCGTATTTGGGCCGACGAAAACCCTCATGGGCCATACCTTTTTTCACCTCGTCTCAACGGTCCCATTTAAGAAGTTTTTCCAGAATTGTTGGAGAAAGTACCACTGGGGGTTCGCCGACAGATGTGGCTGCAACATGACGGTGCGCCGGCACATTTTTCTGTTGCTGTTTGGGACTACCTTAACGAATAGTTTGGGGATAGATGGATGGGGCGAGAGGGACCAGTAACGTGGCCGCCACGCTCGCCGGACCTAACGCCCCTAGATTTTTTTTTGTGGGGTTACATGAAAAGTCTGGTGTACGAGACGCCAGTCGAATCTGAAGAAGATTTGTTAGCGCCTGTTATGACAGCTACGTTTGCTAATTCAAGAAACCCCTGAAATTTTTGATAGGGTTTGGTGGTAGACATATTGAGCAAGTATTTTGACCAGTTTACATATCTCATTAAAGTTTCCAAAAATGTTTCCCATGAAGTTGTTCTTCAATAGCACTCAATCGGTAAAAGCTACATTGAAACATGTCATACGTTGAAAGAAGCGCAATTGAATGGCCTTCACTTTCGAATTCTAATTTTTTTCCAAATTTTTGAGTTTTAAGCATGATTTTTTTAAAAATATTAAAAACCAAAATTAAAAAATGCATTCGACATGAGTACGGTTAGAGATAGATCCAGATATGCTGTTAAAAAAGATGGAGATTTTAATTATCTATATCCCATTATTTTTTTGATGCCGACTTTTAAGAGAGATATATTGAATATTGTATAAAAAAAACAAGAAACAGTTTTTGACGTGTAGCTTCTAGGGTGAACATGGTTGCCTATGAGTTTATAAATAAAAAGTGTCTCAAATGATCCTACCTATCTACCCTAGAATTTTGTTACCTCTATTCAGAAACACCTTGTATATTAAAAACAACAAATTACCTAATGAGCTTCCTTGCGCTATTCCATGCATTGGACTAATGATCTCAGATTTTTAGTCGTTGATTTTAGTTAATTGCTTTCTATTTGAAAGAAAAGATTTAAGAGATTTTAACGATTACCTCGTATTTTGTAATTTTGAAGTTTCTTTACAAGATATTCATGTGACCCACAGTCGAAAAGCTTTGCTTAGGTTGCAGAATAACTGTGCCTACATTGGTTTTATTGTTAAAACCCTATTTATTATATTTATTAGGATCTCTACTGCTCCGCTAGTTTATTTTACCTGATTGAAACCCAAATTGTTCTTTTGACTATTAATTTATTATTTATAAAGCGATCATTATGTTGTTTAAATATTATGTTTTCGATTATCTCAGAGATTACCGGGACAATAGCTATGGGCCTATAATTAGACAAGTTTTCAGCAGAACCTCATTTCAATAAAAGCTATTTGTTTAAAAGTAAAATACGGCACCTCATTCAAATGAATAAAATTAGTAAAATTGTTTACAATTACATCATTTGTTTAGATGGTTTTTATAATATTCTCTGCGGCGCTTGCGAAACAGTTATTCATTTCGTTCTCGTCGACGTCTTCGATTACAGATTTTTTTTGTCCGTTACTTTTTTTATTACATCCCAACATGCTTTAAAACTGTTTATTAATTCCTGGATAAGATTAAGTAATTTAGGAAAACCTAACAACCCGTGATAATTATAATTCATAAGCAAAACTTTGTTTTTGAAAATTTTCAAATTTTCATTACCATCTAGTTTGTTCTTACTGTCTACTTTTTTAATTAATTTAACATCATGACGATAATTTTAATATTACCTACTAATGAGTTTTGATAGGCCTATTGATTTGCAGTACATATTTTGATTGCGGAAATATTGGAAATGGACGTTAGGATTAGATAAAGAGACGCCGGTTTTTATATTGAAAGAAGATAGAAACTACAAAAATACGGATAGAAACAAGAAAAAATAATTGTACGAAGAAAGGATGGAATACAGCAAATACAATGAGATACTGAATGAATAATTGAAAGAAGTGGTCTCGCACAAAATAAGATGCGGGAAGAAGAAAGAAGAAAATCTTACGAAAGAGGTGTTTATGCGATAGGTTAGGCGGAAAACGATATGTATAGAGAAAAATAAAGGAATGCTGGAAAAAAGAGAAAATAAAAAGAAGGCAAATATAACGAGAAATATAGACAATTAATAACGACAAGAGTACTAAAGTACTTAACTAAAGGAAAAACAAGGTCCAGCATAAGAAACGAAGAAAACGAGAATAAGTACTGGATAATAATGAAGGGAGGATGTGCATATTCAAGAGGGATGAATCGGAAAAAGTGAATATATGAAAGAAGAATGCCGAGAACTACGACTCAAAAAAAAACAAAATGATGGATACTATTAGAGGAAAAAAATATACAATAAATGGAGAGAAGGAAAAATATGGAGGAGAGGAAAAGAAAAATCCGAACCTTTTGTTAATTTAAAAAGCAAAATAAAATCGATTGATTAGTTCCAGAAGATGCAGTTATTATGATTGTAATTATTTGATACAAATTTCACAGTGTTAATATAAGTACGACCATTTGTGTCAAAAGAAGTAAATTTAAATCTAAGTAAAATGTGTGTCTTGCGACAACTCGTGTTAACATGGACATGGACTTTAACGCACACAAGTCTTTACAGTTAACTGTTGGCATTTACTTAGTTTAAATTTAAATCTTTTTAAAATATTTATGTTATTGTATGTGAACTAAATAGGCAACTGGAATGGAAAGAAATTATGTAAAAGGGCTGCTTTCAGACTTTTCTAATGGCTGTCAAAAAAACTATCATTTGTCAGACTTATGAGTGAGGTTCATTTCCTCAAAAAGGTCAGCGCAGTAGCACATAAAATCATCAATAGCAAAAAAATGTGAAAAGACTTTGTGTCGTTTTCTGTAAACAGAAGTTTTGCATTCTACACTGTATCTACGGATTGGGTATCCTATAGATGAAAAATTTTTAAATTTTAGTTTTAGCGAAAAATGTCATTCTTGATAAAAAGTTTTATTTATTTTTCAAAATTTGTCTGATGTCATAGTCAGTTTTATTAAAACCCTATGATTTTTTTTTAAATAATGAATTTATCAGTGAGTGACATTTACGATGTACCAAGTAATTGTCATAACTGTGATTATAATTCTTTGAAAAACTTGAATTTTATTTCATTTTATGGGGTTTTAGAACAAGCAAAACTTTACAATTCCGCATTTTTTTTTAGATAAGCCCAGATCTATCACAAGATCTTTCAAATGGGTGTGATTTAGAATTTATTTTTCTTCGATCACTTGGCATTGTTTAAACTGATGAATCGGCAAGGCAAAAAGATGTATTGTTAGCGTCCTTTCTCTATATTCTCGTATATCTAAATGGCATTTTTTTGTTCGATCCACGATTTCATGCTCCAAATTTGAACGACAGCTACCACAAGAAACGTGAACAACTCTATTTGACATTTTGATTTGCAACAAGCATACCAAAATATACCTATAGTTTCGTGGCAATGCATAAACCGCACAAATAACAAAATACACCACCATGATATTTAGACTGGGGTCTTTTACTTATTTTTTTAAAATCTAATGACTTAATAATAAAAAATTAAACAAATGCAAACTTTTGACATCCACGCAAAACAAATACCATGTGATAGTTTGAATGCATTTGTACCTAAGCAAGATCCTTATTGCACAGCGTTATAAGAAAAACGAAGGCAGTAAGAAAGTTTAACGTACCTACATATTTAGCGGGACTATGTCAGTCAGTAGTTGGAGAAATCACAATAACAAAAACAATGATGGCATTGGGATGAAAAGAAATGGGAACATTGTTTAGAGTCTAGAGAATAAGTTGAGTGTTTAACCTTCCAACAGCGGTATCGTGGGAAAGGCTCATGAAAATTATCTAACATCTGCTCCAAAAATAATTGAATGGAAGAGAGGGTCTGTTACCTCTTTAACTAACTGAAATTCGGAGGATTAAAGATTCTTCATCTAAGCAATATTTTTAGTTCTTTGCTTGGAGTGGAGTTATTAGAGTAAAGAGACGATTAAAGGACAACAGAGTAAAAACTCTGAGAATGGCAATTCTGCAATTAAAAGAAGATTTTGAGTGGAGATTTTATTACTCTAATATCTATAAACAAGCGTTTACCGCAGAAATCCACATCGCTCTGACAAGCGAAAATAAAATTGTGTTTTTGAAAAAAATGGTTCAAACAAAAGCTATAAACAATAAAATTTCCAACGACTTTTCTCTTACAACTTTTTTTTGTAAAATTGATATTAGTGGAGATATTGTTACAACAATTAGTGTCACTTAATTGTTATATCTCAATAATTACTTATTAGGTCAAAAAATAGTTTAAACGAAAGTTGTGTCTAATTAAATTATAAACAACTTTTATTTGAAACAAAAATGTGCAAAATGAACATTTTTTTAAATATTTAAAATATTTAAAAAAAAATGAAAATCTGTGTAGGTAAACGGCTTTTTTGGCTACATATAATATGCTCAAAATCTAATCATATCTGCGGAATTATAAATAAGGTTCGGGAACAAAGTTTCATAAAAATCGGACGGGTGTTTTGGTGATATCTTGGTGGTAGTTTTTAATAGGTTTGAAAACAAAATTTGATGGGCTACCTTTTGATAGAGTAATCAGTGCTATAAATTATTTGTACGTGTAACCCCAGGGTTGGCTCAGATTGAAATTTTAATTTTGATTGGAGTTTTAGTAAGACTAATAATTTTACTTGAATCTTAATTTGAAATGAAAATGAAACCTAATCAGTCAATTAGTGGTTTTTTCGAACAAGTTTTAGTGCAGAAACGTATAAAAATGATTTTTTTTTGCACATGACTTTGAAATTAATTTATAGATAGTATGGCAAGTGTGTGACAATAAGAGAAATGAGATATCAATTTTACCAAAGAGGAAATTTTTTATTTTACGAAATGCGTATTCGTAAGTACTTTACTTAGTATGGGTTGCATAAATGTACGTCTACATATTTTTATTCGTAAAATAATGTTAAACACAATGTGATATGTATATTTCCTAGTTCACATTTTTTAAGTTCGGTGAAACTACATGATTATTATTTGAAAATGGGCGCAAGTTCAAGTTTCTTAATAATTACCACACAAACAAAACTTTATTATAATACAAAACCGAAAGTTTCAGGATATTCTAAGGTCGGTGTCTTTGTTTTGTTCAGACATAAGGTAGTAACCACAGATACCATTAATACGTATCATTTTCTTTCATTTTTTCATTATTTTTATATAATTTATTCGATTCACGTTTGAAGAATAGATTGATTCTAAGTAATTTTGTTTTTGTTTTATGTACTACTGCTTGTTGTCGGGCATATTTTTAAACAAATCACGTATAGCAAGATTTGTGAAGCTGTCTGTTCGGAATGCAACCGCTGTTAGCTACAAGTCATTTTTCCGTACCTCTTTTCCGAAAGTTTATTTTTGTTCGCTGAATTTCACTTTATCCTTGAATAGAAATTAAAAGTTTTCGTTTCAATTACGTCGTAATTCAATTAGAAAATTGATTACTAGAAATCACAGGTCTCTTGTTTATCGCCAACTGTCATGGATTTGGGAGAACGACAACAAAGCCCAGCAATTTTTCCTAATCGTTTTTTGTACAAATTAAGTTACTTCGGTATAGTTTAATGTACAAGTTGTTGAATTCTGCAGCAATACGATACGATAACCAGTAATACGTGAAACACACGTTCAGTAATAGGATTGTGCAGCAGAGCAATGATCTAATAAAGCCGGCACCTCTGGGATTTGTTCAGCCGTGAGTCGTTTCACCTCAAATCAATTTTGTAATTAGACCATCGGTGTGCGGTCAGTCGTGCGTCCTTCGGTAATTCCTCCGTCGGAAAGTAAGTCGATATGAAGAACAAATCTAGCAAACTTAACCGAATATACTTTCTTAAGTATTCTTAGTAGAAAATCGGCATAATACGAAAACTCTATTTAGCTGAAGTATTACTGAAAGGGGTTTTTTCTATTTAATTAATTTATTATTATTATTTTTATCTAATCTAATTATTATTAGCGACTCATTCTGTTCGTTTTTTCTGTACTATTAAATCTCATTGCACAATACACTGTTTTTTTAGCGAGACAAAACAAATGTAATTGAATTTAATTTAATTGAAAAAAAAAATATATATCCTTGGGTCTATTAAATATAGGATATGAGTTTTGTAGCTTGTAAAGACACAGCTGGTGGGATACATTTAAAAAAATGATTACAAAAAAAGTTAGATATTTTGTTAGTCAGTTTTTTGCATCAAAAAGTGTAAAAATATCTTTTCTAAATAAAAAAAACTGGTAAATGTACGTAGGCATAAAAATGAACTGAATCATCAACTCATTTGCCTTCACCTGGTAGTTTAATCGATAATTATGTGTAAATGCTTACTTGAAATAAATCGTGAAGAAAAGAATAAAATCGAATGGAGAGTACGATGTAAATTAAAAGGGACTTTGGGTTTTGTTAACAACGTTGACTGCAACATAAAAACGAAGTTATAATTCCTGTGCCAATTACAAATTTTAGTTATGTCGTAGATAAAGCATTGTTCGTGTAAATTGTTTTTTTGAGATTAAAACACTCAACGCCTACAGTAATAGGTGATGACACTTTAAATTTTTTTTGTTATAGAAGGAGGTTGAGTGATATTTTGTTTTAAAGCCATTTTCATTCTTAAATCATCCACCGATATTGAAAAGATTTGAATATCTCGTATTCACATGACGACAACTTCCTGGTATGGGGACACATTTAAGAATAGGTTTTGAAAGTACTGCAAAATGTGACTGTTATTTGTATGCTTGATTTTTAGGCTTTGACATTTAGTTGTAAAATTTTAAAATTATTGAAAACAACAATGTCACGTCTGTTACTCAAAAAAACTGATGCAGTTATAATCTTTAGTAAAGCTTATCATACTGCCGTTCGCATCTTGAATGAACATTTTTTTCAAAATCTATTGTCAAAGTTTCAAAGAATAGGGAAAGATGTACCCATATTCGGAAAATCCAGAACTGGAGATGTAATAATTCAATAGTTACATTGGTAGTTAATTCTGAACAAAGTATAAAGGCCAGTACATGTAATGTAATTTTGAAAAAGTATAAATTTCATTCATATCCAACGTAACTCATTCTTGCATTGGCCGAAGATGATCCTGATATGCGACTGGAGGTTTGGGAGATTATATGGAAGAAGATCGTAAGAAATCCTAATTATTTAAAACATATTTGTTTCAGCGACGAGAGCAGTTTTTATTTTAATAAAAAGTTAACTTGAAATTTTTGTTTTGGAATCCATCGCAAACCTCCCTATCTTAATTATAAGGTGTGGAGTAAGAACTCAATTGACATACATCAAAAATTAATCAACACCCTAAAACAAAAAGAAAAAATAATTCTCTATAGCACGAACCCAATCTACAAAAACTATTTCTCACATCTGATAGATAAAATACACTCTACAGACAAATCTCAATTAAAAAATGTCTAGGTTGCACCGATTGCTATGTAGGTCAAACTAAACAAAATCAAAAACACAAATATGAGTGCTTGATAGTTTTGGTTTTACTAATCCATTAATTTTCAAATCAATATTTAAAATCTAACCATAAATGCAATTAGTAAAAATTAAAATAAAATAATTTAGAAATTCACTCAGCCTTTACTTTTAAATTCTATAAACAAATAGTAGATTATTTTACTAGAAGTTAAACAATATAATTGTTGAGCTTAAAAGTTTGCTGGCGAGGCGTAATCATTCAGTAACGCCGTGGTGCATACAAGATTTTATTTTTCACTTTGTATTCTTATAGAATTGGCATCTTTGGGCGCATCGCTTACCTACGCAAATGCCTATAATATCTGGTAGCTATGAAACAAAAACAAAATGTTTATTAATTGTCACATTTGGCATTGAATTGCAATTATGAATGTCCTACCAGAATGTGTACAAGAAAATGCTGAAAAAGCTGCTTGTTAAATCGAAAGCAAAGTATGAAAAAGAATACTTAATTATTTGAATGTATTATAAATTGTATTTTATAAAATAAATTTGATTATTTAATAGATCATCAGTTAAGATCAAACAATTTTTTGAGGGTGTAATGAATTTATTACGCCCCGGTTGTTATGAAAATGTTTATATATCTCGTATCCTAGGAGTTATCATTCAATTATAGTAAAGTGAAATATAAAATATTATTAGTATTTATTAGTTTGACAGAAGTTATAATTTATTGTATAAATCACCAATACATAAATGAATTCATCGATAATTAATGTTATTAATAATATCAATAGCAACATAATAGTGTACTTGAATTAAGAAACAGATTGGCGACGTGTTTATTTGAGAGCGTTCTTTCCTTCGAATGTGAGACATTATTAGAAATAATGAATTGAATCTTTTAGGATGAAATTTCAAATTCAAATAAAAAAAGACATAAATTGTTGAAAGAGTAGTGCTGCAACGAGAGAAGTTGTAAGAAAAAATTGTTTCAAAAAGGTGTAATAAAAGTAAGCTTAAAAAAAGGTACACGAAGAATAAAAATGATTGATTGATTAGGAAAAGCATGAAGATTAACTAGTAAAACGAAAATTGCGAAATAGAAATTACTTACAAAAAAAAAGAACAGTCATGATGTTGATAAAAAATTATGCGGAACTAAAAAATTTATCCATTGGAAGTTGGATATATTTTTTTGTTCCATTTTTGCTAGTTTGTTTTTGACACAAACAGTACCGTGTGTATTACTACTATTACCACTTGTCAATAGCATTTGAATTTCTTTCCATTGTACTTAACATGGTGTTTTGCAGAGTTCGCTGAAATGACAGGAATTGTTTGTAAAGATTCAATGTTTGCTACGCTCGTCGCTCTAACACATCATTGTAGTTATATAAGTATTTTGTAATTGATGACATGTTTTATTTTATATTCATTATGCTGTTGACCATAACCTCTTTTAGAACTTTAACACGTAGGGATAAGATGTTCTTGATTATTCTGGTTCATCTTTTACTAGCCCTTAGTACTTGGTCTTCACTTGTTCACAATTTGATTTAATTGTCTATGTCATATGTATGTATAAGATATACAGATAAAACATCTCTAACAGAAATTTCTTTTAATGTCACGAATATTAAATCATTAACTTAACC
This sequence comes from Abscondita cerata, assembly GCA_030710515.1. NCBI lineage: Eukaryota > Metazoa > Arthropoda > Insecta > Coleoptera > Lampyridae > Abscondita > Abscondita cerata. The sequence continues at coordinate 278,749 of JALBCR010000921.1, read as the reverse complement.
AATGCTAAATGGGCATGACTAAAATTAAACTTTAGCAATCCAAGCATAATCCAGATTTATTGTCTCAGCGCAACACTGATTTTCCCAACAATCATGTTGGGTGGTAGGTATACCTCCGAGAATGTTTTTGAAGCAGGCAATCTTAATGTGATATTTGCTCAACATTATACTTTTGAGCAGCGTACTATAAAGAAGTAGATGAATCACAATTTGCTACTTTTATTACCATAAAAACCTAGTTGGTACTAACGTAGTCTCAACTTACAAATATGGAAACGCTGCATCACAACACCTGGAACCTCCTCTTTACAAAATACTGCATCTTACGAATTCTTACCTTACCTTTGCTCGACTTATTAAATATATTGTGTATTACAATTTTCAAGAAATCTTAGAGGTGAAAAGTAAGCGTTTACTACACAGTGGATTCTTATCTCACGTGAATGTAATTGCATCTCACGGGGATTTAATTCATTGCGTCTCTCCTCGACATTTGTACCTCAGCATAGTACAGCCTTGATTGCAAACTTTGTGAGATTACAATTATTTTAACAATAAGTAATAGTATTTAAACAATGTTGTTGACGAACAACACTGTGCTGAAACTAAATATTTTGCCGTTTAGTTAAACATATACAAAGTGGTCCAATCAAAACTTTACACCCCGATTTTAGGACTTTAAAATGAAAATCCGGAAAAACGCCCTAGACCCATCAATTTCTTATTGGAAAGGGACCAACTTGTCTGCTTTCTTCATCTACCCAACTTCGATGAAATCTTCAAAATGATGTATCACAACACCTCTCATCCCTATTTAAAATCAGGAGGTTGTGCTTCCCCCGGTAGGGAGTTAAATATGCACTATGAAGAAAGCAGACAAAAGTTGGCCTCCCTCAAATCAGAAATTAACGGGCCCAAGCATTTTTCCAGATTTTTATTTTAAAGCCCTAAAATGGAGGTGTAAAGTTGGACCACCTATTATACAGGGTGTTTCTTAACCTCTCTGACAAAATGAAGGAGCTGAATTTTCACTTTATTTTAGGACGAAAACGTGGTATAAATTTTTTCCCAATGTCGCTTCGTTTTTGAAATACAGGGCGTTGAAGAGATAAAAATGTATGCGTTTTTTTTTTATTATTAATTAGCGGAATACAATATTCCAGTGATATTTGGTACACATAATAAAAAATTTAAGTACTTTACTTTATGCCCATTTTGAACTTACCAATTAGTTCATAAAAATTATGTATGCAGTACAAATGAATTGGAAAACAATTCAAAAGGCTATTTGAAAATGTCAAACAAAAGACAAAACCAATCTCATGAAAAAAATAAATGTTGTTGCCATGGAAGGAAGTAAAGCCTACTCTTCATTTGAAACAACAAAATGATAAAAATAAGAAAAATTGTACTTCCCCGTCTCTAAACAAATTGAATAAATCAAAATACTAATTATCATTATTCAACTATTTTCATTCGGCTCAGAGTTTCTCGATAATTTATCAAAATAATAATTATTATTGCTGTATTAACTATTGAGTAATTAGTAACATTAGCAAGTAAATTCAATTTTTCTCTAAAACCGTAAGAGATACGAGAAAAATGCAAGAGACGTAATTTGTTTATAATTAGTTTTTTACATTAGAAAAGATGAAAATATTCAATGCTTAACAAGTCCGTATTATTTATTTTTGCGAAATTACGGTACTAGTTACCGGAATCTCCGCCAATGAACTAATTGGTAAGTTCAAAATGGGCATAAAGTAAAGTACTTAAATTTCTTATTTTGTGTACCAAATATCACTGGAATATTGTATTCCGCTAATTAATAATAATAAAAAAACGCATACATTTTTATTTCTTCAACGTCCTGTATTTCAAAAACGAAGCGACATTCGGAAAAAATTTATACCACATTTTCGTCTTAAAATTAAGTGAGGATTCAGCTCCTTTATTTTATCAGAGAGGTTAGGAAAAACCCTGTATTTGATAGTATCATCCCTGCAGCTAAAAAATATAATTTTTTTTTTTATGAAACATGTGGAGTTAAGAAACATTTAATTATTGGAGCCTCCCCCCTCCTATAAGAAGGCTTAAGTACCAAGGAATTAAGCAATTTGAGTAGAAATAAACCATACCCAATTGAACTCTCATAAATTTTGTAGTTTCTATTATGTGCTGCAGATATTCTCTAAAATTAGATGAATGCGATTACGTTGTCAATTAAATTACATAAAATAGAATTTGGGATCTTTTAAGTACGTATACTCTAAAAGCGTATTAATTTTTTTACGTTAAAATGCACTAAACCCTAGGAAACTCCATATATCTTGTATGAAAGTTGCATTAAAAAAAGTGTTTGTCATTTTATGTAAAATATATGTAAAAATACATTTTACTTTATGACAAGTATATCTAGCAGATGCTTTTGCAAAAAAGAATGGAAATATATGATCTCTTATTTTGTCTATAAGAATATTAAACGTCAATCTCATGCACCTAAAATTTTATTTATTCTTTTATGCTTTGATTTTATGTGAGTTTTATTGTCGTTACATTTGGTACTACAATCAATTGCAAAATACAAAATCGATAAATTATTTAGAGACGTAATAATAACCTCTTGTAATACTTCAAGGAAATTACTTTGTAATAAAACCATAAAAGTATTAAATTATTTTGTTTCATTTACACAAATAATAACGTTTTTTATCTTTTAAATAAACTCCATTAAAAACGGAAGCTGCAGTAATAGAGCTGATTAAACGTGTTTCTGAATATTATATTTGCATGCAATACGGTAGCTTGAAAAGCTCGCACTACATTGTATCGACTTTGCGAGGGTTTAGTACGCACAATTTCACAATGAAAAAAGCATAACAATGAATGAACTTATGTATACAATGACATTAATATTCGTAATTTTACCCCTTCACTTTGTTGCGAAAAATTGACTCAACTGAAAATAATGTTCAGAAGTTTATATTAAGAATATTTAAAAAAGTGAATAAGTATGAGTGAATGAATCGATGGAATAAAGTTTATTTATAACAAATATTTGTATATTAGTGAATCACAAACTAGAAATTATTGTAAAAATAATAAGTATTTTATTTCAAAAATTGTACAGCATCAAAATCTGCATTGAATGAGACTAGATGCATATTTTTTTGCTCAACCTGTTTCTAAACTAGTGCGCAAAAACAAAAAATAACAGCGAAAAAATAGGTAAGGAGGTAAGGTGATAACTTTAAAAATTAGTGTTGACAAAAAACTGTAACAATTGGAGAACGGTTATAGTTAACGAGCTGATTTTCGGCTCATTTTAAAGAAAATTTAAAGCTCTACCAATTATATTTAACGTAGTTTTTTGGTATCTTTCTTCGTTTTCAAACAAACTCAAAATGAATATGATAATCACTCCAATGTGGTAACCGTTTTGATTCACAAAAATTTTAGTCTCATATTAAAAGAAATTAAAAGCTTCATAAACATGTTTAATATAGTTTGAATATTTGTTATAGTTTTTACATAAACGAAGAAATTCTGACAGGAAAAATCACTTACTTTACAACTTTAAAAAACGGTATGGTTCATAAAAACTGTAATAGTTTGAAAACGGTTTGTTATTGAGTTGGTTTTATCTAAATTTTAATGCCCTCTACTAATTATGTATAATTTAGATTTTTGGTATTTTTATCGTTTTACATAAATATATAAAATTATGTAATCAGGAAAAAACCATGACAAAATTGAAGTTCACAAAATTCATGTTTATTCAAAAACAACAAGAGATACCAAAAATTAAACTGTAGATAATTAGTTGAGCATTAAAATTTGGTATAAAATGAAACCAAAACCGATTGAATAGGTTTAACCATTTTCTAATTGGATTCGTTTTCGCAAGCACTAATGTTATTAAAGTTAACAAGTGAACTATTTAATCTGCCTAATTTTCTGTGTTTATGTAAGGATTATAAATTGTATTGGAATTGTTGTTAAAAATTAGTTTTTTTAAACGCTGCTAAAATCAGACCCGTAACAGTAATATCTTTTTTACTGTATCAGTTTTTGTGGATCAAAACGGTTACCATATTGCCGCGATTATTAGATTAATTTTGTGTTTGTGCAAAAACGAAGAAAAGTACCAAAAAACTACAATTGGTAGAGCCTTAAAGTTTCTTTAAAATGAGCCCAAATACAACTTAGTAACTATAACTGATGTTTTCTAATTGTAACATCTCTTTGTGAGCACTAATTATTAATGCATCTTATCTATTTTTTGTTGTTATTTTTTCTTTAACTTTTATGCGCATTTGCTTAGAAACGGGTAGAGCAAAAAATATGCTTATGGTCTCAGTCGATGCAGAATTTAATACCGTACAAATAATGTTTTTACACACAACCCCGCCTAGGGGAAAACCGAGGAGATTCATAATAGACTACAATTAAAGCTATAAAACAATAAAATTGTTTGTAGCAATTATTTCCAATTAGAATTTTAATTTTACTGGCTTATAAACATATATCTTTACTTTAGGAGCTCTTTTATATATGAACGAAGAAGTGTTCCCCAGTTCAAAGGTAAACCTCTCATTTCTTCTCAGCTGAAGTCTGTGACACGAATAACTAATTAGAGCTTAAAACAGGTATAATTTTTTTTAGAAAACTGAAATTACACCAGTAGTGGTTTTTGAGAACTACTTCTAGTTATAACGGAAGAATAATCTATCTTATTTTAGTATAAAGAGTATTTTTCTATTTTATTTTCGAATTTGGCAGTGAATATTAGATAGAATTTATCTATAACATTTTAAAAATTTTATTTGAAAACAAAGTTCTTAAGAAATAACAATATTTCTATTAGTAACCAATAAACAACCAGATTTTGAAAAACTAATTCTTGACTTAGTCGATAATTTCTAAAGGGTGTTTCTAAACTCAGAAGCCAACATGTCTAATTAAAATCATTTAATAGTTGTTTATTATAAATAGAACACACTGTATTTTAAAATACATTTTTATGCAAATTTCTTTGGTAAACATTATTTTTGTTAGATTAACAACAGATTTACGGTTTTTATTTTATTTTGTTTCTTCTTATTGAATATGATGCACACTTTTGTCTTTGGGGATCTGCTTGGAAGCAGGAAATAAGTTTTTGCTTTTCTTCATACTCATTTTTCTAGGAAGTACTAGATATGACTGTAGTATGACAGGAAGCAGTTGTTAGCAATTATCGTCTTATACTTGGAAGAGGATATATTTCGGATACAGATTTTTTGTTTCATATTGTAACGTAGAAAAACCACCTTCCGATTTTCTTTCCACTGTATCAATAGACAGTCTTATCTAAAACCACTTTATCTGATTTAAACCCGTCAAATATAAATATATAAATAACTAGCAAACCCAGCGAACTCCGTTTCGCCACCAGATGGCTTCGTTTTATGTTTGGTCTGACGTTAACACAAACAAAGCGGATGGTTTCCCAACTCGTGAACACGCAACGTATAACTGCCCATGTGAAAAACAATGATTTTCTAAATTTATCCCGCAAACACTAAGCGATTGGCCTTGCGACTTGTTAATTGTCATTGCGACGCACCGGCGCCATCTATTTAAAATATTGGTTTGTAGTACATGCTATGTATCAGAGATGGCGCAGTATGTGAAAAAAAATTCTTCCCGCTTTTCTGTTGAAATTTTTCTGAATTTTCTTTGCTATAAACCTCACGGAGCCCGAGACCTTTCCAACGAATGCAAAACCGTGGAAATCGGTTCGTGCGTTCTGGAGTTATAGCGTCAGGAAGGAAAACCCGACTTATTTTTTATATACAGTGTGTCCAAAATTCGATGCTCACCATTGGTATTTTGGAAACGGTAAGAGTTACAGGGTCGGTTAAATGGAACAATATGGAGGTATTTATCTTACCTCTTCAGACCTTCTCTTGTTTTTCCAAAGAAATGCGTTGCCTACTAGATATTGCAAAAAGTGAAAATCGGCATTTTCTTTAAACTTGCGTAGAATCCACACTATTTATCCTATCAAAAATATGTAAATATAAAAGTTGTAGACATTTAGATATTGAATAATATGCGTCATTAAAATATTTTTTGCTTGCGTCAGTAGCGAAATATGACCCAAAGTTGCATTTTTTAAATGGAAATGATAATTTATTTTTATACAGTTGAATTACTTGATTTTTTTCCTTTTCAACGATATAAGGTTCGAGCTATTTATCTTGTGTACTTTAGAAGATATAAAGAAAAATCGTTTTTGAGATCTGTAGATGTATTTTAAAGCACATCACACTATCCATGATTGCAAATTTTTAAGAAACAAACAACTGCACATCAAATCTGTCAATAATATTGTTATAGTAGTATCGTGTCAGAACTTGTAGTTGTTGTAGTAAGCTATTCATATTCAAAATTGATGATGCAGTTTTCAAACCATGAAAAACGGACATGTTTGTTGTCTACATAAGATGCCATCGTAATTCAACTGCGGCAGCAAATGAATATCACAACTTATACCCCGAAAGAAGGCAACCTCACAGAACTTTGTTTTCCCGACTCGAGCAAAATCTTCGACAAGGTGGATCCTTCACCGCCATTCGTCCTACAACCTATCAAAAAGACAATGAGGATGCTGAAATAGCTGTTCTAGCCGCTGTTAATGTTGAGCCTTCCGTTTCAGTAAGAAAAATTTCGAATGACAGTGGTATGGCAAGAAGTTCAGTACATTATGTTTAAAAAAGAAGAAATTTCATCCTTATAAGCCAATGATATGCCATCATATCAAAGAGAATGATTATGCTCGAAGAGTTACATTTTGTAGATGGTACCTGGATGAAGTTACAAACGATAATTCTTTTTCTAAAAAATTCTTTGGAGCGATGAAAGTAGATTCACAAACAACGGCATTTACAATCGGCATAATTATCATTATTGGAATAATGAAAATCCGAAAATAGTTCGAGAATCGCGTTTCCAAGAACGATTCGGATTTAACGTGTGGTGCGGTATTTTGGGAAATCGTTTGATAGGTCCATTTATTTATAATCAAACGCTTAATTCGACTAGATATCTTCAACTGCTGCAAGCCGAAGTCGAAGATGCATTGGACGAGCTACCTATTCAAGAAGAAAGAAGTATTTTGTTTCAGCAAGACGGCGCCCGGCCCATAATTCCAGGATCGTCACTGAATATTTATCAGCAAGATTTGGAAACCGTTGGATTGGAACAAACGGTCCCATACGTTGGCCTGCGCGATCACCAGATTTGTCCATACTAGATTTTTTCCTGTGGGGACACATAAAAATTTAGTATACGTTGTCAATTATGAGAACGTTAATGATTTGCAGCAGAGCGTCATGCAGGCCTTTAATTCAGTTAGCGTCCGTCAATTAATGAATTGCCGAATAAATATTGAAAAACGCTATACAAAATGTTTAGAAGTCAATGGCCGCACTATTGAGAATCTTTTATAGGAAAACTCATTCGTTTTACGATGTTATCCACCCGTTATGTTTTTGTTATTATTGCTTACAACTTGGTAACATTATAAATCTGCCTCAAAAATGATTTTCTTTATATCTTCTAAAGTACACAAGATAAATAGCTCGAACCTTATATCGTTGAAAAGGAAAAAATCAAGTAATTCAACTGTATAAAATAAATTATCATTTCCATTTAAAAAATGCAACTTTGGGTCATATTTCGCTACTGATGCAAGCAAAAAATATTTTAATGACGCATATTATTCAATATCTAAATGTCTACAACTTTTATATTTACATATTTTTGATAGGATAAATAGTGTGGATTCTACGCAAGTTTAAAGAAAATGCCGATTTTCACTTTTTTTGCAATATCTAGTAGGCAACGCATTTCTTTGGAAAAACAAGAGAAGGTCTGAAGAGGTAAGATAAATACCTCCATATTGTTCCATTTAACCGACCCTGTAACTCTTACCGTTTCCAAAATACCAATGGTGAGCATCGAATTTTGGACACACTGTATAATAATAATAATTTTATATAGTAGATAATAATGTATTTGTTTATGGAGAACTAATCGTTTTAAATTTTTGAAAATTTGTGATAATATATTATTTATACTGAACTTTAATTGTAAAATAGTTTCGCTTATATTCCACTTCCGGTTGTGCCGGAAGTCGACATCAACTTCTTATTTTAAATGGAATGATATGTTTTTTATGATATTTTTGATTTCAGCTCCTAATTTAAAACAACTTTCATTAAGGTTTGTAATATCTTCTTCTCATAGTTTTTGAAATATCGTTAAATTTTTTTAAAAATCATGGTTTTTAGGATATTTTTAAAAATTCATATTTTTGAACTTTATTAAGATAAAAAAAATTATATTTGGTTTTCTTATAACAGAAACTTTGTTTTATTCATTACTGTGATCAAAATATGTTCAGTGTATTCAGGACGTCCACCATTGATTCTCAAAGTAAACAAACTTCAAATAGCAACAAGTCATTTTTTTTAAATGGACCATACTAAATATTGTTTTACAGGTTGATTTAAAAATTTTTTTGTGATCGATTGATATAAGCATTACCTACACCCATCTCATACGGTTTACAAGTTATTACGAATTTTTATAAAATTTATATTTAATTTGGTAATATCTAGCTAACTATAGAAAAATATAAGTATGCATTGGTAACAAAGTATTTAATTGTAGTAAGTCAAAATTCTGTCTCTTACCCATTTAACCCCAGAAGATTATTTAATATTTTATACATAAGATGTGGAGTTATACGACGGTTTCACTTTTTCCGACGAATTATACTAGTACTTTATAATGCCGCAAAAAAAATTTTTTTTCTATGGCCGACAGGTATTGTATGTAAAACAAAATTATAAGAAAATCTGTGGTCCGATTTTTATAAAATTTTGAATATGGTTCTTATTTATAAAAGTACAGATCTATATGATTTTGGGTATAATTTTGGATTATTTGCAAAATTAATCATCTCACACAATCACATGACACTTATTTTTTTTTTCTTAAAAGTTGTTAAGACGTTTATTTGTTTTATGTCGCCACACACTTTCCATACTCATTGACACGTTTGTGGTATTAGAACGATGTGGATTTTTGCGCAAAACGCTTGTTTTTATTAAACGTTTAATGTTCATTCCTACGCTTCCGACTAGAATAGATTTGACGGTGTAGGTGGTTTTATGACTTTTAGGGAAAGTTATCCCCACTTTTTGACGATTTACATTTCTTGGGAGGGCTTCAAACATAATTTTGAAAGTTTTATTTTTCTGGTGGGCTTGGGAAAGATTTTGTCTAGTTTTAGTCTTCCTGGTGGTGGGAGATGGTAGGTCACTTTATTTTAGTGTTCTACATTCCATGGCGAGTTGTTAGAGTACCAACAACCCATAGTTTAAACGAGGTTAATTAATCTTGGTGGTGGTGGGGGTGGGCATGGTTTTCAACGGTTTAGGCTTCTTGAGAGAGTGTGACCAACACGTGCATATCAAAGTTTTAAGTTTCTGGTGGAAGGGAAAGTAGTTTCTTTGGTTTAAAGGTTCCTAGTGGTGGGTGGTGGTGGATCTCTTTATTATCGTGTTCTATGTTCCAAGACCAGTCGTTTGAGTACCCGCAACTTGGGTCGGCAATGAACTTTAGGCTTCCGGGGGAGGTGTGTGTGAAGGGTGGTTTTTGTGTGTCATCCGAATCCGTTGGGTTAATTTTTTTGTTTTTTCAAAGTCCCAAAAGTGCTGACTAAACAAATTTTTCCGATACCGATATTGACTTGTCATTCAAGGTCCGGGTGGGTTCTTATGTAGCAGCTGGGGACTTGTGGAGTGCAGGGAAATTGCGCGCCGCGGACCCGTTTCCGCGGCCCCGTAACAGGGTCTGTGCCGCTGGATGTCCCCTACTCTTCCGACTAGAATAGATCTGGCGGTGTAGGTGGTTTTATGACTTTTAGGGGGAGTTAATCCCACTTTTTGACGATTTAGGTTTCTTGGGAGGGCGTTAAACATTATTTTGAAATTTTATTTTTTTGGTGGGCATGAGAGACTTAGTCTAGTTTTGGCTTCGTGGTGGTGGGAGATGGTGGGTTATTTTCGTGTTCTACGTTCCATGGCGAGTTGTTAGAGTACCAACAACCCATAGTTAAAACGTCAAAGCTATTCAGATATAAGGTAGAGATGTAAAGAACATAAATGAATGGAATGGAGAAATTTAAATTTAGAAACCACATGAATAAGATTTAAAGAGTTGATTGTAGATTCGGCGAGAGAAACACGTGGGACGGTAGCAATAAATAAAATCAAAAAACAAATAAAATAGTGGAATCAAGAAATAAAAGAATAAGTCCAATTTAAAAAAGTAAATTGGGCGCAGTACTTACGAAATAAAACAGAAAGCAGGTTAAAAGAATATAAAGAACAGCGCATAAAAGTGAAGGAATTGGTGGCAAACAAATAAACCATTTTATTTCGGTTTTATATCTCAGGTTTGGGTTCATTTTTTTAAGTCTGTCTTTACTATAAGTCAAAATCAAGGCCTACTACTCAAAAATGTCTTAATGGCGATAACTCATGGAGTATATATAATTGTATTAAAAATTGTAGTTTGAATAGTATGTAACTACTAGTAACCAAACCCATTTGAAAATGGGCCTTATTTTAAACAAACCTGAAATTAAAGACGATGAGGTCACTACTCAGAGGCCTTGACCTCCTGAACAATTTGACGTATCGATCTCCGAAATCGGTTCAGCGGTTTCTGAGGAGATGACGAACATACAGGCAGACAAACCGGGTCACGATTTTATATGTATAGATAATTATTCCAATTTATCTGCCGTTTAGAACTTTGGAATTTTGATTTTTCATTGAAATAAAAATTTTATTTTTAGTACAACCATACCATATATGACAAAATTTTTCTCAACTTATGTCTAATACATTTTTTCAATTCGTTAGTTTGCAGGATCTTCGACCCTAAAATCCCTTATACCAATTTTCAATACAAGTCCACCTTTTTTTTGTAAAAAATATCATTGTGCATTATTAAGATGGATTGATATACAAGGTGACTCTAAAAGGTTTTTACACTGTTTTTTTTTCACGGGGACATCTTAAAAGTCCGTGGTTTACAAGACATCTGTAGCTTCATAGGCGACTGGATTACCTTATACTGTTTTTGAACGCACCACCATACGCTCTTTCTTTTTCTTTTTCTAGATAACGGATAACAATAAGACAATTTTATAAGAAACATAATTTGATCGTTTTTGAATAATTTTGTGTTTCTACTACACAGACCAATAAAATATGTTAATTTTCGTAATGGTCATGCCAAGTCCTATTAAAATCGCATAAGCCATTGTGAATTTATAATAAAAGAACGATTTCAAATTTTTAACTTCAAGGCCGGATATCGTCCAAACTACGTGACTTTGAACTAAGATAAGTTTACTTAAATTGGCTTATTTTGATTTAAGAAATATGCGGTAGGCATGTGTAAATGTCCTCAAACTAACCATTTTTTAATTCTAACAAAAGTTTGAGGACACGTCCTCAAACTAACCGATACGTACAAAAAAAGTTTGAGGACGGACCCCAAAGTTAATAATTGTCCCCAAACTGACCACTACGTCTCAAGAAACGTCCCCATACATAGTAAGTACAGTTAAAAATCATTTGATGTGAGATTATAAGATAACTATTCATTATACGAATAGAAGAGTTTCCTTAATAACATTGCTTTTACAGTTTTTTTAAATTCGGTTATGGGAAGTACCTGAACCGATCTTGGCAAGTGATTAAAAATTGAACCCCTTGGAATTCAAAACTCTTTTCTGTTTTGCATAGTCTGATTGAAGTTGGCTTGATTATATTTTTTATACCTAGTAGGGTACATATGATAACCAGTTTCGAATTTGGAGATGTTACTTTTAACATATTTCATAGTTTCGTAGATGTACATCGATGGAAAAGTTAAGATGTTTCCCGTCACAAAACAGTGTCTACAGTCATCCATATAACCTATATCGTAGATGATTCGTATGGCCTTTCGTTGTAAACGAAAAATTGATGGCGATCTACTACATCTACCCCACGCTGTTATAGCGTAAGAAATATGCGAGTGAATCAAGGCGAAGTAGTCCATTTTCGAAACACTTCTAGAAACATTGTTCACTAAATTTCGTAACGCAAAGATGTTACTAGCAATTTTTTTAGATAGAATATGACAATGTTCGATCCAAGTCAATTTGTCGTCGATGATGACCCCTAGAAATTTTGTAGAGTGTGTTTTGTTTATTATTAGGCTCTCTTCTTGGTTACAATCATTTGTTCGTAATGTAAAGATCATGTTGTTTTATCTTTATTTAGGCACAACCCATTATCATAGAACCATTCCCTTGCTCTTTCTTGTGCATTAGCCGTCTCTCTCAGAAGATCCATCTATTTTTCAGCTTTTGTTACTAATGTTGAATCGTCAGCGTATAAAATTTTAATAGTATTATCAACAGAAAATACGTCATTAATAAACATAATAAAGAGAATCGGTCCAAGAACTGAACCTTGAGGTACTCCCATGTTCACTGATAAAGTATCGGATTTAACATTATTGAGTTCTACAAATTGAAATCTGTCAGTAAGATAAGAACCAATTTGATTAGAGATAGATCGACCGAAACCTAACTTTTCTAATTTAATTAAAAGATAGTTGGAATCGACACAATCAAAGGCCTTAGACAGATCACAAAAGGTTGCTGTTATGCTACCGAGAATGTGTTTAAGTAGTTCTTGGATGGCATGATTTGTTGATAGTCCTGATGTAAATCCATTTTGACAGGGATTAAAAAGGTTATTTTTCTCCATGCACTCCATAATTTGGTCTTTTTATAATGTGTTCCAACATTTTGGAAAACACAGGAACCAACGATATGGGGCGGTAGTTATTTGATTATTACGGTCTCCTTTCTTAAATATTGGTAAAGTTCTAGCAAGTTTCAGAGATTTAGGAAAAATGTTTTCTTTTATATACCAATTTAAGCAATTGGTTAAAGGTATCAATATTGCATTTGTCATTGTCTTTAAAATATTTGAATTGATTCCATATGCATCACCAGAACTATTACTCTATACTCAAAGAGACCCGAACCGTAACTTACAAAGGTTCGCATTTGATCAGGGCCGCATTGCTAAATCCTTGCCTCCTTTGATTATCTGTATAAATACATGCATGCGAAATTATAGAAATGATCAGTCGATAGCCGATCATGGTCGAAGAAGAGTATGGCTATCTGTTTAGCAAACTTCTAATATTCCAACCAGCTAGTTCTATTCTAGACGCATTCGTTTACCATCAGACCGGAAACAATTTTGGCTCAACACTATGTTGTACATTTTGATGATTAAACTAATGCCGAAAACATCGACTTTGAATATTTCAAAAATTCGTAAAAATAACGGATTCGAAATACATTGTGAACGAACGTTTGTTGTTATCAAATCCATAACATTTTGACGTATAAAGGAAATATAGAGCTTTACGGTCGCCTCATTCTTCATGAACAATCAATAAAACTTTAAATATTACCAATAGGATTGCATATTACAAACGGTTTTTTTAGCAATAAGCCTTGTATTTTTGTGAGTATAGGTGAAGGTAAAATTCTTGAAAATATTTAAAAAGTGTATAACTTATTGATAATAAACTTTTTTGACGTTTCTAGTAAATAGTATAATGCAGTATCAAGTTGCGTAATGACGAGGGTAAAATAAATCTTCGCGTCAAAAAAATGCATTTTGTTTTAATTGATGTATAAAGCAACAATTTACAGACAGGAGTAAAAAACATTGATACTTTGACTGTTAATAAGTACAAGTATGTACTGAAAGTGTCGATGCGAGTTATATAATTGACTTTAATGTTACATTTATATAGCAATATTATGTACTAATGCATTTACGTGAAGATTTTAAGTAATCAAAAATTTGCTTTGTGGTATAAAATTATGTAAATTTCTAATTAATACAGTTATTTACTCAGCACTACAATTATTTGCTCTTGTTCCACGTGCATGTTATTCGAGCATGCCTTTAAATCGAAATATTTATGAACTGTCAAAAGTTTTAATGATGTAGAGTTAATAGTAATTACTCGTAATTTACGACAAAGCAATCAGAGTTTTAGAAAGTGGTAGTTCGAATGGTGGAGATTTGCGGCTGTTGGGGGTTGAATTATAGGTTCTTCAAGTTTACACTATCTGTGGGCAATGGCCTTAAGTTTAATCGAATCTGGAGACAAAAACGAATTGTTGGTGAATGTAAATGAGAACGTATCAGGCCGTGTTTGCAGGGAGTGTACGTGTACAAAGGTCGCCCGTGGCAGTTTCAAAACCTGTTCCTTCCAGAGCATGTCCTGCTGATATTGCAGAATCGTATTCTTACAATGCAACTAAGATTTGCAGTCGCGGCGGGAATAATAATCTAAGCCTGTAATTATCTTTGCAACAACCAACTTTAATTTCATTATCTTTAAACGTCGATTTGTTTGTGTTAACGAATGACACTCGCTTTTATTACGACTACGTTTCAAAAACTAAGTTAGAAAAAAATGTTAAATCGATATCATCCAAAGCGCTCGGTTACTGTAACTAGTAAATCATTGGGCGTGTTTTATATCCTCGTTACAGAAGAGAATGCCTTGTCTACATCGTATTGCTGAGAAAACCCATGCATAGAAACACGATTCGCAGATTTTCGCATTAGCAGCAGGACCCTTTTCGCTAAGCAGGAATTAATGTAGAGGATTGTGAGAATGGCCCAGCAGTCATCCGGAATTGAGTTAACAAACGAAGGGTGGGTTCTAGTCTTACAAATCTGTTATAAAAGAACTACTAAGTTTTCAGTAGCAACCTGCTTTCTGTACCTCGTTAAGGATGGCCGACTGATTTTAGAATTTGTTCATGTTTAGAAGTCTTCAGGAATACAAACCGTTAACGACGTATTTGTTTTTCGATGTATGAGTTAAGTACATGTCTGTTTAAAACTTGCTACTGCTGAATTGGAATGTGACGGGAGCGACCTTAACCACGGGGGGCGGACAACTTGAATAATGCCATCATCATTGACGGTCAAAGGTTTTTCGTACTTTGACCTTCATTAACAACGCTTTGGTTTAACTCGTAAAACAATAATTAATTTTAATTAACTATTTTAAAAAACAATAGGTCAAGTAAAAGGCATTTATAAATTGCCATATTCTTTATCACGTTCTCCATAACATTGTTACACGCAAATATTGCAAAAACTGCGTAATTAATTACAAAATCCAACACCGACACATTTTCTTTAGTTCTACTGGAAACGTTTACTAGTTAACTGAAACATTTGTTAGTCATTAGTGTGAATAAGATTGAATAATACGTACATGCTTATACATTATAGAAGTACTTACTTCTTAATAGAAAGATGAACGAGATAACATTAGATTCATTAATTTTATTTCTCCAGTCTGAAAGTAGACAATGTAAACTTTACTACAATTTTTATAGATCTAAATCGCTAACCGTTTTTTTTTCGGGAAGATTTATGAACTGCTCGTTTTTTTCATTTAATTTGACGGCATTGTTTTTAGGTTTAATGTTAGAAAATCAACTGAAATTATAGTTTCTTTGAAATTAAATTTGGTTTTATTTAATTAGTTTGCTTTTAGAAAATATGCCCGCTAGACAGTCGATTAATCAAATTATCTTTTACCAGTATGTTTATTAAAACCACATACTGTTTTATGATACAACAGCTACTGGAAGGCTTTGTGAGTTATTTTGTTTATATTAATGATCATATAAATGAATGTAGTCACTGAAACAAATATATGGTATTTCTATTAACATGGAAGGTGTACTTTCTACGAAGCTTTTATAAAAATTAGACATAAATCGAGTGCTTTTCTGCCCACCCTTTCATCCACACATTTGCTATTTGTCCATCGCCATGAGAAATTTTGCCTTACAAACAAGAGTCTTTCGAGTAGTTCAATTAAGTCTTTCCAGAAACCTTGTTACGATACCAAAATCAAGTCTAAATGTTGATCTCGATTAGTTCTAAAAGTGGGTTTAAAAATACAAAAAATTGTCTGTAATGCTCTAAATCTAGAGTGTGCTAACCGAGACTTGTGGCTCAGTGATATAATCATTTGTCATTCGGGTTCCATACCTAGAAGAAACGCCTCGTCTACCGTAAGTTTTTCAGATGTACACTGTAATTTAAGTATAAGTAACTGCCCGTGTATGTACTATTTAGGCTGAAGTAGCTCCCTAATGTTAGAGAAACCATCTCCTGATGCTAGAGGATAGAGGAAGTAAGCGTGTATATTTTTTCCTCTAATAAGGGAATGAAACGCGCATGTTTGCTTTTAAAAGCAAGTTCAAATTACAATCGTGTATTCTAGTAAAATTGTTCATCAAACGAGGAACTTATTCAAACCATCTTCTATGAATAACGTATCTATATGAGTGTATACAAGTACATCTGCTTCAGGCTGATGCAGCTTCGTAATGCTATAGCAACCCTCTCCTGATGCTAGAGGTTAGGGAAGGCAAGCGTGTTTAATTTTTTTCTTTTTATAGGGGAATGAAACGCTTATGTTTGCTTTTAAAGGTAAGCTCAAATTATACCACACTCGTGTATTTTAGTAAAATTGGTCACCAAACAAGGAACTTTCTTCTATTATTAACTCAAAATCAATCTTTACGTGAGAATTACAAATATAGAGGGTGTATCATAAATAATTGTAAATATTTTAACTGTAGAACCCCATATTTGTTTCAATAAATTTCAATAAATTACATCATGTTTTTTTGTTAATACCTCATTGACGTTTCATTTGAGTATTGGATGCAACCCTATGCCACCAAAACATCGGCATAATTAATACGCATAAAATCAAAATAACTGTGTAGCCTTACGTTTGCCTTTAAATATGTTTAAAAATAATGACTTTATCGTTAAGAAGGAAGAGTATCTGATTTTAAAATAAAGTATTGGATAATCGAAAAATTGCATTAAAATAGTAATTCCGCCATTGGCGTAGATTTTGGGAAGAATCAAAAATTACTTGGGCCTGTCGTACGCCGCTGACAGTAGGCAGAAACACTAATCTCACATAATTTAGTAGAGTGTTCAGTACCCACACGTCCTGCCACATACACAATAATACGTAAAATTGTTTTAACGTACTGGGCTCAAATAGTTTTTAAATTTTCAAATAAAACACCCTATAACTCAGCAAGGAGCCGCATTTTTATCTAAGTGACTTGGGTAAAATCTTAATATTTTGGGCTTACGGTTCTACAGTTAAAATATGCTTAATTATTTATAATATGCCTCGTATAATAGTATATTCCGTAACAAATGGCGTAAGAAATCTATAGCATCGCGAATGGTCCTCTGACCGGATGAGGCATCGTCGAATTAATGAGACATATTGATGACGACCATTTAGATTTACTGGTTGAACTTTTCAATCAAATGTATCAACGGGCATTATCCCCAAACATTCGCTTAAACCGATCATTGTGCTGATTCCCAAAAATCCTCACGTAATAACCTGCTCACGCATAAAGTATTCTTAAAAATGATACTTGGTAAAATTGGGAAAGCTCTGGAACACGAGATAAGCGTCACACAATTAGATTTCATGAACGGTATAAGCACGAGAAAGGCTTTGTTTGGGTTAAACATTCTGCCTCAGAGATGCGTTGACAATGGACATCGCTAAATCAATATTTAAAAAAAAATATTTACCATGATATAAACATGACTATCGTTTAAGAATTCTCCGGTGTTATGTGTTTTGTACTCTCCTATAAAGTTTGGAAACTTAACCATTAAAGCATCTTGATAAACTTACTGTTTTCGAGCTTTGGTGCTACAGTAGAATCCTCCAAATATGCTGGATTGCGAAAATGACGAATGTAGAGGATACTAGAAAAGTGAAAAATGAAACAGAAATCCTGGTAACTATAAAGAAATGAAACTGGAATACTCTTAAAGAAGGTCGGTGATCATCGCTGCCATATGAAATTTTGATGCAGCTGTTCTAAATAATGGTGTATTACTTTGGCCAAACCATTGATTAACGACGAGGTTTTCCTCTTCTCTGCACTTATATGCCGTTAGTTTGACCTTGTATGTTAATTTGCATTAATCTACATCTATTAATTAAGAGTGCGACTCACAAAATCTAAACCAAGACGAAGACCTACTGCTATTTGAGAACAGTCATTCTTCAAGAAAGTTCCAAGCATTCTGCAGGGGAGGCAGTTGAGCCAAGCACTTGAAATAGGCAACAAGCCGCATTCAAACGATCATTGTCCAAGTCGGAAGTAAGAAGCAGGTTCTAAATAAAATAATTACAACTCAGGTCATCCCAACTTTTCTGAAGTCCTAAACCTGATGGTGGATAATTTGGAATAAAAGTTTTACCAAGCGTATAAATAATCAGAATATCCGTTGATAGAAGAAATGTCTGTTTCAGAAGAGAGGGATATAAAATGAAAGACTAAACCACTAATAGCGGATACTGAAAGTTAAGACAACCTGACTCCTTTGGATGCATAATCCAACAAATTTAACGAAAATAGAACGGAGGCGTTCTAAGTATATAGGTAAACTTTGGAATTGCAACCCAGCTTCTTAAAAGAAAAATAGCTTAGCGAATTCAGTTCATCTAAGTTTGAAATCATCAGATAAAGGTCACCAATGTTCTCAGTTGTAAAGGGTATTAAAGAAGGATCCTAAGAGAGTCAGGTCGTTCTTCATTACTTTGTACTAGGACCCTATTCTTGACAACAAAAGAGTGGATATTTTTTAGGAGAAAATATAAAATTACTTAACTTGAAATTCTCTTCGCTTTCTGCTAGTTTAAAAAACCAGTATTCTTGATTGCAAACGAATAGGAGTCAAATTTGAATTTTACGTGAAATATTATACCCTGTTGCTGCTTGTTGCACGTTGGTTTTAACCAATCAAAATAGACGTAGGCATTAATTGTCATTTGAATGTTTGTTGTAATATTGTCAATGTGGTTATTTTTCTATTTGTCAATGTGACTGTTAATAAGTTCTACGAGAAGTTTTGCACGTATTTTAAGATTTTTACTTATTAGAAATGCTTTCAAGAGAACCCTCTCATAAGAAAATAATTTCCCAACAGTTCAAGAGTAGGGATCTAGGAAAGAGAAAATCAAAAGCTTAGATTACATCCGAAGCTTCTATTCTAGTAAAAAAGTTTTCACATTTGGAAGAATTTATTCCTAGTTCTAACGACTATCTACTAAGTCTTCTAAAACAGTTTTGTAGGCTTGCCGGCCTGGGTAGCTCTAATCGGAGACAAATACGAAGAAAGTTTACACAATTTATTTACGGCTTATGTACAATACTAAAAAAAGGAAAATTGATTAATAATTTTTACAGTGTAATTGTTAGTATCGTAGGCTTATATATAAAAGCCAAGATGTAGAGAACGAAATGTCGGATTGAGTTGAAAAACATACCAAATGATAGGCAAATCGATTTAGAAGGTTAAAAATATGGTTTTGCCACTTAAAATACACTCTAATTAGCTAATTAATTAATTCAAAAAACATTGGTAATGTAATGGATTAAAAACCATTCAAATTAACAAATTTTTCCCAAAAAATTTTTGGGGTTATTCTAGTAAAAATATAATCAAAAATGAAATTCTGATCACGGTTTCCGACCGCTGGAATGCTGCCTTGCGGTTGACTTAGTGCTTAGTGCGGCCCCTGATGTTTGGTAACTCTGCAACACCAAAATAAAACCTAAACGTAAAGAAATGAATTATTGTGATTAATTATTAAGATTGATTAGTTTTATAATTGTTGAGATTACAGCAACTAGTGGTTTCTCATCTGCCAGATTTGTCAGTTTTTATGTCGGAGTTAATATGTGGGGATTTGAATGCCTAGTGAAATATTCTTTTCCGTTAAGTTGTTCACACAACGTAGTCAGGCCAGGGTTGGTTACGAACGTCTCGCAAGGGGGAACCCTCACGGTCTGAACGTATTCAACGTTGACGTTATTTCTCAACCTTGATTGCGACAGATCACTAGGTCCCTTACGGTCTCAAGGCACTAAAATAATGATGAAAACGGCAATATTTGTTTATGGGGCGGTTTGAGCGACGAACGTCTCGCAAGAGGGAACTTTCGCGGTCTGAGCGTATTCAAACGGGGTGTTATTTCTCAACTTTGATTGCGACAGAGCACTAGGTCCCTTACGGTGTCAAGGCACTGAAAAAACAATGTAATAAATAAAATAGAATTCGGTTCAAAACGGCAAAATTAAAATTAAATTCAAAAATAAATATAAGTTCGGAAAACGGTGAATACTAATAAAATTTCAGCGGCGGTTCTTTTAGGACGATGGATAAGAAGGTGGTTCTTGGACTACGGAGAAGAAGGTTTTTCGAAGACGACGGAGAATCAAAACCTCGTTTTTTTTTGGGGGGGCCTATTTATACCCGCATCGAGGCAACCGTTTCGGTTCGTAAAAGTAGGGCCATTGACGTCACTCTCTCCTCCTATCGGCAGGTGAGATTGTTGTTGACCTGTGCTCACGTTTATTAAGCGTATTTCCCTATAGAAATTTTTCGAAGTTTGCTTCATAAAACTTATCACTAGAAATGTGAAGTGACTTCGAGGGAAAATATCAACAATTTCATTAAAAAGCCTCTTTTGAGGGTGTTGAAAGCGTTTTCGAAATCCACTTTAAGAATTACTCTAGAAGCTAACGCATCATGATGAAAAAATGTCCTTGCTGCATGGACTAAGGTCTCGCAACCTCCTTTGGTAGATGAGATCACAAATGAGAGCCTATACGTTTAGATCCAATTTTGCAAAAGACTTTTACAGGCTAGTCGAAGGAAGAAACACCCAACTGCAATCGGACAAACTCCATCATCCTTCTTATTAGAAGAAAATATTTTAGAATCGTGAGCAACTGCTTCATTCACAATTCCGGAAGACATTAGATGAAGCATCCGAACCTGAAGACTTTTTTGGGTTCGCTAGATTCACAATCTTTTTAAAGGTTGGAGAAAAGGATCTATCCAGTTAACTGGAAGATTTATGTACTTAGAGAGTTGTAGGAGAATGTGAAAAGCTACATCCATGATGCAAAATCGTTAATATTTACACAACGATTGATGAGGAAGGTAAGCCTTTAGGCTAAAACAAGTTTAGAGAGGATTTCGGGATCCGTTTAATGATGGCACGGTTGATTTTAATTTGAACCATTTTCTTGCAAAAAAAAAAAGAAAGATCTTAAGAATGAACTGCAAAATGTATTTCTTCATGGTCAGGATGACTAAAAATAATATGCTTATTTAAATCAATCTTCTTAAAATACTTATCATATCACAATGAGGACAATGGCTCTTGTTTAGTCTTGTTTAGTTTGCCAAACGTATACCCAATTGCAATTTTACAATTTTTTGTGTTACAACAGGGATTCATGGAATATAGTTTGGGAATTTTATTGCATGTTATTGACCATTTTAGTTAAATGTTAAATCAATCGGAAATTGGTAGCGATCATTATCTGGTGGTGGCTAAAATCAGAGAATATACATCAAAAGAAGAAAACGCAGAGGAATACAGGAAATAATGAAGTGGTACAGTTTGAATCAATTACATATTACAAATTAAGGGAGAAGGAACTAGCGGATAAATACGAAGAAGCTGTAAGCAAGAAACTGGAAGGATACGAAATAAAGGAGAGGAGTGTTGAATGCGGATGGACATACTTTAAAAACATAGTAATAAACACAGCGGAAGAGATATGTGGGAAAACAAGAGAGAAAAATAATAAGAAACACACATCATGGTAGAAAGAAGAAATTAAAATACAAATTAAGGAAAAGAAAGAAGCTTGGAAAAGTTACTTATCGGACAAGAACGGAGAAAAATACAAAGAAATATAAGCAAGAGCGAGAAACAACTAAACAATTGATCAAAAATTCGAAGAAAACCAATGGAAGATTTTTGGAGAAAACATGGAAAAAGACTCAAAAGGAAATCAAAAACTATTCTATAAAACATTGAAAACTTTAAGAACAGAGAAGACACTGAATACAAAAATAATAAAATAAAAAGCGGAGAAATTATAACTGAAGAAATAAAAATAATGGAAAGATGGAGAGAACCCAAACGGAGAAAAACTGAAAACAACAAAATAGCAAAAGAAACAGAGGAACATGAGATAAGGATGGTAGAACTTGAAGAAGTAATAAAAGATCTAAAATACGGGAAAGCGGCTGGATGTGACAAAATAACGGCGGAAATGATAAAAAGGCAGAGATACACTATTAAGTATATACAACAAAGTGTGGATAGATGAAGAACTACCAAAAGATTCGACAATAGCGTTAATCGTGCCAATTCACAAAAAAGGAGATAAAAAAGAGTGTAACAATTATAGAGGAGTAACACTTCTAAGTATATGTATGCAAATATTAGAAAAAATAATAGAAAAAAATTAGAATGGTAACTGAAGAGACAATGGAAGAGGAACAAAGTGGATTCAGACGTGGAAGAAGCGCTCAGGATCATATATTTACAATAAAACAAATCACAGAGAAAGCACAAAAAAAAAGGATGATATATTTGGCATTCTTGGATCTAGAGAAAGCGTTTGATACGGTACCTAGAGGAACAGTGTGGAGGTTGTTAAGGAAAGAAATGTAAGCACGAAACTTATAAAAATGATTCAAGTAATTTATAAGATAAGATAAAACATTAAAAATTTAACACAAATAGAGGATTAAGACAAGGAGGAAGCTTAAGCCCACTGCTATTTATAGTATTCATGGACGAAATAATTAAAAATGTAAGAAGAGTGTGAAAAAGATGACAATTGGACATCTCAAAATGCAAAGAATCAAGGTATTGGAGGGAATATACGCGGATGACGTCGTATTGATTGCGGAAAGTTAAAAAGATTTACAAACAAATATAAATAGTAGAATTTGGTACTGAAAGAAAATAGAATGAAAATTAACAAAAACAAATCAAAGGTAATGGCAATCGGAGAACAAAAAGTAAACATGAAAATTGTGATTGAAAGAGAAAGAATTGAACAAGTAAAGTACTTCCATTATTTAGGAGAAGTATTGGACGAGAAAGGAACCCAGGAAGCAAATATCAACAACAGAATAAAGAAGGCTAATGGGTTGTTCTTTGCACTAAAAATAATTTTTTGAGTAAGAGGGAAGTTTCAGTTGAAACGAAAACAAAAGTTTTCAAATCGATATATAGGCTAATTTTAACTTATGGCAGCGAGGACTGACAAATCAAAAAAAAAAGCAAGATACAAGCAGTCGAAATGAGGTACCTAAGAAAAATAAAAGGTATTACAAGAAGAGATAGAATACGAAACACAGACATGAGAAAAGAACTGGAAATAGAAAGTACACAAAATTTATACAGAAGAAGCAACTGTCGTGGTGGGGTCATCTAGTAAGAATAAATAAAAAGCACCAGTAAAGCAGATATGGAAGACAAGAATAATGGAAAACAGAAAAAGAGGATGACCAAGAAAACATGGAATGAGGAAGTGGGAAGAATATTAGAAAAAAAGGAAAAACATGGAAAGAAGCAGAGAAGATGGCGTGTAATAAGAAAGAAATGAAGAAATTTGTAAATTTAAATGTACAATAATAATATCTAATGTAATATTTATATCCTACACCGAAAGGTAGAAGGATGATTTGATTAATAATAATAATAAATCATTGTTGTCAGTACCTTCTGTAAACATTAAAAGAACTGGAAAATTATATTTTAATTGATAATAATATATGAGCATTCAATAATGTTGAATACTGTAGGTACAAGATTTTTATTTAATTTATTATTTAACAGTAATTTTTTAACCAAGACCTAAAATAATTTGAATTCTCTTTAAGGAAGAACGAATCATTTAAATAAAACTGATAGGACGAAATTTTTACCTATCATTCATTTTAGAAGATACTTAATTTTGGTTCATTGACGTGATACATTTGTAAAATGTTTCCCAATCGCCGTTAAAATGGCAATGATAAAAAAGTAATATTGTTTCAAGATTTGAAGAAATCACTACGTTTTGTTGCTATTTTTGATTACTGATAAATTTGTCAACATCACTGTTCTTTTTAGGGGTTTTTTTATGCGTTAGAATTATCCCTGCTGTTACAGTTTGCGTTAAACAGTTTACAATCTACAACCTCACATTTGGACTGGTGTTTAAGGGACAAATCCATCCTAGCCGGGGTTGTAAAGGGAGGTTTTTACACACTCACATAATCTATATTAACCAAATTCATACGTTGAAAATGTGCCATTGTTTCTGAAATTAGTAGTGAATAATCGCACATAGTGCATATTAAACAAGTTTTAAAGGTCATTATTTTACCGGTTTACGGATGACTGTCATGTTGTAAAACAACTAAAAGAACCATAAAAATCGCATCAAATTTAAGTAACTTGAGAACTTGTGGTATAAAATAAATTTTTAAGTATTAATAGTATTTGACAAGAAGCCAAAAAAATACACGTATTTTTTTTATGCACAAATTCCACAAATTTGCATTCTTGTTACGGCAGTTATGAGAAAATGAAGATAGTATTACCCAACACACATACACACCATGAACTAGTTTATATTATAGGTTACTGAAAAATCTATCACACGTTTACAATTTTTTTATGGTCGATAGTGTTTCAATTCAAATTACATGTGCCTTATACCCAAATTATTTTCGTAACAAGGTATAATTCCGATTCAGCATAAATAGAATTTAAATCATTTTATACAATTTTTAAGTAAGTATTTTTGTTAAAGTTTTGTTTTTATTTATTTAACGTATTTATTTTTACAATAACCGAAGTTTAATAAATAAGTAGTATAAATTCAATTTATGTACTTACGTATGGGATTTAAGTTCTATTTTAGAATTAGAGTTTATTTGGTTCTGATCATAGATATTAAGTTTGACATTTATGTGGTACAAATTTATTAGTTTTCACCGCTATGTCATATTGCAACAACTTGTATTCCTTGCAGACATACATTTATGTGTATATGTGAATGTAAAAATATTTATTTCGATAAGGATACGTGAATTTATTACCGAATATGCTCGTGCTGTTTCCACTTTCAAATAGATTACTTGAGTTTTGAAGGTTGAATGAAAAACAAATTGAACTCAATACCTAAAATACTTCACTAGTGCATAAACGTGCAAATTAAAATAGATAAAATAAGTTTCCATTTAATAATAATAGTAAATTTAATAAAACTATAACCCATAATTGTAGTGGTAGAAATTAAGCTTCCTGAACAAGCTGCTCTTCCACTTAACCTAATTTCGAAACAAAATGTTGCAAAATCATCCCAAAGCACAGAATAAACTGTATTTAAAAATGGTGTAGATATGTATTTAACTATTATAATGTTTAGTTTGAAGTGAAGTTCATATAGTATACAAACGAGCAATACAGTGCGACATTTAGGCTGGAATAATTGATATATCTAAGTTCCAGATTGTTTACGACAAAAATCCTCGGACACGTCAATTTTGTTTTTAAAGCGCCAATTTTCTGAAATTAAAAGTAATTTTTACTCTCTCTACTTTTTGCCATGACGTCATCGATAATTTTTTAAATAGCATCACCTACATTTTTTGCAGTTTTAAGCGTTCTAAGTTCAGTCAGACATATGTCGCTTTTGACATTGACGTTCACAGTTTCCAAGATATTAATTTTTAAACTAAAATAAAAATAAAGATATTTTACAAGTATTTTTGAGACGAGTTATAAATTTATGATTGTAATTTTTTGCTTTTCGGTCAAATAACGAACCATTTACTTCAAGCTACAGAAATTTTTGATCAAAAAAATCTCTAGTTTTTGTTTTATTTTAAATACTAATATCTCGGGACTCTGAACTCAGAATCCTTAAATTTACCCAAAACTACAAAAAAATTGAGGTACTGCCATTTAAAAAAATTATCGATAACGTCATTGCAAAAAGTAGAGGGGGAAAAACTAATTTGAATTTCGGGAAATATGTACTATAAAAAAACAAAATTGGTGTTTTCGAGGGTTTTTGTAGTAAACGATCTGGAACTTAGATATATTCATTATTCCAGACTAAACGTTCGCAATGTATACCGTTATATTTCTTTCGTTACGCACTAGTACAAGCAAGAAGTATACCAAATTAGGTTTCCTTCAACGTAAATATTACATTTATGTTAAGTACCTCGGTTGTTTGTAGTTAAGCTGGGTTTTTATGTATGTAATAATCCTTCATATTTTTATTTGGAATATAAGATTATAACCTGGACGCTTTGTATTAAGGTGCTGTGGGGTAAGTGTGTCATGATTTTACATCACGACTCAAAAATGTTGCCTAAAGTCACTAGAAACCGTAATAAGTGATGTACATAGATAACCGTTTAATGTAGTTATTTAAAACTAGAAGTTACTTAATTTGAATTAAAAAAATATAGGTACGATTATAATTTTAACTGTCCTTAACTAATTCATTTTAACCATTGTTAACGCGAAACATTAAGTCATCGTTATCGTTATTATTTAAATCATTGCAAAGGTATATATCAATACAAAGAATTGTGCCAACATGCTCCGCATGCGTATGTTTAAATCTAAATTTTTTTGATGCAAAAAATTTCTAATTCTATATCAATGTTAAAATTTTTTAAAACAACAACAGGTTTATTATTTTTCAGTTGCAGAAACAATAAAGGGTAAAAAGTATTTTGTTCTTTTTTTCTGTTTTTGTGGCTAAAAAATAAACGGAAGTGGTAAAATAACTTTATCAAATAAAAAACTAAATACGCACGACATTCAATAAACCTATTAGCTCAGTTGTTAGAGCGTCGGGTTAAATCCCCCCATAAGCTAAATGTATTTTTAAGTAAGAATTGTGAGTAAAAAGTAGTGCTGGAGCACGTGACTACCACGTGATCGACCGCCATCTTGCGTACTGGCGGATGGCCAAGCCAAAAATGTCACTTTCCTTGATGAATGATTGTTTTTGAGTTTTAAAAATTTCATAGTTTGTCTATGTTTTTTGAAGGAGCACACTTTGTAAACCTTATGATCTGTTTTCCACACTTTAGCAACGAACAATATAAAAGCATTTGCTGTTTACCCAACACTTTGGCCATAAAAAGGTGATCTGGTTGAAATGATGTTTCTTGTTCTTCATCATCTTCCAAGGAACTTTCTAGCAAATTTTCGTCACTTTTATCACTTGAAGAATAATTGTTTTTGTGAGCTGCCTTGACATTCTTTAGAGGTAAACTAGGTTTTTCTGTTTCATTTCTTTCTATTTGTTTCTTTTTCCTCTCTTTTTCTTTAATTTTCTTCATTCTTTGATTGTTATTGTTTTAGTTTTTTTTTTCATTATTTATTAAATATAATAAGAGCTACTCAAAAGACTGTCGTTTTAGCTGTTGTTGCAATGTTGATGGCTGCTGAAGCACTTGATTGTTATAAACTGAAAATGCTTGTTCAGTAGTTAGTGGTTCGTCAGCAGTTGGTGACTTACTGAACAATGGCTGCTCAGTCATTGACAGTTGTTCAGATATAGATGGGTGTTCACTGTTAGATTGATATTCAGCAGTCCCTGGCTGCACAGCTGTTGGTATATTAACCTCTGAGTTTTTTAGAAGTTATTGTCCTTTGAAAGAGTCTTCTTGTGTCTTGTACGGTCTCCCGGCGTAAGAATTGATTGAATACCTAGATTCTTTGGTCCCTTTTTTCTGGATTATATACCAGTTAGAGTTGAAGCCATAAATGATAATCTCTGATGAAATCTGCTGAACATAGTTGGTTAAATAGTTACGAAGTCGATATAAAATTTTTTTTCGTGGGTTTCGTCGTAACCACTTATATAGATCTTTATCTCACTTTATGAGATCTATTGAAATATGGGTTGTGTGCCCGTGATAAATCAATAAAACAGTTTTTGTGGGCCTATATTTGTCAAAAATACGAAACCAGTTAAAAAAAGTGTGGTTTTTATCAAACCTTTTTCACTCACGGAAACAGCTGTCTGCTTTGGAAGTTCTTTATCAATTTATTTTTCCATTGGGTACTTTCTCTTAAAAACACATAACGAGGGTAACATTTTTTCATTTGCAGATGCACAAAGCAATACTGTTGCATTTTCACTACCGGTTTGTTTTACGTTTGCTCTGCTCATTGATTGCGTCTACAATTCTGGTTTTTAATGGAGTATGTCAAGAACCAGTTTTATCGCAATCAGTAAGCACTGGACAAGATCTAATACTTTTTCGCTGGTTAGACCAAACCCATTTCTATTCATAGTTCTTATGCAATTGGCCAGTTCTTCCTTATTATGGCTACATAGGTACGATTGTACACCTCCTCCACTTTACCTTCTTTTGCTTTACATCCCTTTCCTTGAATCCCATGGCTCTATGTTTGAGAGTGCTTTGAGGTATATTGTAAGCAGTACCTGCACCTTAGATGGTCTAGTTTCCGTTCTGAACATTATTAAGAGCTTTCTCAAAGAGTAGGTTACTCCAACGGCCATTTGCCTTTTTCTTATACAGGGAGTCCAATGGCCTCCTTTTGGTACAAAAAATGCAATTAATACTGAACTAGGTAAATCAATTCAATTTTGAAATGGATCTCTCGTATTCATGAAATTTTTTGTAGATGCTAACAGGGACAACTTCTTTTTCAAAAATGTTAATTGGGATGAAAAAAGAGGTCCTTGGACCCCTTACACCCTCTTTTCGGAATAAAATGTATTTGGTTGAATAGAGAATTACAATACATTTCATATGAGGTGTCACTTGATCCTCCCTGTAAATCGATATTTTTGAGGTGCTGGGGCACCTTGTTCATTTGTCAGAGCAGATTTTATTGTTAATGAATGTTTCTTGTAAACATGAATTGGCATTCTCGACCATATTGCAGTATTTTCCAACATTTTTTTTGTTCTCGAAAATAGGGCTGTCTGGGGCTCTTGTGGCCTCTGACCGAAATAAGATGCATATAGATACGTAGAAAATTAAAAGAGCTTTCTATGAGGTACTTGTTGACCCATCATGCTATTTAATATTTTTGACGTGGGGGCTGCCGGCTGCCTTCAAACAAAAATTGACCTGTCCGAGCGTTTTTTTTTAAAGTGTAACATAACTCTAAAAAACGGTCTCTTTTGTTTTAGGTGGACCACTCTGTATAATTTCGCACTATCATTAGCAAAGCAAGCCAAAATAGCAATTTCTTTATAACAGTACCAAAACTTTAGGAGGCTAACTGCACCTTGATAAGTCTAGTTACCCCACTCTTATGGTCTCTTTTGTTTAATATTCTGAGGGTAACTAGGCCACTTATTCAATTTTTTTTTGAAAAAGATTAAACACACATATTAGTGAAAAAAGAATGTTAAAAATTATTTTTAGACATGAAATATCAAATAAATCCTCACATGTTGTTCTTGAACTCATTTTGAAAAGAACAACACACCACGTTGCTTGACGAAATGTATACTTTAAAACAGAGTTAAAAATCATTGTGAGAAAAATTCTTTCTGGCCTTTTTTCGGAAGTGTCGTCGTTTTTATACAAAAAAAATAAAACATTTTAAAGCGTATTTTTCTTTTTTTTAATACATTATCAAGAACTATTGTCACGCGTCGTTTTAAATTTCGTGCTTTGTAGTGAAACTTTTCCCTTTACTCTAGGCCACTTACATTGCTTCTTTTATCCCACATTAAATTTTGTAAATTTTGGCTTATCAGTACGCTGCATGATAGTTTTCGATTTCGTGCTTATTATTTTTTTATTCTTGTTGAGTTGTGACAGGTGTAGTTGTTTAAACAATAATTTCGTCAGCTACTGCTGGATTTATTAAACAATTATTTTTAAAAGAAAATAAGTATTTGATTGTATCATTTTACGTTTTAAGCAATCCAATATTAGTTATTTATTTATTATTTATTAACTATAGTTTCAACTCAAAAATTATTGTGAGTCATCTTCAGAATACAAACATATTTTTTTCTATACAAACGTTAAATATGACATTTGGTTTTCATGGAAATTTAGAAAAACATAAATTGGTTTGTAATAAAAGGTTTTTTTAAAAATATAAACTAGGTATGTAAAATGTTTGAATCTGGAGTTAATTAAATTAATATTAAGGACATAAAAATTCTGTTTGATAATTTAATGTAAGATCGTCAAAATTTGTTTGATCATTGATTATTAAATTTGGATTTGTTGTTTTAATGTATATTATTTCTAATTTATCTAAAATTTGTCTATTATAATTAGTTATTTTAAAATGATGTATGAGTGAATGATTTAAATGTTTATGTTACTTTTGGATAATGTGTTTAGCGAAAGTTGATTTAATTGCATCTAAATTATAAGAATATTTTTCTGGTTGTTTAAGATATCTTAGATGTTCTTTTAATCAAATTGTAAAATTTCTTTTAGTTTTACCAATATATATTTTGTTACAAGAGCATAGTAGTTGGTATATGCCGCTTGATTCAAGACTATTATTTATATTTAATTTTTGTGAAAAAATGTTAGCTAAATTGGTAGGAGCTTTGAAGACAAATTTATAATCAGTTAATTTATTCAGATCTTTAATTATGTTAATAAATTTAGGAATAAAAGGAATTGAAATGTATTTATTTTTGGTTTTTCATTAATTGAAATTAATGTTGTTAGATTTTTAAATTATGCACATAATTAAATTTATTAAAAATGTTTAAAATAATTTTGAATGGAAATTGGTTTAAATGAGCAATATAAAAAATGGTGTCTAATTCTTTTTTAAAATTTGTTTCTGATAGAGATATGTTGAATAAACGGTTGAAAAGAAAGTAGAACGCTGATAGTCTTTGTGAAAAATGGTGATTTGAAGAAAAAGCAATTGTTTGAACTGTAGTTGTAGGTTTTCTATAAATGTCAAAATTAATAGAATTATTTGAATCGATACAAATATACGTATCTAGAAAAGGAAGATAATTGTTTTGAGAAATTTATAAAGTGAAATTAATTCTGCGATGTAAATTATTTAAGTAATTTACAAAAACATGAATTTCTGATGTAGAACCTTCGAAAATGCAAAGAATGTCATCAACGTATCTATTCCAGAATAAAATATTTTTAATAAAAATATAATTTTTGGAAATAAAATTAACTTATTTATAAACAGTTCAGCTAAAATAGGTGAAAGAGGAGAACCCATTGGTAGTCCTTTTTCTTGTTTAAAAATTGATTGTTGAAAGTGAAAAATTGATTATTTAAACAAAATTTAAGTAATTTATCTATATCTGAAACTATCAAGTTAGGCAATTCACTATCATGTAAATAATTGGATACTAAAGGAATGGTTTCTTCTGGTGGTATTGAAGGATAGAGGTTAACGATGTTAAATTTTCTACTAATTTAATTGTGTTTTTGATAGAATAAGATGGTTTGAAGTTAATTTCTTTTGATATAATGTGAGATAGGAATTTAGAAATAAAGTATGTTGGTGAAGATTTGTAATTAACTATTGGTCTAATAGGATGGTTGGTTTTATGTATTTTAGGTAATTAAAAATATTAGTTATATATATATATAAATTATTTACGCTTTAAGCAATTCTAAAATTAGTTATTTATTTATTATTTATTGACTATAGTTTCAACTCAAAAATTTTTTTCAACACATCAATTTTTGAGTTGAAACTATAGTCAATAAATAATAAATAAATAACTAATATTAGATTGCTCTGTACCTTGTTACAATCAACAATTTACTTCGTCAAAGTCATATCTGGAGTTCTTGCAGAGATTAAAAGTGGGGAACATGGTGGGATATATAGCAGGGATGTGTGACGCTATGATGACTTTCTTATTATAACTACGTCACTAAATAGATAAATCAAAATACTGGTCTTTGTATACATTCTGTCAGCAATACGATGGTATTTGTTACAGGTATACTATAATAAAATGAGGTACAGTGAAACCAATGATGTTTTAATTGTTCCTGTAGTTGTTGGTTCATCCTCTATTCTACACATCAGTTTTTTCTGGAATCCAAAAAAAAAGTCTTATTGAAGGTATTCCTTGGAACATTCTGCTATACTAATCAAGTGAGTCGTAGAAGGTAGAGAGATAGTATATTTGCAACGAGAATCTTGTAGAATAGGTAACACCAACGTGAAGCAAATAAAATGAAACTCTTATTTTGTCATTTTGTGAAGCATCCTAATACGACTTTTAATAAGATTTTAGTTTTCTTGAAAATTAACAAATTTTTCGCATTTGTATTTTTGATAACTATGTACAAATTCATCTAGGAGTTAAAGTAACATTTTTTTCTTTCTATTCCATTTTCGTCTTTGACATTTGAGAGATGGTCATATTGAAAGTATTTTACTATTTTATGTTTTCTATTTCTTGAGAATATGGTAATGCATTTTGAAGAAATTTACTAACATACTTCTTTGTCACGACTTGTCACGACTTTTTAGAGGAGATTTGATTCATCTTGTAAAATAGTTAATCCTATTTTCTTTGTTTGTGTAGAGAACTCAAAGATAATTATTATAATAATTTAAATTAATGTGTTAGGGGTTTCTTTGCATTCTCTCTTGGGCAATTCACAATAAAAATTCCAGTAAACACAATTTTCTTGATGCTAGTGCTTCACAGAGAGCTTGAGTTTTTATCAAAATTTTTATTGTTTAAAATCATTTCCTTCAATTACTAACCTGAGAAATAATTTCCAAATTGTTCAAAGAATTATTAATTTTTTGCCAACAATCACTAAACTTTGATTTGACTATCGATTTGATCAATGTTTGATATTGAATGGAATAATAGCTTTGATTTGTACGAAATTTTTGCAAAAAGTGAGGGTAATTAAATTTTAAGTCTGCCATATAAATTGCCAACAATTCCAGAAAAACAAAAAACATTTTCTTGAGTTGTACTGTATAAGTGTTTTGACGATGACAGATATTAAACTGCTAAATTATACAATTGTACATTCGTGTACAAAAATACAAACTTTATTGTAGATAAACCGATTTTATACTATCTACCACTACTGCAATTTTTCTTGTTGTTGAAGTTTTTGACATCACAAAAATCTCCTGATGTACTCTAACGTCAAATAATTAGATCGTTTTTTATAAATAGCAAAGAACAACTACCGTAAGTTATGTTTTGGCGGGTGCATGCGTTTGGTTACCAACATGATTATCTATGCGATGGATGAGTTAAAGTTTTATCTTAATATCGAATAAAACGTGAACACCAACCGATCTTATTAACGACACGTGATAATCGTTTTTTCTGTATTTAGGCAGATATTATTATTACTACTTGACTTTTAGCGCTCCACCTTTATGATTTTGGTTAATTTACTTCAAGGATTGTAATTTTTCAATAGTTTGGCCCTGATGTAAGCGGTAATTATACTAGGCGAAACGTTGAAACTATGATTACTATGTATGAATGTAAGCTTTCGCGGCTGTTGTCACTAAGATTATTATCTTCCGGGTTGAGCCGTGTTCGCCCTTCCTTCCTACGTTCTCTGCTTGACGTTTCGCTAACCATGCTGTTAGCTTCTTCAGAAGTTACTCTAAAGACTGATGATGTTGTCTTCTGCTCCTCGTTATATACCTATGTTCCGTTACGGTTGGTAGAGGTCGATCAGTGACGGGTGGTTGGGTTTCGATGGTTGGTTGATCTTCTGTTTGGTATCGACTAATTTTGTGGCGACATTTGTTTTCTTTGTTTTTATGAAGCGTTAGTTTTCACGTGTTGCTTAATCGGTAACCGTCTTCTCGATTGAAGTTGTTTTTGGTTTTCATAATTTCTAAGGATTCTCTGATTATCCTTGGATAGTAGTTGTTAGTCCTTGATAGAACTTTAGCTTCCTCGAAGTTGATGATGTGTTTTCCTTTTTCGTGTAGATGTTCTGTGATTGCTGATTTATCTACCGCTCTGGACTTGGCATCTCGGTGATGTTCTTTTAATCTACATTTTATGTTGCGTCCGGTTTGACCAATGTAGACCTTTCCATATGAACAATCAATTTGGTAGACCCCTTTTTGTTGAGAGTTTCGGCAGGTTATCTTTATTAGAAGGTAGTAGTTGCTGGATTTTTCTAACCGTTCCAAACCTGACACCGATATTCTGAAGAAGCTAACAGCATGGTTAGCGAAACGTCAAGCAGAGAACGTAGGAAGGAAGGACGAACACGGCTCAACCCGGAAGATAATAATCTTATGATTACTATCTTTACATGAGAACGAATTATAAAGTAAACTATTTTTGGGTTCTGCAGTTATGATTTATTAGTTTCACTCACGGATGTGAACTCGTAAACTTCTAACAAGATTGATTAACTTTAGCTTTGATAAAAAATGTAATAAAAATCATCATACTACTTGAGTAAGTTCCAGTATTATACCTAACAATAATTTATAAATAGATTTAGCTCTAATTTTGACTATTTATTTTCAAAATAACTATCTGAAACCCAAAATATACATAAATTGTTTTAATTAATGTGTAGGTATAATAAATGTTTTGCAATACATGATAAAATTAAATAAAACTTTAAGATTTTACTTCAATATACATTTACACAAGTATGAAAAGATTCAACTTTTACAGGTGAATGCACGGACCGAGAATTGAGTGGATGGACAAATTTATTGATTTTGAATTGGTTTTACTTTTTTTGTTTAAGTAAAATAAAATGGAAATTCAGCTCCTTAGAATACAATAGTAACGCTTCAATTATTTTTCCTGTGTATAATGCAATTACCCTTTATTGCTTTTATTAGAACGTTGTGTGTATTTTTTAAAATTTAAGCGAACATAAATATTATTTAGCTCAAAATTAATTTTATTTAATTTGACCTTATTAAGTTGTTTACTCTTTTTGTAGTCAAAAAATTACAACAATATAGTGCAATGTTTGCCGCATCCAAAGGTCCAAATTAATAATCAAAAGTGGTCCCACGATGATCTCCATGTAAATAAATCCGCATCTTGTAAATTTTGTAGAATTAGGTGTTCGGAAAAATTTTTGCAGCTGTTAGTAATTTGATGTCTTTTATCCATATTTCCGTGTCAAAATCAATTAATTATGGTCTCTCAGCAGCTCCAAAGGTCGAATCCAGCACAAAATCCTTGAATAAACTAGAGTTAGTAATAGTTTTCAGAGAAATTAGGTAAATGTCAGGTCCTTGGTCTTGTAATAAAATGGGAAGTTATTAACAGATTGTGCGAATGTGAGACTGTCTTTTTAACGCAAAAGTAGTGTAGAAACGTGATTCAATGCAAAAAATAGTCCGCGAAAGTAAAAAATTAAAAAAAAAGCAAAATTGCAAAAAACTAGCCGAAAAATGAGGGATTGAAGAAAAGTACCACTAGATAGCGACACGAAAGGTAATAAACTTGGATAAAATTTGAATTTATAATAAGAAAATAGTAGGCCATGATTAGAAAACTGATAAATAAGGGCACAAACCGACGCCAAGCTCTTCCGTATTGGACCTTGCTGACATAACGACGTCAAATTTAGTAAAATTTAGAAAGAGAAGGCAATACGTGACGTCACAAAAAATTAAACAAATAATTAAAATTAAAGTGACGTATAGAAGTGAATTCGAGTGCATGCGAACAAAATAGATGTTAATAATAATAAGGAACAAAAATGATTATTCCATTTGTAACGGTTGTGGTTTATAAATAACAAAAAGAACGACGGCTCTAGAAGAACAACCTAAAAAAAAACAACTAAAGGAAATTTGGCTCCATGTAGCGCACTAAGTTTGTGGAGGATTAAGTATTTATAGTAGTTAGAGCAGCAGCGTCCGGTTTTGTCGTAGAGTGGGGGGTCCTTAAAGAATTCTATAAAATTAGACTGATGTCTAACAAGGCGCCACCTGCTGGTAAAAGAAAAAAATAAAACCGACCAACAGAACATCAACAGGTTTTACTTAAATTCTAATACGCTAAATCGAAGACAAACCAGAGAGAAAGACAGACAACTCAATACAACAAACAAATTTTAGCGTTGTGACAGAAATATAGAGAGTGTTGCATATAGTTACGTGCCTTAGCAGTAGCCTCGCTTAACAATAAATAAGGCTCGCAATGAATGTGTCGGATTTTAGGTAAGCTTTAGTTACACCCAAATTAAAGTTAATATTCCAATTGAGGATTGGCTACTAAGAAGGCTCTGCGTACACATATAACTTACACACGGCGATTTAAAGTAAACTTAAACTAGGATTAAAGGGGTGAGTACCTCCCGCAAACCCAAAAAGCTTTTTGTTTTCACGTCAACCGCTCTAAGTAAAGCGCCCGAGCCCGTATTGAGCTGATTAAAAAAAAAACGTTCGGTTGTGGAGCGTACACCGAAAAAAAATTGACATAAATATTAGAGGTCAAGCCGTTCTATGTCATATGTACTTGAGCTTCATACGCATTATCACTGAATAGGTTACTTAAATAATTAAGCTGTAATCTCTAGGATGCAGTTCCGAGAATGAAAGTTTCCAGCTAGCGACGGTATCGACAGTTTGGGAAGTTAGGTAACCCCAGGATTCCTCTTAGGGGAGGTGTGCAAAGAAGAACGGAAGGCGATAGGCTCCCTCGATGAAATTATTAAGCATAACCAACTCCTGTAGACGTGGTATCCACCGGTTGTCTGAAGCTTAACTAATTCGAAACCGTGGTGTTGTCTTTAATTAATAGGGAAGGTTCTTAATCAGCCACTCCAGCACCTTCAAGAGTTATCCAGGTATAACACACCACAAGAACATATAGTCGACGAAACGTTCTAAAAGCATACGTAGCATTAGAATTAATACAAACAGGAAAGAAAAAAGAGCAAAGTGTACTTTGAATTGGAAATCTTGAATCACACATTAATAATTTTTGTGGAAATTTCAACTTCAAGATGTACGCCAAGTCATCCGTACGTACGGAAAAGAAAAAGAAGATGTCTGCTGTTCGTCTAGAAAATTTAGTCGGATTTTATTTTCCACCAATAGAAAATTAGCAAAATGCGTGCCAAATACGTTGTAACATATTACTCGCGACACACGTTTTAAGACGGCTCTTGACATACGTCCTACATTCGAAAAATAAAACCATAACACGTTGTACAGGGTTCCCCATATTAGACTATACAATTTAAAAGTCGAATAAAAACTTTCTAATCAAAGTAAATTAACTTTTTAATTGACTAATATTATTTATTCTGTGGGATTTATGACTAAAGTAAATAACAATTCCCGAAACAATTCTGGAGCCGAAGGAACAGATTCGAAATGAAATTGCAGGAATAAATGGAGATTTGCTTCGCCGAGTGATGGTACATTTTAAATTAGAATTCAAAAATGCATTGAAGTCGAAGGAGGGCATTTGGAAAACATGATCTTTAAAACTTGAATTGTTATTTACTTTAGTCATAAATCCCACAGAATAAGGTACATATTAGTCGATTAAAAAGTTAATTTACTTTGATTAGAAAGTTTTTATTCGACTTTTTAATTTGTATAGTCTAATATGGGGAACCAAGTATAATATTTTCAAGCAAAACGTTCGGACAGGTCATTTTAGTTTTTAATTAACCACCTTATGAGTTAAAAAAATATTTGTGACGTCATGTATTTTTGCACAATGACAGCATCATTGGTTTTTTGTTGTAACCAAATATTCTGATGGGGTACATCTTCTTCGTGATCATTTGGAAACATTGCTGTCCAGGCTGGTACTAAATCAAACTCCCAAAAGTCCAGATAACGTGCTACTCTGAGGTTTCCATAAAAAAATAAGGTCGCCGTCCGATTATTTATTTAACACCAAACATTTAATTTCTCTTGGCGTTGACTGAGAGAGTCTCGAGTCTAATGGAAATTTTCTTTAGACTAATACCTGTACTGTCCTTCAGGCAAAAAGTGGCTTTGTCGAAAAATAAGACATTATTTAAAATGTGGATAGTCATTGCTTATTTCTTCGCAAGACTGCAAGCGGCGGTTTGGATCATTCTCGTCTAATTCGTGAATCAATTGAACTTTGTAAGGATGATATTTCTCTTTCTTGAACAACTTCATGACAAAAGAGTGGTCGATGTTCTTATTTTGGGCTAGCTGGATTGTAAAATAGTGAGAATTTTCTCTAGCTTTAAGAAACACATCTTAATCGACCTTGCAGAAGCAAATCATGGACGTATACCGATTCAGTAAATTTGGCAACTAATTTACTAACTGTGGATCTTGCAATAGGCGATCTGTTTTGATGTTTGTGATAGAATAATTCATTATTATTAATATTTCTATTTTTCCCGTTTAGTTAAACCTGTTAAACAATACCCAAGTGCTTTTCTAAATAGTCATATTTACGAATATTAGTTTTTGTGTCATCATTTTGTTTTTGTTATTATTATTATTATTATTATTATTATTATTATTATTATTTTGTTATTTATTTTTAAAAACAAGTTTACCTTTTTAAGTGTGTTCATAGGTTTAATTAACATTTTTTCTATGAAAGTTACATTTTTATTCTTACGGTAAATGTGTTATTTTCTCAAAAATGATTATGCAAGGTACCAACTTTTTTACACCGACATGCAAGTAGTTGGACTATCTAATAAAATGCAGCAATGAAATGAAGTTTGATGATTTTCTATTAATAAGCGTTTAGGAGTTAGAAAGGAATTAATCAAAAATATAATATTTAAACACACCTTCCACAGATACAACTCCTTTTCTTTGCAAAAGCTCTGCCTACATTATTTTTCCCAAGAGATTAGTGGAACTGCCTTACTGGTACTGGCTGACCTTACTAATATGTATATTTTTTCGGAACGTAAATATTTTCTAAGGAACTCTAATAAATATTTTTCAGTTTGAAAAAGAGCCACATTTATTTTTACCAAATTTAGGGTTAATTGAATATAACTGGTAGAATTTATTGTGAGTTTATTATCTATACCGATAATGATTTCTATGTGAAAAGAATAATTAAAGATGAAAACCTCAGGCGCAGGGAGATGTTGCCAAAACAGGAACAATTTCACAAAAACTGTCTTCTCCCAGAAATTATAAATGCCC
The DNA here is from genome assembly GCA_030710515.1 of Abscondita cerata. NCBI lineage: Eukaryota > Metazoa > Arthropoda > Insecta > Coleoptera > Lampyridae > Abscondita > Abscondita cerata. The sequence continues at coordinate 239,509 of JALBCR010000921.1, read as the reverse complement.
GCATTCCACGAGGAATGCAGACAAGAGATCCAAATTATATTATACAAGTAGAAGTGCTGTCAAAAAATAATAATAATAAACGGAACTAAATTATTCGGAGTTAATACTAACCATTGCGAAAAATTAAACATGATTCATTTTTTTTTACTAGAGCAGTTTTGATATAGTTATTTATGTTACCAGTGACTAAACGTACGTTTTGTTACGTATCGCATACAATGTTTTCTAATTTCTAAAAATTAAAAAGGAATTAAACTTATTTAGAATTCAAATTCTAATCGAATGTGAGGGTTTTTACCATGGTTGCAATTTTCAAAACTAATGTCAAAACAATCTGACAAGCAACGAATAATTTTACTTTTCGTAACTAGTTACGAAAAGTGAACCATTTTGACACCTAATTTGATTATGAAAAATGTCACTTTATATGTCGAAATTAGAAAAATGTTGATTACTTAATTTAGTTTTTAAACAAGCAAGGACTGATAGCACACTTGCTGAGTTTTAAATTGTTTGTGTAAAACTGCAAATAAAAATAAATTACAGTTTGCTTTTATTGACAAAATTAAGAGTGTTTATAAGCTATTCAAAAACATGTTTTTCCATTTAATTGTTTACAAAATTTTACATAATTAAATTAAAAACATCATTTGTTTAAATAAAAATTAAAATATTTGGAAATGTTTATTGAAAATGCTTTTTTGGCTTCATCAATCTTATTCAAAGTTTAATCTACCTCTTTGTATACTAAATTAACTAGAAACGTTAAGTTTGATTAAAATGGTAAAAATAGTTCTTGAAATACTGCATGTGCGTGTTACGTACAAAAACAGGTTAAAAAAAATGTTCCTATGTAGCCTATTATTTCCACGTTTTCCAAACTCAAAAGACATTACAATAATATTTGAAAATCAATTAAACTCTGTTAATAGGTAAATATGTAAATTTTATTGCGAATGCTACGCAATAAATTATTTGTTAAAACGTAATAAACGTAAAATCGGCTTTGTTTACTATTTCAGTTAATATTTGAAAGTATGAGCTTTATGGTGGTTTTAAAATTCCCACTTGTTTTTACCTGAATTCGGATTAAGGTGGTTTTTTAAATGATTAAATGTTTGCCTATTCTATTCTATTCTATTAAAAACGATTGTCCTTACTAAATATTGAACCACGGAGTAATCAACTTTGTTTCTTATTATATGATAAATTAGCAATGCTCCTTGATGAAAAAATAGAGTTTTCATTTACAATAACAAAAAAAATTGTAGTAATAATAGTTGTTTATGATACAAGTGTATAGAGTATGGCTTTTACACACGAGTCTCGCCGAGGAGTGCGTAAAAGCTCTTCATACACAAATTGTTACAACGAATTTTATATAGCTACATATTATTGAAACAAATCCATTTAAAATACAACTTTTATTTTTGGTTGCTAGTTTATCTTGTTATGAAATCCTATTCAATTATGTTTTCTTTACAGTGATGTGTGTGTTTTTATTAGAAAATCAGCAGCGTCTCATAAAAGGGTATAGTGGATTCAGTTCCAACTTAAAACCAACCAATCGATTTTAAAAATCTTTAAACTTGATTGATGTTAACAATTAAGATGAAACAATTTTAAACTTAAATAAATACAAAATTCCAAAAACTCATGTTTATATTTAAAAATTATAGTAAAGTAAAGTAATAAAATAACTGTTTATGTTACCAGGGACGAAACGCTACGCTCGTCCCGCAATTATTACATTCGTTACAAAAAATCATGCTCCGTTACATGTAACATACAAAATTGTTTTTCTAATTTTAAAAAATGGTAAGTGCCAAAAAGTGTGACAGATGTTACCGTGGTTACCATTTCCAAAACGAATGTCAAATCAATCTGTCAAGTGTTAAAAATTTTACTTTTTATGATTATGAAAATATCACTTTATAGTATGTCTAAATTAGAAAAAATATAATTTTTCTAATTATTGTTACATTTTTCGAATTCATGATGTCGAAAACTTTCTAGTTTTCGAAGCTAGTTACGATTACTAAAATTTGTCGTCACTAGTTCTATTACTTCTCGATTTGTTTTGCTATATATGTATTTTGATGAGGATAACGATAATAACACCCGTGAGGCTCGGTTTGATTTTGAAATACATTTAATTCCGGTTGTACGCCTGTATATACCTATACCTATATACAGGGTGGGACACTACCAACAAATTATTCTATAGCATTAAAACGACAAATAATGTTAGACATTTTAAAGCATACATATGTCAAGATTGTTTGAAAACACATTTTAAAAATATTTTGAATTATACAGGGTGCTCTAGAAACACGTATCATATCAATGTTGGGTTATTTTAAATAGATCACCCTGTATTTTTTTCTATTTTTGAATTGTACGATAAAAAATAATGTATGTTCTTTAACATGTCTCTATACCTACTTACTTTCGTTTCTGAGATAAATCGATTTTACCTGATTTGCAGACCCTCCAAAAAAATGTAAAAATTTCAAGATAAGTAAGAACAAACAACTATAGTTTACACCACCTTACTAAAAGCCTTTAATTTTTTTTTGCAATATTTACTATTATGTTATGATGTACAGGGTGTTTTTAATACTACCGCATAACATTAACGACTTAAAACTTAAATAACTTGCTTAACTTAAATAGAACACCCTACATTTCTGAAGTCTGTTGGTATCAGGAACTAGTTACCTTTCAATCGGTATTAGGGTTACCAACCCCTAACTCTGATAGTTTTAGAGATATTTTTAAATTTGCTCGTTTAACAATTTGCAATTTACTGGAATTTAAGTTACCTGTGAGATATCAGTAAAATGAACATTATCTAGCAAACATTTTTAATGTTTAGGCCAATCCAACTTTTAATACTAACCTTAAAAATTTTTTTTCAGAACAAAATAACAGAAATGTGCTCATGACTTATGCTGGGTTCTAAGAGTCGAATCACGCCCACCTGTCACAAACAACAGCAACCGTTACTAGTTTCAGCAAAAATCGATGACCCAACTTTGATATGCTACGTATTTCTAGAGCACCCTGTACAATTCAAAATATTTTTAAAATGTGGTTTCAAATAATCTTGACATGTATCCTTTAAAATTTCTAACATTAATTGTCGTTTTAATGCTATAGAATAATTCGTTGGTAGTGCCCCACTATGTATATACCTATGTATGTTTTTGATAGATTAGAGTAATTTTATATAAAACTAAATTATTTAAATCATTAAAATTTTAAATGAAATAGTATAGTTTATTTAAAGTAAAACAACATTACCTACGCATCCGGCAAACTGTTTGGACTCATGAAAGAAATTACATTAAATTGTCTAACCCTGGTTCTAAACGTAGACAATGCTTTATTGTAATTGCGTTTCTTCCCCTTAACGGTTCTAGATTCTGAGATCCCAAGAGCTTAGAATATCGCCAAAGAACATTATTAGAAGCTAAATCTCATTCTTTATTTATTTATTGCTGTGATTTGTGATATCCCAGGTAATGTGAGATAGAAGATAGATTGCTAATTCCAGAAAATGTTGACAATGCTTCTGTATTACAGCATTTCTCAGGAGTCTCAGACTGGGATTTACGATAATTTTTAGCGTCGTATCTTTGTAACTTAAGGAAACATAACTCTTTGCTGACAATCCTTTTTGTGACAATAGTATTTCCGCAAGTTTATCTATCCGAGGGTTGTTAAAAATTATTATTTTTTATATAGTGGGTGTTATAATAAAGTATAAAGAGCGTAAGTGTAATACGTTAAGCAGATACGACGTGTTCATAATTTAACAACTTTTGCCTATTTTACTAATGGAAAGCACTTGCAGTAAATAACTTTCTAGAACGAGAACGTGATTTCGATATGCTGGTGTGCTAGCGTATCACGACAATCAGACAATTTTGCAACCCAATCCAAGATTCCCCAAGCGAATATGTGAGGCATTGTGCTGAAATCGACATAAAATAAAGCTGTCTTGTAATACGTCTTATGATAAGAATAAGAAACACAATCTTCGGTTGATGCGGACCCGAGATGGTACAGATACTCTGTAAATCAAGCCATGCAGAATGAGCCTGCCGCCGCACAATAACGTTTTGATTGGACGTTTACAATTTCGATAAGGGAACTGCAGGCTTAGCGATTGTCACAAGTTATTGATAAGAAGAATACAACGATATATAATATCTATTTCATGCCGCTTTCCACATAACTCATATTGTCACGTTTATATCTGTTTTCGAAGGATAATTATTAAAGCCCTCAAGCTGTGTGCGGAAACCGTATCGATTTGTTAAAATCCTTTTTTAAAAATAATTTACGGTTAGGCACCATATTAATTGTTTATCGTTAAAACTTATTAAAATAACTAGACTAGAAATTTATTGTGAAATGCGTAGTTCCTTGGACGCATATTTTCTACCTCATTTATCACCGCTAATACACAATACTTTTCAGTATGTACTTTACATTTTAAATTTTCAGTTATGAAAGTTAAATTTCATTTTGTACAAGAACTCCATAAATAAAACGAAAAGTTTGAAATCTCATTTAATTGATAAATACGAGTTGGAAATAAAGTTGGAACGAATATGTATTTACATTTTATATAATTACTAGTTGAAAGAGTTCGTTTATATGCTAAAAATAGGTTTTTCCTTAGTATAATTTTGTATAATTTTTGTGTAAGCATGTATTCTTACACGACGTGAAGTTAAATTAAGCTCTAATATTTATAATTGAATTAGTAACTTATTCAGCAGTTATGATGTAGGTTAAGGAACTTATCCAGTAATTTATAATTACAAAGGTTTGAATTTTAGTTTCCAGTATAACCTCTATTTAGTGGTCAGCAGCGGGACTCTAATTGTATTTAAAGCATTTAATGATAATAAATTTGTTAAGTAATTACTAAAATCATATGCTTCTTTGAACACTAAATTGAATAGTTAATTTTAGTTACTAAACCACTGATTTTAATTAAACATTAAAAGTTAAAAAACTATAAAGAAAGATTAATTGTATCAAAATTTTATACATGTGGTTATACGCTTAATAAATATAAAATGAGTTTATAAAAGAGCAACGATAGTAAAAAAAAGTCACATTTGTATATTGCTATAATTCTGTGCAGTAACAATGATAACGTGTTTAATTAAATTTTAATTTAATTCTGATAATGACTTGATTCACATTTTTCGGCCTATTAAAATGCTTTGAAGAAACTGCCGTATTAAAATTGAAAAAAAATTTTTTTTGTTTATTTTTATAATGTTTATTATTTACACATAAATATAAACATTACATGATTTAATTTGTTGGTAAGAAGTCAATAATCAACCTTCAACATACTGTAATGGTCTAAATTTAAGGAAACATTATTGAATGCATGATTTTTATCGGGGTAACGATAGAAGCAAATATTGTCAAATAATTCTATTAAAATAAAAAATCATGTTTAGTAATATTATTTTCATGCTGTAAATTACATTGCATAATTATGGCGGCCAGCAAGGCTCGTCTGAGTTGGCACCGACTTAGTACCTAGAAAAAGAAAGAAAGGTAATTTTATAAGGAAAGCAAAAAATATGAGTATGCAGGAGATTTTGAACAAAGAATGGAAGGAGTGAGTGAGGAAACTAGTCAAAGTATAAATGTTGAAGAAATAGAAACAGAAAAAATTTAAAAAACTGCAAAAGTACGTCAGATTGACATGAATCAATTTATGAATGTGTTTATGCAAAGAATCTATGAAATGGATAATAAATTGGAAAAAGATTTGATGACATGGAAAGGAAGAATGATGAAATGGTTAATATAATAAGTCACAATAATCTACAATTTATGAAAAAATTAAGAGCAACCAATGAAGAGATACTAAGACTAGACAAACATACGACTGAATTTAAAATTATCACGGAGCGCAGGTTAAACAACATAGAGATGACCATTGAACCCACGGAGGCAGCAAATAAAAATAGAATGGAAAGTTTTGAGGTAAGAAATAATAAAAGTACAGTTCGACATAAAGAGTTTACAGTTATGAAGGAGAGAGACCTTCGAGAATGTGGACAGATCGAAGAGAAGTTTAAAATCTAGAAGCTGTAAGGAGAAGAGTTAAGAAAAATTTAAAAAAAGCTGCAGATAAATATGAGAAGAGACATAATGAAAAACTTAAACGAATAAGAGAAGATGAAACTGGAAGTCAGGTCATAATTACAAGATTAACAGTTGCAGATGGAGCTAGAAAAATTTCCGCAAAACTATTACTTCCGTAGGGAACAAAAAGAACAAAGAGGATGAAAAAAATAAATGTGATTGAGAAAAAAGAAATGAAATCAGAAAGTTCAATTGTGGCAACAAATGTAAATATGATTAACAACCTTGGGGAATAGAAGAGAATACTTGAAGAAAGATTTTAACAATTACGGAAAAAGTTATTTGAAGGAGAATCAAGCTGGGAAGAAGTTAAAACTTATAAAAAGGATAAATATACAAGAGCAGAAGCAGAAGTTAATCAACAGGAGGAAAGTAAAATTAATAAAGATAGTATAATAGAAGAAGTTTGGAAAAAATTAGATAAACAAAAATGTGAACTAAATGGAGAGAATGAAATAAAAAGGAAATTAAAGAAAATGCAAATAAACCACACAGTAACAGGGGAAAAATTGCAAAGGATGTTAAGGCTTATTCACCTCCTAGATAAAACGAAGAAAATGGTATAGAAAAAAGAGTCAAAAAAAATTAACGTGAAATGATAATGAGTTAAGATAACACAGAATTATTAATGTTTAAAAAGTTAGGATTACGAAAAATATTTTTTTTTTATTTTATTTATTTATCTACAATCTGCCTTCTGGAGGCAATAGGTAGTTGATTTGACAATAATGAACGATAGACAGGACAGTAAGACATGACGGGAACAGTACAATGACCGGTCTCAAGCTACTCGGTAGTTTTATGTTGCACCTATAGAACACTCACATACACAGAAGTTACTAAGCACTTTTAGTCAAAACGGTGTGGGAGGTTGTAAAGATTTATTCTTTTGAGCCTAGACTGAGAATCGTCTTCTAAGAGAGACTCTTTTAACATGTTTAGGTAAGCACTAAGGTGAATAGCGTAATGGACACTATATTTTCTAATCTCGTCTGTGATGGAGGGGATGTTCAAGTTACGTTAGATAACTTAATTTAGGACGAACCATGGAACATTTACCATAGATCATAGAACTCTAGATGGGAAGCTCAATATTGGAGTTGCTAGCAGTTCCCCAGAGTTGTATACCACAGTTCCATATTTTGGTTTTAAGATGGCTTTATAGAGTAAAATTTTGTTATTGATGGAAAGCTGAAATTTTGTGCTTAGAAACCAGCACATATTTTGAATCGTCAGGCCTAATACAAGTACGGTAAACGCGCAAATATATTACCAACTTACAAAAGTAATATCAATGATGAAAAATTTCTTGGTACTTCATCATGTGTGATAAAAATGACTCGACTGAAATTTTAGCTAAAAAAGTGGCAACCCAGTCAATCCAAACGTTTTGAGAATGCGTGATTTATTTTGCACAAGGATTCGTTGTACTAAACAATTTACAGAATTGTCAATTCAAAACAACTTGAACAACTTAAAATTTTTTAATCAATATTTTACAACTTGGCAATTTATCACTTCAAAATTTACATGTTTTAAATTTATTGAATTAAAATGTTGGTAGTTTCATAGGTATATTTTTTCCAGTTTTCTTATGTGTTTGTAAAAATTTGAAAGATAATTCCAAATAATTAATTTGTACTTTGGAGTAACGCTTACTGTTTGCTTCTCTTTTTTAAGAAAACGTAAAGTTATAGATATTGTTAATTACACTAGTTTGAACGCTTGCATTTTTGTATGTTTTAAAGATTAATTTTTGGAACAAAACCAAAAAACACATTTTTTAAAGCTCTAAATGAGGTAGTCCACTTTGAAGCTGTATAATTTTGCCCCAAACTAACTTTTTACTACAGGTTTTAGTTTATGCTAAAAGCGTCATGTCTAAGTAAAAGCTTTAATACTTTTTAGTTTTGAACCTCTTGTAGAACTGCTAGGAATGTATTTAAATGAATGAATTTAAATAATTTATCATGCGTTGGTGGAACACTAAAAAACATTTGGATTACATGAATCTAAATATGTCGTACATTAAATCGAATAACATTTTAAGCGCGACAATTTAAAAAAAAATTAAATCCCATCATTATTCTTTTATATTAATAACAGATTAAAAGATACGCGACGCGTTTGTAACTGTATCAATTTCAAGTGATCAATCTTTGTTACAATTCGGCGAACTTAGAAGTAGTCATGAAAAAATATTGACTTTGAAACTTTTAAAGTTTGTCAAGAAAGTTATTGGTGACAAGAGGTTTTGCAATCAACAAAAAATTCACGAAGTAAATAGGTTTTTTATAGTTAGTAAGAAACAATGTTATTTATTAAAGTTAGATTGCTTTATTATAACAAAAACTAGTTTTTACTATGAGAATGTTACACCTACATTGAATCTTCGTAAAAACAGATTTAATTTGTTCAAACCTACGTACGATTTTTTGTACGAAAGTGTAGGTAAGGAACAAAGTAATTAATTTGATATACGTAGTAAACAAGTTTGCATATTTTCACAGGTGTAGTATATTCTAAAATACTTTAATTTTTTTTTATCTTGTACAAAGTGTGTGTGTGTGTGTGTGTTTTAACGTTTATGGAATATTTGGTAAATATGTTTCATAAGCTTCAGTTTTTAATTTTTAGTAGAGTCTGCTTTCCTTTTTTTTGAAAAATAAGTGTTTATTGAAATTTTAACCAAAAAAATGACTTTGAATTCGCCCTTCGCATGGATCAGTTATACAATTAATTGGTTTTGGTTAAAAGTTTATTGCATTAATAGTATATATTTCATATACTACATCGTTATGAAATTTATTTACTTTACAAGAAGTAATGCTTAAGCATTTTTTTTATACCGGGTGATTCAGCTAACCCGTTCATTAGAAGTTTATGGACTTCCCGTTGAAATATTTGTTTAAAAATTTGGAATAGGGGATTGCTCGAAAGTTCTATTTAATTAAAATATTTCAGCTCTTCTAGCACTTCCGGTTACACCGGAAGTGGCTACCAACTTTCTTATTTTAAATGGAATGATATATTTTTTTTTGTATATTTGGATTCTACGCTAAATAAAACGACAAGTTCTTTCAATAATTTTGTAACATTCTCCATGAATAAAAAATAAATTTAGTATGTCTTCATTCGAATATTCTTGGTGGATTTCCATATCGTGTATAATGTGTCACGTCGATGTTTACAAGCTTGATAAATAAGGCATATTGTTTTAATTTCCACAGGCCACTAGTCAGAAATTATTTTATAAAATAGAGAAATATTGTGTGTCGACTGTACATCCATCGATAGCAGGAAAATGGTAACAGATAGGTATAGGGAACCCTTATGAAGATTGAAAGACCACTTAATTCTCCATTACATAGAGCAACAAGATACAGGGTGTTCCATTTAAAAAAATTGACTTTTGGGCAGTTGAAGTTAGTCAGATTTAACCAAACATTTTGAACACCCTGTAAATAAAGAGATGTCAAATTACACATCATTTAAAAACTTAACAGTCCTCCTAAATATAGCCCAAATTTTGTTACTATATCTTTCTTTTTCAATCATTGACAAGCGTTTGAAAACAATACTACAAAACCAATTTTTCTCAAAAAAATGAGAATATATCAAAAACTATTGATTTTTTATGTAGGTTGTGCTACATGAAGGTAACTCATATTTTAGCGTAGAATCCAAATATACAAAAAAATATACAATTTTATTTAAAATAAGAAAGTTAGTAGCCACTTCCGTGTGTAACCGGAAGTGCTAGAAAACTAAAATATTTTAATTAAATAGAACTTTTCGAGCAATCCCATATTCCAAATTTTTAAACAAATATTTCAACAGGAAGTCCATAAACTTCTAATGAACGGGTTAGCTGAATCACCCTGTATATTAATTTTTGATACTTTGACCCTATAATCATTTAAACCTGCAACAATGCAAACAAGTTTCCTATATTTACATTGTACGAAAATTTAATTTAACTAATATTAAATTCAAAATGAAGGTAGCAGTGGAAGGAAAGCATTTTATCTATTGATTATCGCAAAATAATATTTAATACAACAAGCCAAAACCAAATTTTAGAAAGATTTTTAGGTTTTGAATTATTTCCCTTGAAATACTAAAACATTATAAACTGGGAATTTAAAAATACAATAAAATTCTATTGTAGTGGTAGATATAATTTATTATTTGATTTATTAATTGGTAACTTTAATTAAAATGGTAAATGTCACCTGGTAATATCATAGTTATTTACGCTATACGTGCGGTAGCGTATATTTTACAACGTGTGGTGATTTGAAGCACGGCGCGTTAGCGGAGTGATTAATAACCGAACGTTGTAAAATGCCCTACCGCACAAATAGTGTATTTAACTTTTTAGCCGACGTGTTTTAAAAATATTTTAAAAATGTTTAATTTAAAAGCATTATCAAGTACTGTTTTAACATAGGTGCACGTACGCAAACTAATGAAATCTTTAAACGAAAATCATATATATAAAATAACAACTTCTGCAATTACCAATACTTATATATAATTTATTCATACCTATATAACTATAGTTTCGACTCTATAAGCTTTAGAGTCTTCATTAGATTGTACTATTTAAAATATTTATATATAAGAGGGAATATGTCAAAAAATTGAAGCACCATTACACCAACAAATGGCCGAATATGTATTGACGCTAATCCTGTGACAAATATTGCATTATATATATTTTAGAATACTATGTATTTAAAAACCTGAAATAAATGTGCTCACTCTTGTGTAACACAAGACCTTATTTCGTGTTTTTTTAATTTAACAATTCATCTTCAACGTTTAGAAAATCTAATATCTATCAGTAACAGGCTGTTTCTTCAACAGCTCTTAACTGATAGTTTTTTTTAGCAAATTAGTACTATAAAGTAATTGCTAACTTGACGGACAATACCTCAATAGCCTCCTAATTCCAATTTAGTTGTTAGATACAAATGAATCTTAATCGGTTATATTTAATTATCTAGCAAAGTTGCACAAAATAATTAAATCGTTAAAACAGAATTACTTGTTAGGTGGTAACTGACAAGGTGAAAGTTTCTATATAAAGCTTAAAATTTCGACAAATTAGTTTTGGCTTTCGTGGCCTATTGGTGAACTAGTGTTGTCTAGGTTTGTGTCTAAAGTTCTTCCTAACGTTTCGCTAACATGAGAGGTCAGCTTTTTCAGAGGTCTGTCCATTTTCCATGTTGGATGTAGACTGATTATTTCTATTTTGCAAGTTGTATTTACAGTGGTTTTGAGGGGGTAGGGCTTGCATTGCGTCAATCAAAAGTGGTCCTTTATGAGGTACCGTTTGGTTGTTCTTTAATCTGTTGTGGTAGATAATACATTTCTTGTTTGGAAATACAATCAGAATATTTTAACCAGTTTCTTTCTAAATAGTCAACATCCTAATATCTAGTTTACCATGGAGAAGATGTTTCTTAGATGTTTAAGTGAGAAAACAAGGAGACAGACTAGGCCACAGCGTGTACAAAAAACCTAAATACACAGACATGTATCTGCATGCCTTATCGAATCATCATCTAGGCCAAAAGTTTGGAATTATCCAAATTCTGACAAAACGAGCTCGTAGGATATGTGAATAAGATAATCTTCAGGCGAAACTCGAACACCTGAACACTGTCTTTAAGGCTAACGTGTACACCGGAAAGAAGATTAAAAGATCAATGTGGCTCGAAAGATCGAGAGCAACGGAATCCGAGAGTCGATCTACTACCACCCGCGCATATATTCCATACATATTGAAAGTCATAAATCGCAAAGTAAGAATTCTAAAAAGACACGACATCTAAACTATGTTCGCAGCAACCCCCTTTCAGCAGCCAGAGATTACCGTATACTTTGTTCTTGTGGCAAGGTATACATAGGAAGCACCAAGAGATCGATTAGAATAAGGCTCCAAAAACATCGAACCGTATGGGGCACACTGGAAAGTCAGCAGCAGTAGAACATGCGCAATCCGCGCTGTCTCAGAATTAGTATAAATACAAGCGCAAAGTAGAAATCATCAGTTTACATCCAACATCGGAAATGGACGAACATCTGAAGAAGCTGACCACTCGTGTTAGTAAAATATTAGGAAGAAATTTTAAACAACGACGGCCTTTACGGCACTAGTTTATAAACTTTACTTGGACATATGCAATCGTTGCGATTTTACTTGCTTAAATTTTCTGAGATAAATTATATGTTGAAGTGACTTGTTGTGTGTAAACATTTTCAAAATTAAAACAAAACATTTGTCAATCAATGTATTTATTTGTTTCTCTACAATAAACAAAGAATTCAGTTTTTTTACATCATACATACATCATAAAATTAACCAAGTCCACTTCCATTTTTCACACCCAAATTATATTAAATGAAATTAATTTGATTTTCTTCCCTTTCCTCCTCTCCCTCTCTCTTGTATAACTACATTTTTATAATTCCTTCTTCTTTACTCTTAATATATGTTTTATATCTTGATTATGTTTCTTTTTCTTCTCTCCATTGCTTCTCTTTTTATTACCTCTTTCATTCACTCAATCCCTTTCCTTTTTGTACCAGCAGTTCTCCCACCCATCTCCACACATCCTACATATTCTATCCTTGTCCTTCAACCAATATTGGTTTTCCCTTTTCTCATTCCCTACACTAAACCTTGCTATAATTCTTTTTTCCCTTAATCCACTCTCTCTAATTAAATATCTAGGTTTTCCTTCTGTTCTTATCTTTCAATATTTTCCATTGTACTTCCCTTCTTTTATTCTTCCCGCTCTTTCTTGCACCTGCGAGTCCACATCCCTCCTTACTATCTCTGCTTCTACCGATCTCCCTTTTCTTCTTATTCTTGTTATCTCTTCTCTTGCGTACCCCCTCTTTCGTAATATAATTTCCTTTCCTCTTCTCCATATTTTACCCTCTGCATTTCTATTTCTTTCCAGCACTCGTTTAATATCTCTTTCTCTCTCTTGCTTTCGATCTTCTTCTCATATCTCATTGCTCTTCTTCCTGTCTGTGTTCTTATTTTTTTCATCTTGACCTCCTCCTCCACTATGTATTTTGGTGTTTTTTTTTCTAATCCTAGTGTCCATTTCCAATATTTTTCTTGAATTCTTTCCAGCTCCCTCCATTCTTTCCATCCCCATAATACCGCTCGATATGTCAAAACACAATTTACCATCCTATCTAACAGCCATCTTCTTTTCTCAAAATCTTTCCCAAATATTCTTTCCCCTATGCCCCACACTTGTCTGACTACCTTATTTCCTTTCTGTTCCAGTTCCTTTATATGTTCTCTATTCTTATTATCATAGTTTATAACGTATCCCAGATATTTGTATTTGTCCACTTTTCTATTTCCTCTTTCCCCACCACCATTTTGATTTTTCTTTCTCTTCCTTTTTTGTCTTAAATTCTATGATCTTCGTTTTTCCCACTTTCGCCTCAATCCTTTTTTCTCTAAGTACCCTTTTAATTACTTTTATCGTCTCTTTCATTTCTTCCTCGCTCTTCGCCACTGCCACTAAGTCATCCGCATACGCTAGCACTCTAACTTTTTTCTTCCCTACCACGATCCCTCTCACTTGTTGCTTCTCCAACTCCTCCTCCATGTCCCCTATGTATGCTGCGAATAAACACGGGCTCATCGGGCATCCTTGTCTCAATCCTTTTAGTATTCTGAACCGATCCCCCACTTCACCTTTGACTCTCGCTCTGCATCTTGTACAAAAACATTTGTCAAAAATTTATTTTATGGGCGACCCTAACAAAAAAGTGAATTTTTAGTACCCAAAAGCGGTTGAAAAAAAAGTGTTTTCGGACCGCTCTCATTTTCGGCTTTACTAAGCTGGCACCATCTATCGACATTTTCTTAATTACCTAAGGATATTGAAAAGTAACAGATTGACACTAACATTTTTAGTAATAAATGTGATCCCAACGTAAACTTTATTTCAATTTTTTATTTGTTATTTTAATAATTTATAATTTACTTTACAAAAAGATAGTTGTCGCCTAAAAACTGCACTGTGCGTACCGCGGCTGTAAATATTTTTTCGCCCTTTTCTGATATCTGATATGCATAACAAATAAGAACTGTCGAAATAAATAGTTATTTACCCTAACGAGTTCGGGAAATTTCTTCTCGAAAAGTTAGGTATATTATTCTTTGTAACGAATAACTGTAGTAACAATTAATGAATAAATAAATTCATAGCTGCTTAGTTTTTGTTTTTACAAGAAATTTGAGTTGGTAGCACTGTCCAGCTGACAATTTGCTCTGCGTTGTCAACTAATACCAACCAAACAAAAATTTCTCTATTCTCTCGGAAACTAAAAAACACCGCGGTGCGGAGGAATACCGGGGAAATCAGTAATCTTAGGATATGAGTACAAAAAATACTTTTTCTACTCGCCGCTTGGGAAATGACATGAAGCTATTTTTTCCGCATCAGTTCGGGAAAAATTACAAAAAAACACTGCCATTCACAGACATTGAAATAATAACATCGTAATCCAAATATAATATTTAGTTGTTACAAATCATTTTCCCAATGATTTTTGTTAATAAAAACAAGAATTAACCTTGAAAAATCTACATAAAGTTATTATGTAAAAATTTATAGTGCCACCTATCCAGTATGTATATTACTACAACTAAAAACGTAGCACACTGCTAACTATATTAAAATTTGACATTAATGTAAAATGGTTGCTAACCTTTATTAACGAAATATTTGCCCGATACAAAATATATTGTACAACTCTCTTGCGGGAAGATTATTCTAGCATTCGCGCTATTAAAGCACTTGCTCACTTCGTTCCCTCGATGCTTTAAATGCGCTCGTGTAGGAAAAAGTTTTTCCCGAACTTGATTCGTAAATAACTATTTTATTTGTATGTATGTATTTTTGTCTTATTTTCGCAATTGTCTTCCAACACAGAGTTTGTTATCTATTTTTTCCTTATCTGTACAAATGTTCTGCTTTTTTTTAATATCTTGTTTGTTTTTAGTTTGTAGAAATATTGTTTATCGCTTAAAATATCAGATAAAGCGATATAACTATAGATATCCAGAAATAATATCGAAAGGGATGGCAAAACATCTAAGAAAGGAGAGGAATATGAAAAAAAGACAATAACAAGCTTTAGTTGGTGAGAAGACAGTAGATGAATGTGTAGATTATGTAAATGAGGTGTAAAATCCGGAAAACATAACATGTTCTGAATTAGGGAAATGGTAAGAGAAAGAATGGAGGTATTGAATTAGATAGATGAAGGATCGAGTTAAATCAGAGAGGTATTACAAAAGTGAGGAGATGACAAATTAGAAGGGAAGTTTTGTTTTTCTAAGAAGATAATTTTAATAAAACCATTTAAAAATAATGCTTCAAAAGAAAAAAAAGGGAAGTACAGCATACTACATTTTGGCGCACGTGAACGTGAGTCTGATTTAAATAGGAATCTTTAAAGTAAAAATAATGGGAGAAGGTAAACAAAGAATAACTAGATTTAAGATGAGAAAAGGGGAAGAAGGGAGGAAGAAAAATACAATGACTGATACCATAAAGATAAAAGAGAATAAAAGTAATTTTGATAGGTTTTTCCACTATTTGGGTGTCCTTTGGAGGTGAGGTAATATTGGGACAACGAAACACTGTACCTTTTTCAATTGACGTTTCGACTGGGATTAGTTCAGTTAAAAAATTGTTATAGTTGAGAAGTGTAGTTAAAAGTCTATAAATATAAGAATGGAATGTGGTTACCCTATGAGACCATAGATAGCAAAATTATAATGTGTTAAAGTAGCAACAAATGTAGATTTTCTATAGAGTTAAAAAGAACTAAAACCTTGTTCTAAGTTTATCAATAAGTCAAGGAATGGTAGTTTATTATTAATTAAAAATTCAATAGTAAATTGTATTTCGTTGTTAAATGAGTTGAATTTGTAAACTTTAAAATCCAAGATGGTACTCATTTAAAATAAATAAACTTAAGCTCGAATGACATTGTACTGTTTCGCATCTAGAAACTTTGCACAAAACTGGTGCAATTCACATAATATAATAAGAATGTTTGTTACTATTTTCGATGCCCACTTCCTTTTTCTACAACTCATTTATTTAAATATTTGAATTTCGATATGGCAACGATATGACAGAAGTTGGTATCATCAAAGCTGGTGTCAATGCGCAAGTCAAGTAGTGAAACTTGGAAAGAAATTAGGACCAAACTTAGTTTAAAAACTAGTTTCTAAATTGAAAACTTTCTCTGAATTACATTATCCAAGTTTGTGCAAGTGCGTGTAGTGTTCAAACTTGTCAAATTTTATAGACAAAAATACTATAATGTCATTCAAAATGAATAGTGAGAGTAATTATTTTTTAAAAAACTATTATGAGTTAACAAAACTAGCAAAAGGGTCTGAAGTTTTTTACCAGAGATGGTACCTGTTCTTCTTGGTTGGCCACTCTCCTACAGAGACAATCAAGACAACTGGTCCTCTTTGGTGTACTTTGATGAGTAAAGGGAGTATATGGCAGTCAGTTACTTACATACTTCCTGAGGGCAGTACTCTTAGACGGGATTGAATGTGGGATTTTGTCTTAGTACGGTGACGGAAGATTTCATTACTATCTAGAAAAAACGGCAGCGTACACTGAGAGAGCACATAGTTAGTTAGACCACAATTAAATGGTAAACATGCAGGGCTAGCATGGTGTTTCGAGATCAATTATCCTCGTAGGTGATATATACATAATAAATGACTTATGGCGAATTCTGAACAGTTGAGTAGGATATCAAGTCCAGATCCTCACTGACAGCAAGTAGGTACCCGCGGATTTTGGCAAAGACAAGAATTCTAAGTTATCAAAACGTCTACCACAAACAAATCCGAGACTCTTTAAACTAAATATAACAACATATAACACTCAAATTATTTTTTTTTTTTTTTTTTTTTTTTTATTTATTAACTCCTTTGACATACAATAGTATTGGAGACGTCAACAATATAACAACATAACAACATAATACAATGTAAATATACGTAATATAAAATATAAAGATAAAATTTATATATGTTATAAATATAGAAGTAGTCGTGTAAATTACTTTAAAACATCTAATTATATAATTCTATTATTAAAAAAGTCATCTAATGAATAAAAACTATGTTCCATTAGAAACTTGTTTACCTTCTGGTTAAATATTACAGGTGATTTACTATTTTTAATATGATTGGGTAAGTGATTATAAATTTTCACACCTATGCAATCCGGCGCTGTCAATGATATTTTGTATTTTCTATATGGTAATTTGAGTTCTTTTTTTTTCTTGTTTGTCTACCATGTACATCAAACCTTGTTACAAATCTGCTTTTATTTTTAAAAATGTAATTGCTCAGTTCAAGAATCACCAAACATGGAAGTGGTAGAATTCTATATTCTATAAAGATGTTTCTGCAAGTTTGTGAAGGGGAACTCCCGCAATACACCTTATCACACGTTTCTGAGCTAGAAAGACATTTATTGCACTGGAAGAAGTGCCCCACAGACAGAGTCCGTATCTAAGTCTAGACTCGATAATCGCATTGTATACCATGATTAGCTGACGTTGCCCAAAACCGATCTTAAATTCCTAAATAGAAATGTTAAAGAATTTATTTTCGATACCAACTCACTACAATGTTTATTAAAGTTTAGATGTTTATCGAAATAAACTCCAAGAAATTTTGTATTCTCTACATTTGACACGCTAGAAGAACTAATATTGACATCTAGTTTCTTGCACTCTTTTTGTCTATTATGAAATTGTATGAGAGCTGTCTTTGATGTATTTAGAAATAATTTATGAGAAGAAAACAATGAACCTATTTTATCCGCAACTGTGTTAATTTTAAATGGAAGAGTATCTAGGTTTTTATCTGATATGTTTACTGATGTATCATCAGCGTAGAAGATCATTGAGGCTTCTAAATGTGCAAGATTTAGATTGTTAAGAAATAGCACAAACAGGAAGGGGCCAGTACTGACCCTTGTGGCACTCCTATGTTTACAGTCAAAGTGTCTGAATTTACTGTGGTACATATGTTATCTTTAACATGTTTTATAGATACGTATTGCTTCCGGTTTCTTAAAAGGAATCTACCCAACGTAGAGGTAATCCTCTAATTCCGTTTTTATACAGAACTTGTTTTAAGAGCAAATGGTCCACACAGTCGAAAGCTTTGGAAAGGTCGCAAAAATTGTTACTGGACATTCACCACACTCAATTGCCTCAATAATTTTTAGGTATAGCTCCATCATAGCGGTAAAGAGTAGATCGGCCTGATTGATAACCGTGTTGGTTGTCATTTAAGATGGCGAATTTTTGGACAAATTTTGTTAGACGTTCTAAGAAACAGTATTCAAATATTCTTGAGAAAGTGCTACTTATAGTAATTGGTCTATAATTATTATGGTTGAATGAATCCCCCTTTTTTAGGTACAGGTATTATTTTACCTATTTTCAACCTTGACGGAAATTGCCCATTTAAGAAAGATAAGTTTATTAGAAATACTAATTGGTCGATAATTTCCGGTAGAATTTGTTTAATTAGAAAATTAGGCACTTCATCAGGCCCAGATGATGTTTTGTTATTCAATCGTTTGCTTAATAGAGTTATCAGCTCGCTAGAACAAAATGGAAGAAGAAACATTGTTGACGATTTGGCCTTAGAATTATTTTCATGACCATTTTACTAGCAGGAATCAAGTTGGTAATTTCAGAGGAGCATTTCGAAAAAATTATTTAAATTGTTTGATACAGTTTTTGGGCAGTTTTGGGTAATACCATCAATTTTAAGGTTAATATTGTTGTGAATTTGAGATTTTTTTGTTAATTGATTGACAACTTTCCAGGCAGCTTTCGTGCAATTATTTGATTTTTCTATGACGTTTTGAAAGTGCTTAGATTTTGTTGATTGTAATAACATAAAATGCTTATTTTTAGCTTTTTGATATAAATGTTCTAAGCATGTAAATTGTCTTCTCATGTGATGTAGTTCTTTTAAGTTTCTACTACTTTTTTAATATTTTCATTCACCCAACTCTTATTTCTATCTGGTTTTGTACAGTTTTCGTAGAGGAAAATAGGTGTCAAAATAATTTAAAAACGTATCATGAAACATTATAAAAGCTTCTTCAAGATGTGATAACCTGTATAAATCAGACCAATCATGCAATGCGATTGCTGATTTAAAGTCATGAATGGATTCCGTACCAAAGTACCTTTTAAAATACGTGATATTTTTGTTTGGCGGATCTGGATTAATATTTAAATTTACTAAAATAGTTCTATGATCAGAGATAGAGTTATCAATTACACAAGCGATCTGTGTAGTTGTATTAAAATTGATGAAAACATGATCTATTGTTTTAACAGATGTAATTGTTACTCTAGTTGGCCATTTAATAACTGGAATCAAGTTAAACGACCTTAATAGTTGACCGAGATTATTAAATTCTTTTGTATGATTATAAGAATCGACATTCATATCACCACATAACACCAATCTAATATTTGGTTTATATATGAAATGTAGAACTTCTAGCATATTTCTACGAAAAATATCAAAACAACCATTTGGTGATCGATAACAGTTAATAATTAGATAAAGATTATCTTCCAATTTACAACTTAATGCACAGAATTCGCAGTGTAGCTCCATACAATAATCTTCGAGGTCAATTTTGTTTACATTAACGTTATTTCTAGAGTAAATGGCAACGCCACCTTTTTAAGGTTGGTCTGCAGTACGATGCACTTAAATTATAATTGCTTATTTGTAGGAAGTCTACATTGTCGCTTCTGGCATTAATTTCGCTTAAACACAAAAATACAAATTGTCATTTTCACAAACCTCGGCTTCCAACTGATTTATTTTATTGGTAGTCAAACAATTTACGTTTAATACCAGAATTAGTGCAAGAAGATAGGTTAGTAAAACTGGAGGAGTAATTAACACAAATAAACTGGGAACATTATATGAATCTCAGAAGTATGACTGAAAGGCGAAGAATACATAAAGTTAAATAACCAGTATAAAAGGAATATCTAGCAGGGTGTATCATAATAAAACCAATCACTGATATATCATAAAATTGATTCAAGTGTATGCACCAACTAAAGACCACCTAGAAAAAAAGTGGGAGAATTTTACGATGACATAGGCAAAGCTCTAGACAAAGAACAGACCAACTTCAATCTTATAATTGGAGACAACAATATAGAAAAAGGAGGAAAATACAGAAACGTGCGTAGGTAGAATAAAAGATGTGTAAAACTAGGTTGAGTAGTATTTGGTAAACTAACAAACGTATTAAAATCAGCAAAATTTACCATATGAAAAAAATAAAAATACAAACACATGTGTCTTATTGGTATTGACATACGGTCTGGAACCCAACGCACTAAAAAGAAAATAATAGACAAAATGGCAAAATACAATGAACCATGAAAAAAGAAATGTAGAGATGGACAACGCAATTGCTACAGTGGAGACCTAGAACAACTATGTGAAAAGTAAGAAGACTCGTAACCAGATATGAGAAAAACGGAACCGAAGAAGAGAGGGAGAGAGAGAACAAAACAAGCAACTTGTCTTTAACATTTTTTTTTAAATCTCACGAAATATTGAATTTTTTCGAAAATAGAATTTTAGAGTTCTCTTAGCAGGAGATAATAAACTATACATCATTACCCATTTAACCAAAAATGTATTTTTTATGAATCACAAACATAGCCATACACTCCTACTCAATTTTGGACACACTGTATAATATATAAAGACTACCATACCCATATTTTTTTAATAGTTCTTGATTGATGACATTAAATGCTTATTCACTAATCTTTTACTTTTTGTTTTAGGTAAGATGCAACTCTATATAAGTCATCGTCCTTGGGTAAGTTTCTTTAATTATTGAATAAACACAGCTGTTTCTCGGTTGTGGTACGTTAAATAAATTCAAAAATATTATTTTGGTGACAATCAAAAATTAGCATTATTTATTTTGTTAATAATTTAATGATGAATACATTTATCTTATTATTCCATACTATCTAATGCTGGTATAAAACTATTTTTGTCCCGTGGAGATTTAATTTGCTCAAAACTATTGACGATTAGTAAAATACATGTTTCTCTCTCTTTCTGCTTAAGTTCGTCGCAATTAAATTTTTTATTATGCTTAGTTGATAATACGGTTTCATTTTCGTATAGTATTAGGATCTAACACCAAATATTACTAACTGATAATGAATAAAAATAAACGAATTTTTTGTATTGCAACTGTGCTGATATTCAGAAAACTTATTTAATATTTATTAATTAATAAAATTACACAACAAAAGCATCTTTTAAAACGAATTTCTTCGATTTTAGCTCGTTCGAACAAAGCTTTATTCAATTATAATTTTTAAACTAACTTACATAAATGTTACTTCAAGCCTGAATTTTAATGGTATCAGAAATCTTAAAGACAACTTTTTTATCAAATTTCAACATCCAGATAATTCCGAGTACCCGTTAGTTTTCCTTTTCTGCAAATTTCGCTTACGCTAGTCTGAAAATCAAAAATGCCAGGATATCCGACCTGAAAAGTCAATATTAATATGACGTTTTATGTTTGTTCGTAGTTCATTTTATGAAATTATCTCAAACTGAGTTATTATAGTTTGTTGTTTTTTGTTTGTTATTGTTAATAATAGGTTTGTAATGGTTTTATAAGAAAATGTAATTTAATATTAAGTAGCAATTGACAAAAAAGGGCATATTTTACACCCACCTGCATTCTAAACAAACAGATTTACATTTAAAATATGAGCTTCTTTTCTTTTCGTTAAAAAAAGAAGTATATCAAGAATACTAAATTATCAAAGTACATCTACCTATAATGCTGTATAAAATGAAAATGCTATTCATTTACTTACAACAAAGGAAGTTTTATTTTTCTTTTCTTATTTCGTATCTGTTCACATTATAAAATGAAAGAATATTGTATTATTTATTCAGCTGATAAATTCCATTTCAGGACATTGTATTTTGATGAAGCAAACTATTACTTCGCATTAAAGTAATTGTGCTGAGATTTCACTGTAAATGAGTTCACGCATACACTAATTTAACTATAACTTGCTGTAACAAACTTTAATCGATTATCTTAGTTTCGCAGGGTATGCTTCATTAGGTGGGTTTGCTAATAGCACACTTTTAGCAGCATAGGTACCTACTTCACGGACATTAAAATTTTATTTTAGTATTTTCAAATAATAAAAGAAAATAATTTTACGTGGAATTCTGCATTACTTAACTTAATGAAGAAAATGACTGAGCGTTACATTTTGTTAAAAGGAATTTAAAACGTCTTTATAATGAGAATAAAATAAAGTCTTCCGAACAGTTTTAGTATTGAACTGAATAATGAAGTCTTAAACGGCAGTTATTTGAAGTACTTATTCTCAGTCAATAATTGGTCTAATGAATAGGGAATTAAAAAATAGTTAATCATAACAGAAATTGTCATTACTTTTTTGGTTTTTTTCTTTCCTTCATATTATTCTATATCAAACTATAGTTTTAATGGATTTGATTTGTGGTATTTTACGAAACCTCCCACCAACTGATTAAATTCAAAGTTAATATCATGTCATCTACATAAATTATAGACCGAATTAGGTTTTATGAAAGAAAAATTGGAAATTTGCAGAAAAAATGAAAAATTCGGGAAAAACTTAAAGTGTTTTTTTCTATGGAAGATGAACGTACCATTCGAGAAAGGTTAAACCGACTTGGATATGTTTTCTTTAAAATATTAATATGAATTAGGTTTTTATACAGGGTGTAACACGAAGAGTTATGGAAGACAGAATTTTATCAAAGTTTTGATATTATCCCAGTAGTGGTTTCCGAGAACGTTAAATTCAAATATAATAATATCATGAATGACACACCTCTGGTTATATCGGAAGTAGGGTCTTTAAATGGAAACTAGTATTTTCCATTTCATTTTAGAATTCTGCGGTAAATTTTAGATACAATTTTTGTACCATATGCTATACCTGAAATTAACCATTTTTCAAATATTTTAAAAATTTTATCTGTTTACCTAAGAAATTTTGAATTTCTATTATTAATAAAAAGAGAAAAACTGGAAAATGCAAGAAAATTATTTATTTATTTATTACTTATTGACAAAATTAACAATTTTAGTAACGTTCAATAAATTCATGAAGCCACAGACCAAAGTCGAAATCGGCTTCCATGTGTGTTTAATACAAAGAATACTTAAAACTATGCAGAACGTTACATAGTAATAATTAAAAATAATTTTTGTTTGGAGGACTCAAGAGAATTATTAAAAATATCAATTTGTCTGTTTGCATTATAAAGTATATTTACTTGTTTTAAAGCCAAAATAAATGGACTATTATCAAACTGTACTGTATTTCTATGTTTCAAATGAAATAACTGAAAAGATCTTGGTGTACTATTACGAGTAACATGAAAATATACTTTGTTTAATAACTCGACACAATCTATTTTATTATTTACAAGTTTATATACAAAAACCATTCCAAAATATTTTTTTCTATTTTCTAAACTAATTAAATTAGCTTCTTTTCTTAAGATATTAGTTGAAAGATCTCTGACAGCTGAAATATGATTCTTTTTATAATACATATAACGTAAGAATTTATTTTGTACTTTCTCTATTTTATTTAAGTACTTACTTGAGTAGGGTGACCAAGTAGTGCACCATACTCTAGGTTACTACGTACTAAAGAAGTATACAGAAGATTTACAGTCTTAATGTCTATAAAATGAAAACTGCTTCTTCTTATAAAACCTATTAATTTATAAAATTTGTTGATTATATAATTCATGTGTTCTCTAAATGTGTAATGAAAATCAAAGATTACTCCCAAATCCTTTTTGTATTGACTTGTTTAATTGGATCATTGCCTATTTTATATTTTATAGAGTCGGAATTAACTATTTTCCTTGTAATTATTAGAACTTCACAGTTTTTTACATTTAATAATAATTTATTTTGAGTACACCAATGATTGACTCTATCAATATCCATTTGCAACAATATTTCATCATTTTCTACTTGAATTGATCGATAAAATTTGCAACAATATTTCATCATTTTCTACTTGAATTGATCGATTATATTTAGCATCATCATCATTCAGAAGTACCAACAGTTGGTTAAATAGACGCTGCAGTTGCTGTTCCTTTCCTTTGATGCAGAAGTACATTTGAATCAATCAGTCCTACTATATCATTTATAAAAATTATGAATAACAAGGTACCAAGTTTAAAACCTTGTGGTACTCTTGATTCAATAAAAAAAGAATCAGAAATCAAGTTTTGAAATTTAACTTCACCTTTTCTTAAACTCAAATATGAACACATTAATAGAACAAAATTTTTATTAAAACCAAACATGAATAACTTCTTTAATAGTAAATTATGTTGAACTGAATCAAACGCTTTCGAAAAGTCGGTAAATATAACATCTACTCGTCCTGAATTATCTAAGGTAGAATGCACAAAATTTGAAAATATTAAATTTGATTCAGTTGATCTTTTTGGAATATATCCATGTTGATATGGACTAATTTTATCCATTACACCAGACATTATAAAGTTATACAGAATATTTTCAAACAGTTTTGCAAGAGTATTTAAGAGAAAGACTCGACGATAATTTGCAATTTCTAATTCATTACCTGATTTATAAATGGGAGCAATTTTACTTTTTTGAACTCTTCTGGAAATATATTATTTACAATTGATTTGTTAAAATTATTTTTAATGGAATTAATAATGGTACTTTTAACAGTTTGATGAAGTACATAGGTACTCCATCTGGTCCAGCACTTTTTATCCTTCAATTCATCAAAAGCAATCGATATATCAAATTCAGTAACTTCACATAAACTAAAATTTTGACTAACTAAACCTTTACTATCTAATTCATATAGCCAATCAAATTGTAGTCACTTCTATTACAATATGTTGACTGAAAATAATTTGCAAAAGAATTAGCTATATCATTATATTTGACCCTACTTCCATCTTTGATCATTTCACTTAAATATGATCTTTTAATCTTGCAGATTTTATATAGTTCCAGAACTCTGAAACATTATTTAATATTTTAGATTCAACTTCATTTATAAATTTTAAGTGTTCATTTTCTATTTGTTTCTTAACTTGTTTTCTTATTTGTTTAAATCTTTCTTCAAAATATATACTAATTTTCCTCTTTTTTGCTAGCATATTTTTTATATTACATAATTTTTTAAATTGCACACTAAACCAAACAGGATACTTGTCATTTTTTTTTCAAAGAACATTGTGGTATCTCAAAAACAAAACAATCAAAAAGTTTATTATAAAATATTTCCACACATTCATTTACATTTTTTATATTTTTTAGTTCTTGCCAATTGATTAAATTAAATTTATTAATTAAAGTAGTAATATTTGCTTTTGAATATTAAAAATAAATGAATCTACTTGAGTTGTTCTTATTAATTTCAGAATTTAGATGAAGTCTGTTTCGTTCAGTGGGCAATTCAATCAACAAGGCAGGATGATAATTATCCTCAGGTATCAAGGGTGATGTTTCCCTTACAACTGTTAATGTTTGACTTGACAATACTAGATCTAAGGTTCTATGTAATATATTGGTAATGGTGTTATATGACTTTACATCATCAGTTAATGAATGACCTTTCTCTAACAGATTAAAAAATTAGGAATATTAAAGTCACCCAAGAACAAGAGATTAACATTATTATTAAAAATAATCCGATCATCTATTAATTCAAAGTTTTATTGAGATCACCTACTGATACTTTGGTGAAAAATAGACCAAATTAATTACATATAGTTTTGAATTTAAAACACTTTACATGAGATCTTTACATCATCTTTTTAAATTTTCTAGCATTCACATGAATCTTCTTAAGTGCAGGAGTCAACGATTCTTTGTTGTAGACCAAGGTGACCAGTATTTAAATCTCTTTTCACCTTTTGGTGTTGCATAAAATTGTCTTTATCTAATTTCCTCAAAAACTTCACAATTACCGTTCCCCCATTAATGCTCAGCAGTTCTCTTAAGTTGAAAACAATTATCTACCATATTTTCAGTCATTGTAAAATTAAGTGCAGCCGCCAGTTTATTAATAACACTTATAAGAGACTCACCTTTTATTGACAGGTAAACCATGTATACCAGACAATTTTGAGTAAATGAAAACATTTACTGAAAATTATCAGTAACATTACGATCATTTAACATATTGTTACTGATAATTTTTTATTACTCTGCAAATAGTTAATCAATAACAATATCGTTTACATTTGGTAAATGCATGTTGTCGAGTTATAGATTATTGTAAGTTTACGTATATCTAGAGTTAACTGTCATTCGACTAGTTGACTTATAATGTGCTTTAATTTTTCTGTAGTTTTAGTTAATTTTGAGTTGTGCTAACGGACAGTTGTTCTTGCGGTCAATTGTTTCAACAACCAGTCGGCGGCAACCAGTTTTTTTGGCGGCCACTTGGTTCAGGTGCCAGTCGGTGGCGACCAGATGTCTTGTCGGACAATTGCCCCGGCGGCTAGATGGTGACGGCCAGATGGCTGTGCGTTAGATAGGACCACAAATTCTTAGATACAAAAAAACTTAGAATGTTTGTCCTTTTCTATATTTAAATTATTGAAAATTTCTATTGTGCGTACTTTTTAGTTAAACAATCTCCAACTAAAAAATTGTAATTGTGATTGAGCTCCATGTAAACATGTTTTATTCAAATCAAAATAATCCAAACTTATTGACCGTAAAATGAATTTCTAAATTTATTTAAACTGAATCTTGATTCTTTACATTTTTTGTAACAATGACCCTCAAGTAATTATAATCACAATGATTGTTTAAGTTTTGGTCAATATTTTTGCATCTTTCGGCTAAACGTTCCTTCGTCCCAAGTTTCTTGCGCTAAAAAGTTCCTGTGCTTTTTGAACCCATAATAATTTAACCTAAAATATATTTTTTTTGCCAGTTTTTGGTGAGAAAAATTGAAAACCACAAATTTTCATTTGTTCGTGCAGATGGTCTAGATATTTAAAACTTTTTTTCTCATTGTATTTTTTACATGTTGTGTCCACTGTCGTACTTCTGTGTCATTGTATGTTATCTACATGCTACCTATAGTTGTGACAACAAAGTGTTCACAGTGTTCGTCCGATTCTGATGGTAATTGCCTCTTAAAATATTCGAGATGTAGTAGGAGAAAATGAATTTTTAGGGGTATCGATATCCTTATCTTCTCGAAAGCATCTACCATGTCTGAAACTAAAATACTTTAATGCGCCGAGTGGTATTTGCCCTAAAATTTTGGAGTACACGACACATGTTTGATCTAACATACGCTAAAAAACTCATCGTATGCTTTTTCGGAATGTAGTGTACGCTGACTCTACCGTTGCAGTTTGCCGAAGAATCACTCATTCTAAAAATTCTCGAAGAAAGTTGAGCACGTAGATGAGAGATAACATAAGTAGTCCGACCCAGAGTAAAGTTATTATAGACGACATTGAAGATTTTCCGTGTCGCTAAAAAAATTCAGAATGTTGCACATAAAATGATTATAAAGTCTAATACATTTACGTCCTGAAACAAGCTTAAATGAGTTAACGTAGCTAAATCGCCTTACGAATGGGTGCTGGGGAACAACAACTATCAATTTTTTTTTGTAAATTTTCCATCCTTTGCCCTCATGATTAACAGCGCTTTTTAGTCCTTTATAATATAATATATTAGTTAAATTTAACACTGAGTGTAAAATAACAGTTGCCGATAAACATGGTCGAAGTCTATCTAACAACATCATATAAATTGGAGCCACCTATAACGGAACGCACTTCAGGTCGAATCCCAGAGCTCTTTTGTACTAATTGTAGTTTATTTCTTGTAAGTTTGTAATTTTAATCAAATTATATCGGACCTAAATATTAAAATCCAAAAGCGCACGGAAATATTAACACGTTACGTTTAACACCCATCCCGCCCTCATAAGTAATTCACTTATTTTATGAATAACCTCTTCCAGATAGAAGAGCTTTTGTATAAAATTAAATCATATTTTATTTCTAAAACTGGCCGTCTCAGTAATTAAGAGGGGCATTTAAATAGTTTGTGAAAAACATGCATCTACTAAAATCTATTAATTTTCAAAACAAGCTTAGTTACAGACAAAACGGTAAACAGTAATTGAAGTAGAAGGTTT
Organism: Abscondita cerata; assembly: GCA_030710515.1. Taxonomy (NCBI): domain Eukaryota; kingdom Metazoa; phylum Arthropoda; class Insecta; order Coleoptera; family Lampyridae; genus Abscondita; species Abscondita cerata. Next base: position 210,934 of record JALBCR010000921.1, on the reverse strand, counting down.
CAAAAAGGTAATCCCATTTTTTGATTCATCAAATGTATATAATTACTGATTTATCAACAATTGAAAAACAATAACAATTCAAAATTTATCATTACGGATAACCACTAAAACATAAGATAACCCGTGGTAAGTTCCAATGTTTCGAATCCTTGAATATGACTTCTGTCAAATGTTTTGTTTGTATTAACAATAAACTTTTCTGTTAACATTTATTAATTGAAGTTCAGCAGTATTGGCAAAGATGGCGCAACAAATGTGTAACTAATACCGATGCTATAGTTAATGTGCAGCCTTGCCACAATTGTATAATTTCGACTTATAAAACATAGAAGATAAACACAAAAGACAAGTTTGAGTGCTCATGTTTATTCCCCATTTTCAAGATTTATTCGGGGGTTGATAATAAGTATGTAACTAATAGCTGAATTGTATTTCGCATATCCGCGTGTATAACTTTCAACACCGCCCCATGTAAATGTGTAAAACACCTTATTGATGACAACGCCTTCTGTTAGAGAAATTACAAAATTACCGATATTGGTGGATGTCTAAATTTTTTTATAAAAAATATATTAATTTAGGAACTATAATGCGATACTAACGCCATCCGTGGATGTTACTAGTTTGACATTTTCTGATGCCCCACTTAAACAAGTATCTAAACGTGCAGGTGCAGCCTTTATGTAGCACCAAATAAAAAGTTAAAGTAGAAGCATTAATCTTGCTTTTCAATTTTCTCCATTTAAATGTATCGTAATCGTAATCGTAAATTTAAAAATAACAATAATTTTTTTAAAAAAATGTACAGCACACTTTATACTTATTATATTATTTTGTGGTATACACAATATTCCTAAGGGTAATTAGATTTTTATATCTAGTGCACAGCATTCAGGTATGGACCAATTGAACTTTGTTGCATCAAGTTAATTTTTTTATGGTTCGTATCTGAAAAGAGAATATATATGTACTAAAGAATTCACAGTTGTTGATGTCATTTTTCTTGTTTTGCCCATTTTACAAGAATATCACTATCCACTTTTTATCATGGTAATTATATCAAAAGACATTAACTAAAATGGTTTTATGTAATTATGCTTGATACAAAAAAATTGTGCAAACCTCTTGAGGGAAGATTATTCTAGCATTCGCCCATGTAGGAAAAATTTCTTCCCGAACTTGGTTTATAACTAACTATTCCGCTTTTTCTGGTGGAGAAAAGCCCCTGAAGGACTTGAAGTATAAAAACTCATCATAATGTATGTTTCACAACATTATTTTTTATCTACGTATCAGGATGAGAAACAAACCATTTTAAAGTTGATCAGCAATTCAATAGAATATGATTTTGTTCTTAAATGTTACTGTTACTGCAATATTTCTTCCTGACCAATTGGATTAGAGAACAACTTTTACAGTCCGATGCCATCAAATTTAAAGAAAATCAGAAAATAGACAACCTTCAAATATGCAAGTAAAGGAAAAGTTTGCATAACTATGAAATAGATCAAAGAAAAATCCATTGAAGGAGACTTGTTGATCAAATAAGGGAGGATGACGGCCATATCTAGGAAACTATTCGTCCTACAATCTTTCGAAAAAAGTGACCACAAAATATTACGCAAGAGGGCGCAACTACAAGTATAATAAAAAAATAGTAAATGTTTTCCTAGAATTTCAACAATGATGTACAAGCTGGTAAATAATTTAACTCTTAAATAACTGTAATTTTTCAACGTTTTGTACAAATTTGGGCTTGCTTGATAGAGCTTTTGGCTAATTTAAATTCGATGTTAAATTGTGTGCATTGGTTTTTTGCGGGTGATGTCAGTTTGTTTTTAATTGAAAATTTAGATTTTTGAAAACGGAGAAACATAACCAAGTGCAGTCTTTATTGGAGGATAGAATTTTTTGTACTCTTTTTAGCATAATTAAAAATTGTACACCTTTGTATTTGAACTTTTCAAGAAATTCGAAAAAACTTACAACTAAAACCCAACGCACATTATTCAAAATGTGGTTGAAATTAAGGTGAAAATCTCATTCAATCAAGTCTAAGTCCAACAAATTTGATCAAACGGTTTGGAAGTTACAACTATAAATATAATGTTATATAATCTATCAAATTGAAGATTTATTACAACTGTAAATTAATGTTGATTCGTTATTATTAAAACTTGCTTTGGTACAAATTATGACAGACTTTTTATTTACATTTTCAAATTGTATTTGATTGACAGATAAAATGGCATTTTTAGGTATACACATGTATGCGTAGTTGCCTATACTCAAATCGTTCATTATTAGGTGTCATTAATGAACGATTTTGTTTACGTTAATGTAAGTCATAAATGCACGGTTGACAGAAAACGTATATTAATTTGCATCACATCTTGCTAACATCATAAAATATTTTTTAATATTGGCTTGATTATAATTTCACACACGCCCTTTATTTTAATGCATTTTTAAATCAACTTAATTTTACTAATAAATGAACAAAAAAAGTTAAGACAACTGTACTGTGTACAGGGTGTTGGTTAATGATCGGATAACTATGAAAACTGAAAAACTAACATATTAGATGTAAGAACAATGTAACAGAACATTCACAAAAAATGTTGGATCTTTTCGCCAGGGGAAAACTAATGACAACCGTCACCAATAGTCAAAACATGCCCAAAAACAACAGTTTCTAACAACGAACAAATCTAATTTGATTTTAATTTAGAAACTATTTTGTATGCTGATTATGTAAACTAAAACATTTAGTTTTGCACTTCTTACCTATAAAACAATCAAAATCGCAGATAAAGCAGGCACCGAATCGCAGTTATCCCGAACATGTGTTTTAAAACAACCAAAAAACACTCCACATTAGAAGCTTTCCACGAACAATTTGTTAATTTACTTACATTGTTTGTTATCTACAATGCAATTTTCGCACATTTTATTTGTTGTATATGTTGTAAAACAATGCAAATAAAAGTTTAACAATTAAATATGTTAACCAGATGGTAGATGACAAATGTATACATTATGCGCATATACGTATAGCCACAGCTTACTAATTAAATTTTGTGATTAACATATCACAATAATAGAGATTTGAAAATGCAATTATGGAAAAAAAATCGTACAAAAAATAGAATACGCAACTTGTGTATAAATAGCATTCGGGAATGAGTGCCCGAATGCAAACCAGAATGCGAAGGGTAGCATTTGTCACGAAGAATCTGTTTCCGCACATGTTACGTAAATAATTGTTATCAATTTTTTGAAAGTTTCACACTAAAGTGACAGCCTTGCATCTTGAAAACCTCATACATACATCAACATAATCTAAGGGTATCAATTTTTATTTGATTTGCTTGATTTTACTTTCTTTGTTTCTTGTTGTTGAATTTTTGGTTGCTAGGTAACTTATAAACAACTGTCTATCAAAAGTATATATTAAACAAGTACAGTTAATTGATAAATCTTAAAATGTTTTGAATTTTAATTTTAGTGTGTTACTTTTCTCACCATTTCTGTTTTGTTTCACAAAAATTATTACCCATTGATAAGTGTAAGCATAAATTGATTTGAAAGCAAACATGAATAAACAAAATAGACATTGTAATTTGTATCTTGACGAAATGACCATAGCAGTTGCAATGATGGAAGTACAGCACAGAGCGTAATTAGTTTACTATGGCGACATTACAGAGATACATGTCATCTCAGGAAACAACATCTTCAACTGCTATTCAGGACAGGTACATCACTCTTCAGGCTCGCCGACAAAGTTTACTATCTCCTACTGAATAAAAATCGCGTTTCCAGTCAGTGCATAACGTGATAGTCCACAGCCAAACCATCGAGCGTCGTTAAGGGAAGTTAACCTTCACTCCAGATGCCCCCTTAGGATTTCACCATTAACAATGGAAAATCGAGAATATCGTGTAAACTGGGCTCTATAACACCTAAACTGGAGTTCTAATTGTGACGGAATTATTTCTTTTGAATCTGCGAAAATTGAACTTTTTTAAGTTGGTTACTGGTCAGTCACCAAATGAAACGTTACTTCTTCTTCTTCTTCTTACATTGCCGAAAATGGACACAACGCCGAAATCAGTAATTGGACTTATCGTCGAAATGTGGACACAACGTCGAAAACAAAACCTAACCAGGTAGATCGGGTATTGATTAAATCAATTTTTTACAAAAAAAAATTGTAATAACTGTAACCTATCAACCAAAATCGTTTACCCCCGATCACATGAAAACAATTTACATTGATTAAAACAAGTTTAAGTGAAAAAAAAGGTGTTTTTGAATACCTTACTTAAGATTAATTCCTCTTAATACGAAAAACACGTCAGTTTTTGTTTTCTACGTTGTGTCCAGATTCGATGATATGTGCAATTACTGATTTCGACGTTGTATTCTTTTTTGGCATTGTGTCCAGCAGGTGATTTTTACGTTGTGTCCAGTTTTGGATATGTGTCCAATAATTCGTTTCGACGTTGTGTCCAAGTTTCGGCGCAGTGTCCGTTCGACGTTATGTCCATTCGGCGATGTGCCCGGATCCCCTTGAGAAGTGCACAGCTGTCGACGTGGTACTGCAATGATATGAGCTGGAGTTATGCTGGGTTGGAAAACTAATCTTGTTTTTCTCGATCAATCCTTAAATTCTGAGCAATATATCCAGAATCCCCTTGAATCTGTTGTTCAACCTTTTGCAGAAGCGTTGGGCCGAAATTGAACCCTTATGCATAACAATAATGTGGCAAGAGTTGTTGCTGATTGGCAAAATGAAACAAGAATTGAGGTTTTGCCATGGCCAACTCAATCGCCATTTAGCATGCATGGGAAATGGGAGTAGATGCGTGTTACGGATGGACACTATACAAAATCAACGGCAGCTGGAAGAAGTTCTTTTACAACAGCGGAATATTCTTCCACAAGAAGACTAGATCAATCTTATTCTATGTATACCAAAAATATATAGGGCGGCTTTAAACTCTAGAGGATGATTCACTTTTTATTAAAATCTTAACGTTCTTCTTCTTTTTAATTCAATATAAGATTAATTTTAAGTGTTGTTTAGTTTCATTTTGTGGAATTTTTAATTTCTAATTAATAAATTATTATTAAAATTATGTTTAATTTAAGTTAATAATCTGAAAAAAGATGCAAAAAATTATTTTTTTGGCAAATAAGATATATCCTTACATTATATATTGATGTATGTATTTTAGGACACATCGTTATGTGAACTTTCATAGTTTTTAGTCCATTAAGTAACACTCTGTATAACGATAATATTTATTTAATCGTTCACTAAATAAATAAATAATGTTTGCATTCCACCAGTAAATGATTTGTGTATTTTATTTATTAAAATAATGTTTAAACGAAACAAGAGTATAACTACATTCTGTAATGAAGCTGATATTTATGAAATATATTGATAAAACCTTTGTCGATAATTTACCTAATTATCATGAAGTTTAAATTTGCTTCATATAATTATATGTTTGTTGAATAACTGCATTTTCCCATATAATAAACGAGAATGATGATTGTTGTGAATATTTCATATTATTAGTGCGGTTTGTTAAACACGTCATCCACAGATCAAATCTATGAACTCTAAATTTCCCATTAATAAAATAATATAACTAATCCTATTTTTAAAGAATTCGTGGTAAATACGTATTGGGATCAATACCAAGGGCGATTTAGGAAAGTTTGAAGTGGTCTTCAGTTGATATCAAGAGCTGTGTAAGATTTTTGTACAACGTCAAGCACCAAAAGTGTAATTGATTGTTTTGTAAAAACAGTATCTACTGTTGCTGTATTGCGAATTGTTTATTATTGTTACTTAACACTTTACAAAAACGAACTATCTCATTACTTTATTAATTTTCTCATTGAACAGTGTCTGAAAATGGAATCCTAAAACGTAAGAGTATTGTACCCGAGCTTCGCATAAACGTTTATTTGGATAATAACAATACACCAATTTAGAAAAGATTGTAAAAGAAAGAATCTAGTTTCTGGTCAGAAAGTTGCGTATGGTTTTATTGTGTAAGTAACATTACGGTCTACAGTTTTCTTGACTCATAAACAACAATTTACTTATATATTCTAACTGCTACCCCGATATTTGAATACCTAGATAACTTCAACCTTATTTTTCTATAAACTGCTAGCTCTAACAATTTAATTAAAAATATCCCATAACATTTTTACCTTGCAGACTAATATAATACTAATAATAATAATATTTTGTTAATCAAATTAATCAGTTGACATTTTTACTAGCACGTGAATTTCAGATATCATTTTAAACTTTAAAGGAAGCTTCTATTTTTGATGGTTTAATCGTAACACGTTTTATAGTATCACCTCGTTTAAAAAAACTATAATATCTTTTGCACAGTACACAGCAAAGGTCCTTGCGGAACGCCGTGTTTAATAATTCGGTGAAGAGTATATATACATTTTTTAGAGTGCATAAAGAGACACTTTCAAGTTAACTTTTGATCTGTTTAATTATATTTTTATAAACGTACTTACACTAAATCAAATTAATGAAAGCAAATGCATTACAAAAAATAAGTAGGCAAATCATATTTTCAAAGGCAAATGTAGTACTTGAGTTTCTTGCAAATTATTAAATGGAGGATGTAAATACATTGAAGAACAATCATATAATTTATTTACCTGAATTGTTTTGAAGTTTTCTTTAAATCACGTAAATTTACTTATAAAGGAAATAGATCCAATTCTTATTTAAAATTTATGCGTAAAATATTTAGTTTTATAATTCAAGTATTTACTCTCATGAAAACTATTTACTACTTATTTATAATTAAACCCGTTAACTTTTGTTTGTGTAAATTAATTAAAATGTAATGACATGCCTAAACAACATTTATTTGATATAAAAGTCGACCAATTATTAGGTAAGAATTTGTCCGATTGTTTTACATCTTATTTCAGCAAGTCTCATTATTTAAAAAAATTGGAGACCGTTCTCTCAGAAGTTACAAGTAATTATGCATTACATTATTAAACTTTGTGTTGATGAAAACAAAAACTATCACTAAATTTTTAACGAATATTATTTTACGCCACTGGAGTGAGGTGATTACTCATAGGAATGATTTTTTTTATTTAACAGATAAGCAAGTTGCTGGAATTGTTTTATCTAGTATACCAATATTATAGCCGATATTTACAAATTATCAATTGCGTGATTCCTGTTAGGTTACGAATTGTATAAATAAATTCTAGTATAATTGATGTGGAGACCACAAGGAAAACGATACAATAGTAGAACTAAAAGGTAAAATAATATTTACTCTAAATACCTTTACACATATTATTTATTTATTAGTATGGTACCTTACATTATTTTATATTATTGTGTTGTGATGTAAATAGAATGTATGGTACCTTAGAAGATCAGTATAATGTGCTAAAAAAAGTGTGTGCAATTGTGGATTGGTTGTGTTGACAAAGGTTTACAAAAACTTTTCTAAACTTGAAAACCATGATCCATCTTAGAATTCATATGTAGTAATATTAATTAACTGTGTAAATAGGAACATAAAATATAACAGTATTGCCATTGCATGCTGACGTATAATATAACCCTGACCGTGCGAGTCACGACAATAACGAAAAAAATTGTAGGATAAGGAAAAACTATTCAACTTCCATGCATCAGTGCCTCGAGAAACTACAATAAATTCTAACATATATGATGGAATCTCCTACTATAAGGGATGCATGAAAATAGAACTAAAAATTTTATTGGAATTGGTTTCCAACAACGGAAACAACCGTTTGGTTATATTTGATGTACACATAAAATTAAAAAAAAAAAGATATTTTAAAATTACCACACATGTCAAAAATGTTTAGGAAGATTACAGAAGCAAATGAAAATATCTGATATAGAAGAAAAACAATTAGCTCTACAAATGAGCATGTAACAAAAGATATTACATTATTGGAGCTGCTAGAGCTGACCAAGTATGCTATATCAATATTTTCTACTGGTTTAGATGAAAGTAAGTATTTGTAGGTAAGTTGTCTAGTGTGAAAGTTCCATTTTCATCTTTAATAAGAAAGTAATTTTCGTTTTAAAATTGTTTTATCAAACTTGATAGAAATCTGTATTTTCCACTTAATTTATATTATTTATTTATTGTTCTATTATTCCCGGTTTTGATTATTTTATTTGTACGAGTGTATTCTGTAAGTGGTATTCGGGAAAATTGCATGACATCATTACCATTTCAAGAAGAAACTGTAATAAAATTGAAGCAAAGAGTGACATTTGTTAAATTCAATTAAGTTAATTAAATTTGGGTTTAATTTTCTTGTCAAAATTAACTTATTATTTTAGTTGAAGAGTAAGTTGTTATAGTAAAATATACAACTAAAGGGCTATCTACACCAACGAAAATTGTTAAAGGTTTTTTTTTTAGTTTTGAAAAACATCGTCTGATGTAAAATTCACATACTACTAGGGTAAATCTATGTAATACTATTACATAAAGAATACATCATGTTAAAATGGTGTCGTTAAAAACATCTCTGTAAGACACGTGAATAGTATAAACTAAGAATGCTAATGGATCTTCTACAGTCGATAGTACCTGTTTAAAATGTACAGCAAAGAAAATTTGTATATTTATTATATGAGTGTATTATTATCCAGCTAAACAAAGAATTCTTTAATTGTCAGTTTTTAATCCTTTTTTCACAAGAATTATCATTTTCCAATTTTGTTCAAAACATTATTCTATCTGGTCGTTTTTGATTGCTAGACCCTCTACACAAATTTTTCGTATGAGCCATGCGTGTAAATTATGACATCTGCAGTTTCTTTCGTCCTTTTCAATAATTCACATATTTTTGTTCAATTACTTTCTTTATACCCTTTGATTCTATCTAACACAAACTATAAAACAATGTATGAAAGGCAGGACTAAAGTGCGTTTATCTCTCCGGCAATGATTTGCTTTGATCCTTAGTAATTTAATCTCTTGTTACATAATATATCGTACTATTAGAGGCAATATTGACAGCATCTTTTACTGTTTTAACAGCTCCTCTTTCATTATAAATGTGACTCAGTGTCATAAACATTAATTTATAGTGAAAATTTGGGAAAATACGCAACGCGTACGAATAAAACGTACCAAAAATTGCCCCGGCATGTAGACGGTTCTACCGTCGATTTATCTTTGATTTTTTTATTATTTGTGCAAGTGGCGTGTACACACTTACTCATTGTCACAGAAATCACATTGACTTGAAATCACAAACTCCGATTCATCTACAACTCGATATCAACAACTGTTACAAAGCAACTTGGATTAAATTGATGGTAAAGCCATCGGAACAATTTTTGATATATATTTTTCAATCAACGCATTAAAGTTTATGTTTTTTATTAGAGTTTTTGAAAGTTTTAAGTTAAAAGGCAGCGTTGCTGCATTTATTGCAGTTGTATTTTGAAATTAGTTCACGTAGAAGATGTACAAACGCCATTGAAAATAGTCTACCAGAAAACTCTGTTAGTGGTAATGGATCTTGGGTGCCCAAGAGTTTACAATGTTAATTGTCGGTTCTCTAGGATAACATCACATTAAACATTAAAGGTCTACGGAATTTGTAGACATGTGGTTCAAAAGCAGAAAATACTTAGTTGGAAAAGCACAAGCCGGATATGGAATGACCATATTGACGTATGAAACACATTTTTAATAAAACAACAGTCAGTATAATGAACAAACTAAGAGTATAGTTAAAATTTACTACGAGAACGGGAAAACAATATAATTTCTGATTCATCTTATCAGTCAATAGAGCAAGGGCAAGTATCCAAAGAAACCAGGCTCAGGTAGAGAACTAGTTGAGATCAACAATGTTGCTACACATTTTATTCCACCTGACTTCCTAGGGCCGGGCCTCCTTGTTAAAGGTCTACAACATCATCGTTGGTAATCCCGGAAGTTTTCCGTCCGCACCCAGATATAATAAGACAAGAATAAAGAAGGGTAAGTCTTTAGTACTAACACACACATCTATAAAATGGTAAATAGAGGCGGAACATCAAAAAGGCAGAATAAGAAAAACAAGAAAGATAATAAAAATAAAAATGACAAAGAAGTGTCTGGAAATAAGAAAGAAAGACTTGAAAAATTGACCACAAGGTATAAAAAAAGTAAACAAAGAAAACCATTACATAGTGAAACCTCAGGGGAGGTAACTAATGTTAGCACTGATTCAAATGAAGTAAGCTAATGTGATGAAGACGATGAAGATGTGAACCAAGAAATCAATATGGGAGACTTTGTAATAGTTTGGTATGTGACTAAGAAAAGTTTTCGTTATTTTGCTGTTTGCGTAGAGGTGTACGAACAAGGTGAATATACTATTTCATCCCTTAAAAAAGTTGTGGGCAACAGCTTTGCATATTCAGCAGAAGAAGATATTGATTTTATCGCAACAGAAAATATTACCAAACTATCAGCAGTTTACCGTTTGCCAACTACAAGTTTAATTCGATTTTTCGGAATATAATGATCCATCCTCACCGATGTTTTTAAATATGTCTTTAAAACTAGTTAGTGAAGTAATTTTTAGTGTTGAATTAGTTAATTTGTTCATTATTTTGTGTTGAAGCATACTTTTATAAAAATTTGAAATTCAAATTGTTTTGTTTAGCAACCGATAGTTTGGTGTATAAAACTCAAAATAAAACTGCATATCCCAGGATAGACTTACATGGGTCCCGACTTGAATTAATATGTAGTACGCAGAGAAATGATATATTACCCACTATCGTAGATAGTAGAAGATGCATCGATTATGTTGTCATGAGAAGTTGTCAGGTATGCGCATACTTATTTTTTTTAATTAAATTAATGCAAACAATGTAATACAAATGGTAAAACATAATGTCACAAATTTCGTTATTTGACTTTTACAGGAAAATGTTAGGTTTCACATTATTATTATAACTAAATATATTTAAACACACGCTATCAAAGTGGATCTAATAATATGACAAATGACAGATACCAAAATGACATAGGGTTGCAGACAATCATGCAATCTCTCTAACGCATTTGTCCTTATATTTTGAGGAGAAAGTAAATAGCGGCAGTTGCGTGTACACGGCGGATTTCATACTTTAATAAAGAATAAGTTTGTGTACCGGGTGGCCAACTAAGAATGGACGCCGGCTATATCTCGGAAATTATAAATCTGACAATATTGAAAAAAAAATTTAATAAGTAAATTGGCTACGAGAAATCGCGGGAAATTACTTTCAAGTTTTAAGATGGCCGCTAGGGGCGAAACTGTTATGGCCGATCATGCAATTGGTTCTTTCTCCAAAATATGCAAATATAAATATATTTTAAATATTGCAGTAGTAAAGACTGCAAAATTTCTGATTTTTTTCTTTTACTCTCTCTTATAAAATGTAGTGGTGGGGAACGTCAAACAAGTTTTTATTTAAATAGAAATAACTTCGGTATAAATTAACAGAATTGAACAAACTATGTCTCGTTTAAAAGAGCTCTTCTTACTTAATAATTTGCTCTATAAAGATGGTCCGAATAAATTTTGACGTGATAGCTAGAGGGCGCTGTTTAACATTACAACAATTATTGCGCATTATCATGAGATTTTTAAATAGCACCCTATGTATCTTTATACACAGTTGAATAGAGGACAAAATTCCTAAACAGTCGGCGCAAACTGCAACTTCGTATCTTTTTTCAAACCGAAGATATCAATAAAACAAATGTTTCACCGCTGACTATGCAACATCTATTACATATTTTACGTAGAAAATAAACAACTACGATTCTGCGCACTACTGAGTACTATATGTATTCCTATCCTTTTTTACATTTTGGCTTTAATTATACATCTTCTACTACGTACTGTATGCTAGGACAAGCGGTTAATACTGGGTCAAAGGGCAAATACTCGTTGGTCTTTCAACTTATTAAGTAATACCCATTAATACATACCTGGACTAATTAAATGAGACTTTGAATCATAAACAATAATGAACACGCTGGAACAAAAAAATGAAAACTGCTCCCGTACAGACCACTCTTCTCTAAAGGATCAAAAAGATAGTTTTGGAATGAATTTGTTCGTTTGACGTGTTTGGTAAAGTGATAAAGAATTAATAGAGGTTAATAATGAACGGTGGACTCTTGACAAATTTTGAAAAACGGAAGAAAATAAACAAACAATTGGAATTCACTTCATCAACTAAATTTAATAAAAAATGCGTTGTTTATTAAAATCTTTTAAGTATGGAACATAATACGGTTCGCTATAGGGTACTATATATATCTGCATTAAAAAATAACTATAAATGTGCTGATGCAATATTAGATAATTAGACGATATAATAATGGAAGAGTTATACATATTGAATACATAATACATACATTTATATAATATGTACCTATTTTCTAATTGCTCGTTATACCTATTACAATAATTAATTACATACATATACATACCATTAAATTACATTTTTGTGAAGTAGTTTTGTATTGAGGTTTGTTTTACATTTTTAAGTTTTGTTTTTTTACACACTTTACACATATCTTTAATGTTTGACGTAAAAACTTCGGATTTTTCTGCGCCACTTTCATTGTTCAAATCACAGCCTTCACTATAGTCTAATTCACTGATTATATCTTGAATACTTAAATTGGGGCTTTCGGTCAAAATATCACAATCAATAGATGCATAATTTTTAAGGCTTACACGTTGATTACCTTCTAGTAATACAGGAAAAAGCTGAGCTAGTGGAATTTCGTCTTCTTCATCAAAATCTTCTTGCAGGACCTTTTCCGAGAATCCTGCTTTCGCAAAACATTTAGAAATTGTAATAGGCGAAACGTTTCTCCAGGCTACTGATATCCAAACTAAAGCGTTGGTTAAATTGATATTTTTTTACGCATCTTTAAAAGGACGTTTGGTATTTGTGAATGTTAGCAACCTTTTGATTAAAAACTTCCTGTAGGCCATCTTAAAGTTTTGGATAATTCCTAGATCCAGTGGTTGGCAATAAGATGTGGTGTTTGGGGGTAGAAAAACAATGTTTACATTTTCAAGAGTCACTTTGGGATGAGACGTGGCATTGTCTAGAAATAATAAGACGTTTTTATTATCTTTTTTCATTTTTTCATCAAATTTTTTTAGCCAGGAAGTCATAATATCTACCGTCATTCAAGCTTTTTTATTAAATACCTATTCTAAGGGCAAATGGTTGATATGAGACCTTTTAAAGCATCTTGGGCGTTTACTTTTTCCAATGATTAACAGATTTTCTTTTATCACCTTTCATATTTGTACAAAATAAAATTGTGATTCTTTGTTTTGCAGCTTTTTTACCAGAGAACGTTTTGTTTGGCACCGCAAGGTAAAAAAGTAATATACAGTATATTACTGAGAGCTTTGCTTTCCAAACTACAACAGCGTCCAGGTTAATATCAGCTGACTCCCCGCAAATTGTTTTAAAGGTTATGTTATGTCTTTGACAAAATTTCTTAAGCCACCGATTTGAAGCTTTAAAATCCGTCATTTTGAAATTTTTCTCAACTTCCAATGCTTTCTCTTTTATTAAAGGTCCAGTTATAGGGATATTTTTATTCCTAGCTTTACAAAACTAATTGTAAACTACTCCGTCAATTTCTAAACCTTCCGTTCTAGGAAATTTTTTCTTCTACTCTGTATTGGAACCTTCTTCAAATAGTTTTTTTAAATCACATTTGTTTTTGAAAATATCGTTAACTTGTGTTCTTCTAACACTAAATTTTTCAGTCAACTTTCTAGCACTGGTATTGAACTTTTCACTTTCCACAATTATATTAAGTTTTTCTTTAATAGACAAACATTTTCTTTTTAGCGACATTGTAATTTTTCTGTACGTCTATATGTAACAGGACTGTTGAACATACTAACTCAAACTATGTACGCAAAATACGATTTTTGGGGTGAGCTTAATGAGCCTTTTAATTGCACTTTCTCTGTAATGACTTGAACGCTAAGTTGTTGTCTACTAATGACCTTACTTAAGAATGGCCGGAAATGGGAGGTAGAATTACGTGTATTTTTTCAAGACAGTTTACAAATAAGTGGCCGTGGCCTTTATCAAGAGGTGGTCGCTATTAGGAGGGTTATTAATATGGTTATTTCCCAATAATTGGTTTTTGATTTGGAAAACTTGGCCGGTTTTAGAGGTGGCCGCTTTTAAGAGGTGGCCGAAAACAGAGGTTTGGCTGTAAATAGCTATCTCGTCCTTTTATTAGCATTTCACATCGTACACACTTTTTAGGATGCGAAAAAATAATTTGTAACATATGTGTTTGAAATTTAAAAAAAATAGTTTGTACAAATTATAATTAATTTTTTTTCTTTTGCAGCGACCTAATATTTTTAAACACAAACAAACTTTTGAAGATATATACATCAGAGAAATATATATAGATTTTTTCTTTTTTCGTATTATTTTGATTTTACAAAGAAACTAAACATTACGTTTTACTTTGAACTTTTAAAACAAAATTTCGATAGACTTTTACAAAAAATTCTTTGAATTCTATTCAACAAACTTTACTAAAGCTTATTTACATTAAGTAATTTTTTTTTCTAAAAAAAGTGGTAATTAATGATTTGACTTAATCTGCTGATTACAATTAAGGACCTTTTGTATGGGTAAAAACTTTTGTAATTAAAAATCTTTCAGTTAAAAGTAAGTAACTGCAACATCAGAAGTCACTGTCGTTTGAAAAAAAAACATTTCTAAAGCTAGTTTCTTTCTTGTCCTTTGTAAAGAACAGAAGTTAATTTGTATTGGGTCCGTCAATAATAGATTACATTCTATAGAGAAAGCGTGACGTTTCTGTTTTATTTCTGGCAGCCCGAAGTAATCAACTGAAATATCCATTTTAATTCAACAACTTGACACAAACATGATTACTGATCCAGGTGTAGGGTTCGAATACACGTCTGCTCACATTTTAACTAATCTAAGTGTGCTGTAGCTACCTACAGCTTTTCTTTGAAGAAAATATCAGATAAGTAAGTAAAAAAATAATGTTATTTACGATCTCGCCAAAATCAAATTAAAATCTACAGGTCGTATATTTTGCACGCGCATTCGTTTCGTTGAATTCAAATTAATGTGTATTATAATCTATTTGTTTAGCATCGTAAAATGTACTTTTAACGTAACTGTATTTTTGTATTATATTTTGAAAATTACGGCTTAAAATGGTATTAATCAAACACGAAAGTCCTTCGTTATTAATTACGTGTTACGTTAATTTGATATTTTAAAATAAGAAAAGATGCTTAAGTTAATAATAATAACTTATAGGATTAAACGTTGAAGATATGTAGTTCCACCTTTTCATGATTAATACAGTCGTTTTGTGTTTGCATTTATTTTTACATTTAAGTAATTGGAAAACCGTTCATTAGTATTCAAGGGAGCTAAGCATGATAAAAGCATTAACAATGTTACACCCTCTTGAGATTATTCATACAATATTTTCTTGTAGCGATATATTTTATATTGACGGCAAGAAAAGCTTTTCAGCTTAACAGTAAGCTTCGACTTAAATTATAGAGTTTTGTTTTTCCAAGTGATTGCTTTTCTTTATTCTTTTAAAGTAGTGGGGATTGTAATAAGTAGATAATTTAAGTAGTACACCTGAAAATAAAAAACAAACACGTCATGGAACCGCGAATTCTACTAAGTAATTCCCAACTGAGTCGCAGCATGAGTTTGATTGCTCTGTCCCTAAAACAATGGACATAAATCTAGGAGGTACGATACACAAGAACTGCCTTCACAGCTGTTCGCTACAAAATTAATGAACTTTTCAGGAGGAGGTTTGTTTGACAGAAATACTTTAAATTTTTAGGGCAATCTAATACAAACTCGGTTAGTGTTCGGATTTACTGCTTCCAACATACTTAAGTTTAATGTAAACGTGTTTTTTATGAGACGTCCGATTTTTTTAAATATATTTTAAATTATAAATTAAAAAAATAAATGCTTTCCTAAATATTAAATTTTAAATCAATTAAATTTCAATCGATTGTCTTTACAAAGTGCACATATTTTAACAAAATAAAATAATATTAATAATTTCATAAAACTAACTTCTATAAAATATTTTAAACGTTTTGCGTGAAATTAATAATAAATAAAAATACAATTTCATAGATTACAGACATTGAATGAAAAAAAGGATCTTTGAAGAAATACATTTTTATTTTTAATGAAGCATATTGTATCATTTTGAAGTTGAAAACCCGATACCTCATTTGTTTGAATATAATTCTATCCTGATTTATTTTTGTATCTTTTTCAGTTGAATACATATCGTTTAAAAAGGTTAAACAGCAACCAAAATAGTTTATGTAAATGTTAGTAAATAATGTTAATCAAACATTTAAAATTAACACTTTTATATATTAAAATATAACTTAAAAATATTTGTTAAGTATTTTAGGTAAACATATTTGAATCAATCTTACGAAAATATCTCAAGCAAATATTTATCAATTGGTTTATAAAAAATATTTAAAATAAATGATATCATATTTAAAATTGTTAAAGTTAAAGAGACGTGGGTTACCAAAGGAGAGTTACAGACAATATAAGCTATTAACCGTCAGCTGGTGATAGGGTCGTGGGTGGAACCGTTAACACTGGTTCAGAGAAGAATAATATTTTTAAGGCGCCAGGTTCCATTGACTGATAAGAGTAACTAACGAGTTGTTAGTAGTTATTCTGACTCATACTAATATGTTGCACTTAAGAAAACGTTATATTTCTTTAAAATCACAAGTTAACAACATAAGTAACACACAATAGAAAATTATTCCGAGTATTGATTTGACTACAAGATTTTTTTGACCCGCTACTGTTTAATTTGTTTTAGAAATTTACCCACTTAAACCGTACGCCAATGCATACCAAAATGGCGACAACTGATAAATATAACCAAATTCGCGTTGTAAACAAACCACTTCATTTAAGTTTTGAGCTAATGTAAGTGATAGTAATTGAATGGCAAATCTGCTAATTATTTCGCGCATTTTAGTATTCGGACGAGTGCACTAGACTGACGAAGCTACAGGGAAGCTGGCCCTCTTATTAGAGGTAATGTTAGAAGTTATACGAAGAACTCAACTTACACGTGCCTTACAATTTGTTATTCAACTCTATACAATACGAGGCATCTTACATATAGAAGTAAATTAATAGAGTGCGAATTAAATAGTCTTTCCGCAAAGATATAAGTTAGTACGCCTAATTTAATGCTAGTAACACGATTGCTTGCGTTAATTGTCTTTTATACGGGTAGATACGACACTCCCGGAGAATGAATTAAAATTATACGACGTCAGTCGTCTTCACCAGGATTGACTGTGTAGACGGCTTGGAACGATCCTAACTTGAACGTACCCGCAGTCTCTCTGTTTGATGTGTGGCCTCCACAAGGCCGATGCTTTAAGTCCCTGAGGATTTAGTAAAATGTCAATGTCAATGACAGAATCACCATGTGCGCAATCTTGAATCGGTTTTAACCAACGTCAGCCGATCATGCAGAAGCAACTATTATTCCAGCCGTAAGAACAAAACAACACGTAGAATGGAGGACAGGGAAAAGAAACCTCCCCCAAAAGAAAATTCCGAGTATGTATTAACAACTTGGGAAGCTCTAATTGATTTTCTTTATTTACTTGTGAAATAGCCAAAATCCTATTAAACAACGGTGCCCCGGGAATCGAACTGTGTTTATTCAATTGAAATTCATTCTTCTTTTGTGGAATGCACCCTGATTCAATAGATGAACATCAAATCAATTTGTTAGATCACCAGCTAGGTATCAATTAGAAAAGAAAAATGGCTTTGATCGGAAATTCGTAACTGAAATCGAAAATTCAAAAATTCCCGAAATCAAATTGCCGCTATTTACAGATTTTAAAATCTCAAGAAGTTGTTAGTCAGATTTTAAATATATTTTCGAAAAACTTTTGAAATACTTGTAAATAATATTCAAAATTATTATTTTATTCTTTTTGTTTACAAATGAAAATTTTTAATACGTAAGTAATATAAACATTATGTATTACATAATACCAATTTACAAATGAATAGTATTGTAACTTATCGTATAAACACCATAAACTATAAAATAAAATATTAAATTTTGATTGTAATTTAGTAATTATTCAATCAAATCAATCCTGTAAGTAAAATTGTATTAATTTTTTAATTATGTATAAAACTATCTAAATATTGAAATGAATAATATTGAGTCGAGTCCTTGTTAAAATAAAGCTGATGTGTTTTTTTCATATTCAAAATTGTATTTTAATACGAACATAATTAATAATCTTTTAAAATTTAATTTTTAAACAAAACTAATACAATGAGTACGGTAATAGCAATTACAAAATAATATTTATTATTGGTTGTGTTGTTGTGTTTACATCTGCTATATTTTTTCTTACTTGCGTTTTTGTTGTTGATAAAAATAGGGAAGCCGATTCTCTTTTGGTCGGAAGTATTGGAAAACCGTTTTCTTGTTGCCACTGAAACGTATAATAAACCTATAATTTGAACTTATTTTGTAAGCTACGATTTTAAACAGCATTTACTAAGCTGACAGACAGTGAAAAAAATGTATACAGAAATTGTGTCTTAATTATCAAAAACAAATAACTAATATAATAAAAGGATATCGGGAAAGTTAAAAACAGAAAAAACAGAAGGGGATAAAAAATCGCTACCTAAGTGGTGCCTAACAAATCGTACATACATTCATTTGAATTAGATACACCTATGATGCAAAATTTGGCAAATTTCTTATTACATAAGAAATGGAAACAAAACATACTTACTTTTGCTATTTGTCCTGCTCCTGCAATTTGAAAAGGTCCAAGCCGGCGTTTCCAGGAGTTATAAAAAGGCATCGACAGAAACAGAAAAGAGTCGTTATTTATTATTGTTGAGACCACGTAGGGTAGTATAAGAAAAATTTAAATGGTTACCTTCCGAGTAGTATGATCGGTAGGCGACAAAAAAGTAAAGTCGTTTTCCGAATAACAACAAAGCCAACGTAGGACTATATTATATAACTAAATTAATTACTAAGCAGTAAGAATAAACAATAGTAGGGTAATAATGCTTTTGTTGTGCATTATTAAATAAATTTAACGTAATGTTTCTTGACAGAATCATATAATGGAAGGTAAATCTGCCTTTAAACCTTATTTTTAACATTGAATTCAAAATAATTTTAAACGTCATTAAAAATTATAAGATTCACTGACACTGAAGAATTGGTATTTTATTATTTAATCCACGTGAAATCAATATAAAGAATTAAGAAAACAATTGTATCCCGATTGCCGGTTCATATAATACAACAATGGAAATAATGAAATATGAACCTGCAAAAAGGACGACAAAGGATAAAGCTCTACTGCTAATCAAGAGAAAGAAGGATTTTACTAAAAAAAAGATTGATTAATGAAGCTGATAGCAGCAGTATTAACATCGAAATTTAACTGAAGTACACATAAGCAAAACTCTAAACTAACAATAATTGAAAGCTCGCTGTTTATTAGCAATAATTAGCTGTGTATTATATTAATTTGGTTTTTTTTATTCAGAGAGAGGTTACAGGGGTGTAGATTGTTGTTTTAAGTTTATTGAATTTTTGTTTTTATATGGACATTTCTGGAGTATATTCTTCCTGGGATTGAATTAGAGTAACCAGTATATAAATATATGTTCGCCTAGGAAATACATCAAGCTTAGTGTAATCTATATGTCGAAATATATCTTATAAAGCTAAACGAATTGGAAAATATACAACTGCAATATACAAAATTGAATGACATTCAAATGTATGCTACGTACAAAACGTAATGTTATTGAGCAGTGTACGTATATGTCCCATAATGCAAAAAGTAAAATAATTGAATATCTGCATTCAAAAATGATTGTTATTTTAACATGCAACAAGCCATAAAACATTAATTTATTAATGTAAATCAACTTTATTCAGAAGTTTCCAATTTACTCTTATTGCTTTTTTCCCTTTTTTGTTCATATTTACATACAAATTTTACAACGTGTTTTGTACATAAAACGCGAGGATGTCATTTATACTGCAGATTACAGATCTAAATTTCTATAATAACAATCTCCATGTTGAATTCCTTTAAATTATTTAACAAATTGTACAATACGTTTTTCGTACAGTATGATCTGTTACTGTATTTCATGTAGGTATTTTAAGTGTAGAGTACTTTATATTTCAAATTTAAAGACGTTTAAAGTTAGTAAAAAGTGAAAAAGTTTGCTTAACTTACTTTAAACACTCTGTATTTCTGTAGAATCTTAAAAGCTGAAATTAATTGCATTCGAGTTGGTATTAGGCTTACCTACCCACACCTTAATAGTTATCGAAAAAATTTGATATTTTAATACTTTCGATTTGCTGACATATGAGTAACACATTGGACATTTTTGATATGCATTAAGAATCAGAACGCCTGAAAAAACTTACTTGTGACAGTTTTCTTCTCTTCTATGAATTTCGTCTAATAAATTCGTCTTCGTTCCGTTCTATACCTGGTGTATAAGTAACATAAGTTTACGAGATTTTAGTCAATGGTTGCATCAACGGGTGACTTGAAAAATCGACTTGTGTGTTAGTTCCGTTAAGTTACCGGTTGGTTCATTTTGCTACATGGCTGTCGGTAAAGTTCACGTTTGTTCTTTGCGGTAAGCGGTAAACGACTTAATGGTGCACTTTTTTGTTTGACCTTTGCACACTGTGAATACCGTAAGTTTAAAAGAAATTTCTTTTTCAAAGCAAGCGCCATTTTGTAAATTTTTTTAGATTTATCACCTGGAGGTAAATTAAACCTACCACCTAGGAGCAAATTATACCTACCACTTGAAGGCAAAATTAGCCCTTATCAAAATTTACTTGAATTATTCATCGAACTAGCGATACGCTTTGGATGTTATAACTCATATAATAAGGCGTAATTTGACAAATTTTGCACCGCAGCTGCTACTAATTATTGATAAGCGAGCGACTTTCGACTTTGATACCAGTTAATCACCTTTGGATATCAGCCAGTCTTGCTCTTTGTTCTTCCTCTTTCTAGCTTGTTGACGTCTAACAATTTAAAATATACCCGAAGAATGTCACAAATCACAACATCACGCAACCTTTTTCGATAGATAAGTGGATCTATTTTTAAGTTATTTCTTCCATAATTATAATTGCATGTATGTACAAAACCAATCGTTAGCATCTGGGATTAGTTAGTATTTAGCCCAAGTTATGACAATTTTTGTGTTCGAAGGATCCCCCGACAAATTGGTTCCACGTTTGTTTGCGCTAGTATTACATAATTTAAGTAAATGTTAAGTCGGTTATTTTGACATAATTAGGGAAATAATTGTGATACATTTAATACTAAATTCGCGTTTGAACTACAGGTTAATTTTTATATTAAGACAGAACGGTCACAAAGAATTATTGTAAGAGTATTAAAATACCACAAGTTCTATTCGTACAAAATGCACATTGTTCAAAAATTGGGAGAAGAAAAATCGAATTTTGTGAAACTTTCACTAATCGAACAAATACAAACCCGTTATTTGTAAGAAAATGGACATGTTAATAAACAAAACTTCCGGTACTGAAGCGGAGAGAATCCTCACGTATTATTTGAACAACACACTCAGTATCCTGATAGAGAAAGTACAGCGCAGGTTTCTAAAGTACGTCTTCTTAGATTAGATGGAGTATATCCTGAAAGAGGATTACAAATTTAACTATTTTACAAAGATTTGACGTACAGTCATGAAAATGCCAACGACTAATGAACAGCATCAAATTCTTATTTGGTTTGGATCACAATCTAATAGATTGTCAGCATTCGTTGAGTCTTTTGCAGATTAATGTTCCTGCTGGACT
This sequence comes from Abscondita cerata, assembly GCA_030710515.1. NCBI lineage: Eukaryota > Metazoa > Arthropoda > Insecta > Coleoptera > Lampyridae > Abscondita > Abscondita cerata. The sequence goes on along the minus strand of JALBCR010000921.1, from coordinate 188,855 downwards.
ATGTAGAAATACTAACACCTTCACGTATCCAGCTCCCAGAACTAATTTGTTACGCAAAACCCCCACATTCATAATGTCGCAACACTTTAGTGATATTTTACAATACTGTGATCTATATCACAGTTCTCTTTCTGAAATGTTGAATTTAATCATTAACACCGTTAATGATTGATCACCATTAACACTTTCATCTCATCCATATTATTAATCAACACCGTTTTGTCAACTTTGTACACACTTACTTATATATTATTACTTACCTCAATCTTCCTATCGGTTATGTTAGCAAATAAGAAGTTGTAAATTTGGGTTTACAGATATAAACTAAGTAAGCGCATAATTTAAGTTAAGTACTTATTGTTTATTTTGTTGTTTATTTTTTTTATACACCTTATATATTGTATTCTTGCAAATTAGCAGAACGTAACCATTGCTCTGCTATTGAAAGCTTTCTTTTGTTGAGCAAATAAAACATTATTATTATTATTATTATTATCCCGAAAAACTGAACATTTGGGCAGGAATTTTTGGCAATGCCATTATTGAGCCTTTTTATAGACGGCAATTTGACCGGTGAACGTTATCTGGAAATGCTGCAAACTTTCAATGAATTTTTAATTATCGACGAACTAGGAAATCAAAGAGGTGCCGATGGCAATCTTTACTTAATCGAAAATTTATTTTTTTTCCAACAAGATGGAGCTCCTCCTCATTACGTTTTGCCCGTTAGACAATGGTTAGATAATCATTATCTAAAGTAGTGGATTGACAGAAGAGGACTAATTGAATGGTGACCCAAGTCTCCCGACCTTAGTCCTTTTGAAACTATTCATGAAGAGTTTGAGAAGAGGCTTTACTGTTGTCTTCAGAACAACAACACTTGTTGTCAACTTTTTTATATAATTTTGTTTTTTCAATTAAATTTGTTTGCAGTCCAAAAATTGCTCGAAATTAAAAACAAGTGTACCACTATATTCCTTATTAAATTCCCTAAAATACGATGGATCACATTTGGGGTCGTGTCATTTAAAAGAATTTAAGGGTAGTCGCTGGGGATCAGGGAATTGATGTCACAAACGTCGTTTACACGTCAATACACGTCTCGCTCAATATAAAAATTGACCTATTTTGGCTTTTTTAATTTTTTTTGTTTAAAAATACAGCCTTCGTAAGTTTTAAACAACTCACCATGTATAATAATAACCAATGACAACGGTCAGAAAAACCTACTTAGCAACATTTATAAAGAAGTATTTAAAGCCACAGCCAAACAATCAACAGACGACAAACATCAGAAATCAAGCGGCAAGCGATTGGCGGCACGCGACAAACGACTAACGTCCAGAGACAGTCCAGAAATGGCTGGCGACAAACAGTAAGCAGCCATGGTATATTTCCTAATTTTGGTTAATAAATAAATCTAAAATAAATTTCCATCAAGGGTACACTCCCAATACACAATTATTGGGGACATTTACAGTTATCACACAGCTATTCAAATATTTGTAAGAGGTAACCATGCTTAAATAACCAAATTTATACTTCAAAGTGGAAGTGTTAATATAGCTGAAGATTAAATTATCGACGTGGACCTTTAGGACCTTCCGATATAGGCAACAGCATAGACTAAAACTAAAAACGGCATAGGGCACAGTAGAGTACTGTGCAACACAGTCAATTAATTTTGTTACTTTTAACACATCTTATACAAAAAAAAACAAGAATTTATACGCTGGCGGCCATACTGCCGTATTCGGCTTATATTTCATTAAATACTGAAGTATACCTAAAATAGAATAATTTTGTTTTATTGTTGAACTAATGCATTGCGCGCCGTAGCTCAGTTAGTCCGCACGTGCGACTATAAAGTACTAAATTGCACGACTGATGTGGTATTATATTATGTTTAGAATCCGAGAATACTTTTTTAAAATTTCTTTCAAACTCAATCATGCTTGTGTAATGTGCTATCAAGTATTGTAAAATGTAGAATAGAAGCATAAACCGCAAAGATGAACATTCAAACTTAATTGAGTTTTAAAGAAATTTAAAAAAAAGTATATGCGGGATTTGAACCATAATTAGCAGCCGTGCAGTTTAGTTACTACTTTATACTCGCACGCGTGGACTGCTACGAGTCGTATTGAATTAGATCGGCGTCTAACAAGAACATAAGCGATAGATTTTCAACAAATTTAAAACTTTTATTACAAAATATTTTTTTTTATTATTTACGTCAAATTGTTCCTTATGTCATTTGGAGCTTAAATTTGGGTAAAGAAGTGATAGGAGAAAATACTCACAAACACCGATTTTGTATGTATTTTCCTTGTCCCACACGGTTGTGGAGAGAGTTATGCAAGATCAATCGTAGTACAAACGAATTTACGTTCATAGAAGCTTAGTCAAAATAATTCTATGGTTAGTGATCAAATTAATACACGATACAAAATAAGTTGAAATACAATCAGGGCAGTATTTCATGTGACTTGAGTAGTCATTACACAGCAACACTCCTACTCATCGCTTGCGTTCAGAATGCCAGCTTAATTTTTAAAAATTTTTAATTTTTGCTTGTAATCGGTTAATTTTGTAAAGTCCTGAGGTTCTCAATCTAGTATCTTTTCTTGGTTATTATACATTTTATTAAATATTAAAATCGGTTGCCTTCACTTCTCTCGAATTTCTCTCATGATAACTACCAGTTCACTAGAAAGAATTTTATTTGTGTCAAATATTCAAAATTCTGTTCTTGTCAATAAACCTTGTTCCTTTCGCCTCCTTTTCTGCATCAAAATCTGTTACTGAGGAAAAATTAAAGTATGTAGTTACAGAAAAATAATTTATAGTAACAATAATAAATATAGCACCTGCTTTTCAGTAAGTGAGAGGATTTTGGATAGGTTTTATTAGTTTAACAGACATAAGTAACACAATTACCCAAAATCATTTGTTATTAAAAAATTACTTAAACTACAATCAAGAAAAATATATAGTGATAAAGCAAACAAAGCTCTGTTTTAGTTTTGCTTTCAGATGACCTTAAAATCTGTCCACAAACGAAGCGAAGTAATAAATTAAAATAGTTCATTTATTTTACATATAAGCGGTACACGATTTTGTATGAAATACATAAAAGATTTTAAAACTAGTTTTAGGATGTACCGCTTCCATACTATAGTGTAACAACGTAAGTTATTTATGAATAGCTCCTAATCCGTTAACAATAGGACGTACCTGTTCTTGAGGTCTAAACTAAAGATCATAGGCGTGTACATGGGTTTTGCTGACAAAAAAAAAATTGCGTTTTGTTGTGTTTTATTGAAAGTAATTTTAAACATATCATTGTAATTATAAAACACATCGTTTGTTAGAAACCATTTTATAGAGTTTGAAAATTTAAGGTATAATAAAATATAGCAAGAACAAACAATAATTCATTAATGATGAAAGGTTACACATCTTCTACATTTTTAACCCCCTTTTCGAAAAAGTATGAATACATCGGTACGCCATTGGAATCTGTTAAACATGTTGATTTATTACTTCGCTTCGTTTCTGGACAGACTAGAATATAAATATAATCAAAATTATGGCGAGTGAATAGACAAGTCTTATAGCAAATTAACAGTGTCGCACAGCAAGTAACATTTACTTACTAGCTATATTACGAATTTTGCTGGCCTTTACCTTAAGTCGGTAAGTCACAACTAACTCAATCGAAGAGACGTGTGTACCCACAACCAAATAATGAGAAATTTACCGTAACATTTTAACGGACTTAAAATTGTTTTTTATTTAAAATCTTTCTGGTTTTCTTAAAAGTAAATTTGTGTCTTTTTAATTTTTTGTCGATTGTTTTTAATAGTATTATTGGGATATCATTTTCTTCCTAGGACTGTGTCTTGCCATACGATTTTATTGATTAACTGCACAATATGAATCTATGAAAAATTTTACGATTTCACCCCAATTAGTAATAAAATTACAGAAAATATACAATAATATTTTTTTGAAGATTATGCAATTTATGTTTAGTAAAAATATTTAAAATTTGTTTGTGGCATTAACTTTTTCATGCCGACAGCCACTATCGACAATTTTAAGGATAGAAAATCCGGCGGGAATATTGTAAAATTAAGATTTGTTAAAATTTCCTAGATTGTGAGTCCTAGTTATTTATTGGGTAACTCATCAAATAATTATAAATTGTAAAAGTAAAAAATTAAAAATATATATACTAGATCCATAAGAGAGACTGAGCGCCGACTATACGAGAATAGACCAATGGACCGTGCGCAAATTTAGTTTTTATTCCCGTTTTTCATGATGGGGACGGTACAACAGAGTTGGTGTTGGGTGTTCAACTTTCGTGGAGATTTCATGTTAGAAGGTTATCATCTCTACCTATTTAGTTAAGGTTTTTGTTTCTTTTGGCGCATACGAGTCATATAACTTGGTGAAGTTAGGTTACACATAGGGTTAACACGAGTCTTTATCATTGTTGGTATTAATTCTTGCAGAAGTTTGCCTGGTGTTACTTTTTTTTCAATAACTTCTTCCACATTTTTGAGCTGCATTCCAGAAAGGCCTGGCTGCGGTTAGGTTTGTTTGCGAAGAAGGATTTGGATTTTAATATTTTTGTGGATATTATTGCACGGCCAAATTTCTATTGTTAATAATAAAAACATAATAAAATGTTGTTATCTTCAGCGAATTGTAACATGTTAAGAAAAGTCGTCTACAATTAGCAAAACCTATCCGAATGCTTTTCTGGGATGTAAGTTGTAACGGTTGTAGTTCACAAATAATAATAAAAGAAAGCGACGGCTCTAGCTGTACAACCTACAGAGAAGAACAATACTATTTGGCTCGAAGTAGCGCAATAAATTTGTGGAGTATCCAGTATTTGTAGTAGTTAGCACAGCAGTGTCCGGCTTAGTCGCTGAGTTGGGAAGGTCTTTAAGGAACTGTAAGAAATAGACTACTGCTTAACGAGGCGCCACCTGTTGGGTAATAGAAAGAAATGAAACCGACCAACAGGAATTTAATAGAATTTACTAAAGGTTTAATACGCTAAAATGAACACAAATTAGAGAGACAAATAGACGAATAATATAGCAAATAAAACTTAAAATACTAGGAGCATGTGACAGAAATAAGAAAGAGGCTGTCGCATAGAATTACGGGCGTTAGCAACAACAATTTAATTAAAGGTCGCAATTAATGTGTTTTTGTTTGTTATACTCCAAATTAAAGTTAACGTTCCAATTGAGGATTGGTTATTAACGAAACTCGATGTACATACGTCACCTACACACGGTGACTTGAAACTAACTTAAACTCGGAATAGCATGATAAGTAGTTCCCGCCAACCCAAAAGGTCTTTAGTTTTAGCTTCACCCACTTTATCTAAAGCGCCCAAGCTCTTATGAAGCTAGTTAAAAACAAAACCGAACGTCGGTGGTGGAGTCTATCCCGAATAAAAATTTATTTATATGCTAGGGATTCAAACCATTTAATGTCACATGTACGTGAGCTTTATAACGCATGAATAGTGAATAGCTTTTTTAAACAGTAAAGGATTCTTAATTAGCCATTCCAGCACCCTCAGGAATTATCCAGATTGTAATACACGAGTAAAGTATGAGGTCAAGACACGCGCTAAACCATACGTTGTAATCCATAATAAACCACGAGACAACAATGGAAAAGAAATACTTACGGTGAATGCGGTCGGGTTTACATTTACAGACCAATTTAACTTGGAATTATTGAAGCACACATTAATAATTTATGTAAAATTTTAGCTTCACGAAGCACGCCAAACACTCAGTAGAAGGAAGTAGAATAATGTCCGCTTGTAAACTTTTCGTGAATTAAACAATCCACCAATTGAAAAATCGCAACATGCGCGGCAAATTCAACTTTCGTCGTAAAGTGCTACACACGACACACGTTTTTAAGAATGCTCCCGACATACGTTTTACTTTTGCAAATAAACCCGTAACAAAGTGACTCTCTAGACAGTCTAGGAAAATGTCTGACTTCACATACCATCACCCTATTCTGTTTTAGCATTTTTTCTCTTAAACACACAGTAGAGGAGGCAAATAAACTATTTCGCCCGGACTAATTGGAGGGACATTTTAGATTCTTTCTCAACCAGCACCTGCCCAGCTTGCTTGTTCAATTGTATATATCTCTCGTCTGAATTATAAGTATTGCCAGGCTAGGTCAAACAAACTATTCTGAAAGAGTATATCATCAAATTCTTTAAAATATCTCTCTACAACAGTTTTATACATTTCCAATTCACGATATATTGAGGTATTTTGATCTTTGCTAACTGTAAAATCTGAATTTCGTCCTAAAAATTGAAATAGCCATATATTACCAGCGTTACCAAAAAATTCAAACAATAATGTGCTACAAAGTTTTAAGTACCAATAGTTCATCTACTCATCATTTTCGCAATTAAATTTATGTTTAATTCCAATTATAGGCTATTATGCGTGTAGTTATTACTACTTGTCTAGTCAGTGCAAAGCCTCGTTCTGTAATTTTTTTATGTTCATTCTACTTCTCTATCAAGTACACTGGTCAGGACCCAAACAATGACTTTTATCCAGGTTTGCTAGATGCAACTGTGCAAACTTACTGGCCCTCTCTCTCGTAAAAATGGAGAATATATGGACCAGTAAATATTTAAGCAGTTAAACACGTGAATGCAAGGCTTTTTAGATTAAATGTGTGCCGGTATACATTTCTGCCAATTGCACGTCTAAACTTTTAGCTAATGCTTACCTCAAGTGAAGAAACTGCTCATAATGCAAAATTTTAATGACAATTTAAAACAAAATTTTCTTTTCCGTTCTATAAAATCTTTAAATTGGGTTCAAGTTTTGTTTAATAAATTTAACAAATAATGGTAAAATGAAATAAAATTCTCAAAAGTTAATTTGCTATTCAAATAATGCTCTTCTTTTCTGTATTCTATTTTTAATTACTCTAGTGACTTATTGTACCTACACAAATCCCATAAAAGTCCATTATTGTGGACTTCTCGAAGACAAAATGATAGTATATGAAAAATCGTTTGAGATATAAATAAAAAGTAATTTTAGATTTTGGGAATTTGAAACCAAGCAGGGCAAATCATCAAAAGTGAAAATTTCTGAGAAAACTTAATTATGAACTGTAGGTTTCGCTACATCTAGTGTCGACTCGTGTTAGCGATCACTAACTAACTGCTTTTACATACCTGTCGACAAAGTGAAACTAAAAATTAAAGGAGAGCTAAAAAAACGCGTGTTGTGGCTTTAAACTAAAAAGCCATTTACAAAATTCTCGGTATACGCGGTGGTGGTAGCTATCAAACGGGGAATCTCACTTCACCCCCACGTACCAATGCATTCCCATGGTGGTGGTGGCTGATTTTCCTAGCTTTTGACATGAAGGCCATATGTCAAAAGTGTTCGTACCAAAGTTGTGCGAATCGAATGGTACCACACATGACCTATTTTGATCTTTAAATAAAAAAGTTGTACTTTTTGACCTATAACTTTTGACCTTAAGGTCATCGATCAAAATGATGGATACAGAAAAATGTTTGTCTTGTCAAGACAAACATATTTGGTAATAAAAACAAAAATTATTTTTGAAGTTTGGGGAGAGTGGGTGTGGTCAGCCCTCCAGAGGGTTAAGTAGAGTTTTAAAACTCTTGTATCTAGACCGCCTTAAAATCCTCTATTGAATGATGTATTTAGTTTTTTTTAAACACTTTGGAGGAGATGATAAACAGACAGACAGACAGAGATTTCAAGGAAATTATAATAATTAGATTAGTTAAGTGTAACTAAGAAGTAAAATTCAATTTTTTTCTTTTTATACCATAGTGATATATTATGTTTTAAGGGTAGATTGGAAGCTTTTGCTTGCGAATTATTAGTTATTGCCGTGGATATTTATTATGTCACTTTCATATACAATTTGCTTTCAGTTTTCAGTTTACACAAAAATTTGCTTTTCAAGTTTTTTTAATCAATATACAAAAAAGTTGAACTGAAAAACAAAAGGTTCTTAGTGAAAATACATTTTGGTGAAACAAAAGGTGCTATTGTAATAACAATATTATTTACCAAAAAATCAATTTAAGAAACTATTTCGTTGTTTTGTTATTTGAATACCAAAACGTTTCCTTTCAGATAAAAAAATTCAAGTTAATGTAATTGTGTCTTTTTGTTCCTATTGTCTGAAATTTCATTAAAGAGCCAATCCATAATTTGATTATAAGGATTCGCGTTTTCTTCAAGTAAAACGAATCTGTAAGTAATTTTTCCATATAACTCCGAATTGTTAACCATTTATCGACCTATTGTTGTAATTACATTCACAACACGCAACGAAAACATGTAAAAATATTGTTTATCTATTTAAATACTTGAAAAAAGAAACGCAGTACGAGATGGTTACAAAGATTTCAACACCCATAAATTTAGACAGAGTTATGAAACCTACACGTAATAAACTACCGAAAAAGCATATAATTTAAATTTAATAAACAAGTTATTTTGAATTTAATCAAAAGAAAATTTTCCAATTTAAATCACTAATTATTTACTGTTACCATTAAAAAAAGTAAAACAAAAAAAGATAATCTTAATTTTCTACATTTCACGTTTAATGTATACATTATCTTTGACGATGGTAATAAATTTAAATATTCGCTACAAAATAAAAATAAAAATTTTTAACAAGATTTTAAAAACATTTCTTATGCAGAGGTGTAATATTTCAGATGTGACTAATTAGCATATTGTGAGTATATATTACCACCTACATAAACTGTGTTTAGGTAACGGCGTGTAGCAAATTTATAACAATAAAGAATATACTTCCCTTTTTTTTTCGTTTGATTCAACCAGAAAATTTAAATTAATAAGACTTAATGAAATTCCTCCGGGTTTCAACTAAGTAAGTACAAGTAGTTTTAAACTTTATGAACAGTAAAATGTTACTTTCCAATACAAAAGAATAGAATTTCCAATGCTAATGCATTTTTATTGTTCAACGAAAAGTTGTCTTTTATATTTGTTCTGGAATGTTTCGTTGAATATTAAGCAATTTCAGAATTTATTTGCAGTTTCAATGAAATTATATGTTGAAGTAATTGCAAAGCAATTGTGTTTTTCTCGGCGAGTAGTTCACACGCGAGCTTTTGTTAAAAAAAAACATTACGTGTAATGCTTGATTATATTAACAGAGAAAAAAAGGTATCAGAGAAAATTCTGCTTAAATAGTTTTACGTACACTTTTTTGCGGTTATCATGTTTAAATAAAACCGGTAACATAAGAATTTATCGGCGAAATTGTTCTTTTAACTTGGGTTTATTTAGAACAATTTCCCTTGTGCATAATTTTCTCTCGTTCTCTAATGCCGCACAATCTGACTTCGAAGAACAAGTAGGCAATTTTCCGGTGGGATACATTTCAGCGGAATGCGGGTGTAAATGTTTCACTTTAAATAAGGAAATGCACCTTCGAAATTAAAATGTTGCATTTATCCAATTGAGTTTGTTTTCCAGTCTTATTGTATCAAGAAAAAATTGTCTCAATGCATGTATTTGTAATTTTTGCTTGAAAAAAATTATAGTAAGATTTTCCGTTTTTTTGCTGCTTGAGGTTAAAGCATTTAGATGAACACAACAGACAACGTAGTATTTCATTAATAATTAATATACCTATAACTGAAGCAGGGAAACAAATCTTAAGACGTTGGATAATCCTAGACTTGTACAGTTTTCGTTGAATATTTAAACATATTTTGGGACTGCAAATTACTACTGAGTTTGTTTATTTTTAGGTACTGCTGAAATACAATTTTAAATTGTAATTGTACAAAAAACAACTAAGCAGTGGAATTTTTTTTGTTTTTTGTTGTAACGGTGTCTGAAATCAAGTATAAATAAAGTAAATGCTATAATTCTTTGTATGAAGTATTCATAAATACAATCAAATTGTTTACTTCTTTTATATTTAACAGAACAAGATTAAACTAAAAACCACCTAAGAACCGATAATTTATGTGTTTCATTTATACATAATCGATTAAATTGTTCAAGCATAAAATGTATTTGCTGAAAATCAAAAACCGGAAAATGTAATAGGCTTTACTCAAGTGCCTCTTATTAATGATCAATTGATAATAATATTAATGTAGATAATGGACGAGATGTAATTTATATGTTTAATATAAATGCGATTTTAGCATGCTATTCAAAAAAATATTATAAATTAGATTTTGGAAATAAAACTATATTTTTAAACAATATTTGAATAAGAAAATATTTTTCCTGAAGAAATTGTTCAAGATTTCAACAATTAAAATTTATTAATTGATAAAATCAATCTGGTGGAAATCAATTTTTCACTTTTACCTCTTAGTGTGTTAATTGTTTCCGAAAGTATTTTCGAAATAAATGTCCGGATTTAATCAACAATTTCAATTAATTTTGGGTTTAGTTTTGTTGTCACATATTAAATTTAGTTACCGAGTAAGTGGTTCAAAAAATTTCCGGAATTTTTTTGTGCTGCTAGTAATCACATTAAATACTAAATTTTGATTGAATCTTCCACAATGTCAAGTATTTTTCTACGATATTTTTGGTTTCCATGGAAGACTATTAAATTTAATATTTGTAATCATAATTTTGAATAAATTTGTAATGCAAAGTATAGAAATTGTCAGAATATCTTCGGATGAATAATCAAAATTCAGTAAATCATGATTTTACAATTTGAAAAATGAAATTAAAAAAACTAAACAATTCAATTGACACTAAATAACATATTTTATTAGAAACATTTTAAATGTTATATTACAAAGCACTAAATCAAGTATAAAAAGTGTTTTAATGTTGTCTAATTTTTGCCAAGAACTTTATGAGTAAGTTGTAAGTTATTTTCCATTTACTGCCTTTTCTAATCTCCCTTATGACAACTGCATCCAGGAGTAGGTTTTTGAACATTTTTCTTAGCGTAAATAGAATATTAAATAATTTCATTGTGAATTGTTAGATTATTGTTTAAATAATAAATAACTTGCAGGTAAATAAATTTAAAATGTAGATTAATTTGAAGTAGTTATTATCTAGAATTTTAATTTTAAATGAATAGATTTTCCAAGTTATGTATTTGGCTTTCTCTTCGGAAGACTATAGAATGGATCAAAGAGACACCATGTCCCTTAATTGAAGCATATTCTAACTCAATATTATTTGTATAATAAATAGATGCGTTGAGAAAAAAACCGGTTGAAATTCTATAGTCAACTCCTTAAGAAGGCCTTAGAAATAATTAAGCAAAATTGAACTATCTGTATCAATCATAATCTTAACATTTTTCGATAACCAAAGTTTTTTAATTCCTTTTCATAGATTTTTATTAATCAAAACCTCCATAATACGCAAACAATATTGCCATGATATAATTTTGGGATTGCCAGTATACAGAGTAATTTATTAAAGTTGACTCGTTAATTCAGAGAAAAAAATTATCTAATAAAATTGGTCCTAAGAAAAAACATTAGAAATTACTTACTGTCCTTTACGTAATTTTGTACCTATACCTCCTATTTTGAAAGGGTATGGAATTTTTACAAACACAGGTTCTATATAATAACAATCAAGTGTAAATTTTAGAAACAAATAGCAACACATTTCATTTTTCAGTCGGCAACTAGAGAGCTTCAAATTTTTTTTATGTTTTAAATGCAATTCTATAACTTGATCCAACTTAGTGAAAGGCAAATGAAATGACCTCTGAATTTATACATCTTACCAAGATATTGGTTATGTCTGTTGTAAAAAAATTATGTTGCTGAAGTTGTTTTTATTGACAAAATCAAATATACATAGAAAATAAGACATTGTTATAAATAATATTGATAAATGACGCAAAAAAACGAAAACATTTATATAATTAATTGTGATAATATTTTTAAAATTTCTATTTTAGGAATTTTTAGTCAACTAACAAAAAAACACTGTTGTTTATAAAATCTGTTGCATAGTATACTATTAGTTTATTACAATAAACTGGGTTTAGTCACTTTAATGCCAGTAGATCTATATGGTTCAAGAGAAATAAATAAAGAATAACTCATCAAATAGTAAAGATTCAAAAACCGTTGTTCCTGATAAGCGCGATGGGACAACTCACCGTAGACACCTCGTCGTCGGCAATCTTGCTGTCAACTAAACGTCAGGTCAGCCGGTAAGAAAATTGGCTCGCGAGAAAACTTCTTAAAAAAGTTTTTACTCTTAAATATAATATGTTCCCGACAAATTAGAGCTAGTAACTAAGAATAGAAATGTTCTCTAAATCTGTAAACAAGATATCTAAAGATCCGATGGTACGATGAAACGTGGCATGCAGATGTCATATTTAAAACTGAATATCTTATTAATTTTTTGGCATATTCCACCGGACCCAAACGACAGTTAACCTGAATAGATTTTACAATTTTTACAATGTTATATAAAGACACAGAAACCGTTGGTACGATTTTTTATGATTTTTGACGTTAATTATAAAACTGAAGGTTTTAGCAAGTTTTAGACGTAATTCATCGCGTCAAAAGAGCATTGAATTAATAAAGAATTTTAAATTTTTTGAATAATTTCAAACATTCATTTCACACATTTTCTCAAATAAATGTTATTTGTAATGTAATCGTGAACAACAATTTTTTGATACGATCAGTAATTATCCAAATACGACAATCATGTGACACCTTTTTTTTTAAGAATATTGGTAAAAAGATTAGTTACACAAATAGACTTAAGGAGGAAAATTCATTGTACAGTTTGTCCTATTTTCGATGTAATTGGGGGGTTTCAGATATTTCACGAATTGATAGGGAAAAACCGTTGTCGGGACTCTTGGCCCGATTTTTGAGACAAATTCAATGGTCTATATATCTCGACTTGTTTGCGAGATACAGAGTGTTTTGCGTTTTATGCCGTTTTCTTTAAAGCTTCATAACTTTTTTGTTTGTGAATATTTTTCATTTTAACCAAAACATTTTTTGTGGATTTTTATATATGCAATTTATTCTAGCTTAATTCGTTTTTGAGTTATAGACCAAACATGGATTTTTTAAATGGAAATTATAGTTGGCTATGACTTCATTGATTAGAGATTTTTAGCTTTCGGAAAATATATGGTTTCATATATTTATCTCGGCAAATAAGAAAATTATAAAATATTTTTGGAAAAATACCTCTTGATCAAAGTCACCTATAAACTTTTGTTTACTGCGCCGCATTCGTTGCTAGTTTTTGATACTTCACGCAGTTGTTTCTTATAAATAAATAAATGTAACGTTAACAAGATTTATTGCATTTAAAAACATGATTTAAAAACTGGATGAATGATAAATAGAGTAAACGTGTGATTAGCAATGTTAGGCGAAATCTAATTAATCACGTGATCGATACTTTTTATTGAAAAAATTGTTATATAAATACATTTATGGAAAACTGTTCTTACGGATTAAAACAAAATAATTCAACCGTAATAACATGTAACATTACGGGACTCGTATTAATAGTGTAAAATTCAACGAGTTTTATCAAGACTTTCTTCATTTCGATAACGTAAAATACTTAATAACTAACGTGGAAATACCTTAAGAACTCGCTCTCAAAGCAACGGTAATGGTGCTGTATTTTGGAAACGTTGTAGTAATAGAAGACGTAACGGTCGACTGACAATAATTCTTCCTAATAAACACACTAAAACTGGTATGACGTGATGACAAAGTTTTCTTTTCGAAGAAATCCTGCGTAGGCACTAAACTAATAGTACGAGAGCCTTAACAAAAGACCATTTTCCAAAAAACTTCAAAACACGCAAATTTTTTTATTTATTTATCTCTCGTTACATATTGAAGTGACTACTGGTTACTGCCAACCCGTAATGTACATTGACAAAACTTTCCAGACGACAAATTCGCGAAACGACACTACAGTGAACCCATTGATTCAGCAGAGTTTTTATCTCACGGTTAAACAAATGAATAGTCCACAGCGGCAGATAAAATTATTGAGTAGTCCCGTAACGAAAACAAAGAAAACAACATTTTCTTTCGACCAAATTTAGACGCAATTAAATTATATATGGACGATTATTTTAAAACCAAAGATTTCAACAAAGGGCACAAAATCCTGTATTGTTCTTTAAATGATTAATATGTTGATCAGTTACCAAGCGAGCTAGAAATATTCCGAACTAGTGTTTAGAAACAACATTTATACGGCGAGTTATTCCGTTTGATAGTTCTTCTAACAACGAGTAGTTCTGACTAATTACGCTTAAAAGCAATGTTTTTTTTAGGAAATCTAAGAATAGGCGCTATTTGAAGGTGTCATTGTGTATTATGTGTCTCATTACAATAACAGACTTGACCTTTACAAATCATAGAGAAGGTGTAAGAAAAATCTAATTCTCTCATCAAAATTAGCACAAAAACTACTAAAATAATAATAATTGGAAGAAAAAGAAATTAAATTTTGGCTCTCCCTCTAAAACGGAAAGAGGTTGGAAAATTTTAATTTTTCCCAAAAGATGTTTCCTAAAACTCTGACAATCGGTTGTAAAAACCATTATGCTTTATGTTAACTATAATTGACCGTATACTCTATGAAATGGACAAATTTGGTGGCGTACATTTACATTTGTTTAAGAGCTTTTATTATGCCAACGTCTAACATGTTAATATATTACTTACCTCTAAGAACGATTATCTGCAATGCGGCAGTGTGCCTAATAGTCACTTGATGATTGGAAGATTGTTGTGTTACGCAATGCTACTTTATTCATACCCGATTAAGAAGGTCAGCGTTGAATCGGCAAGGTTTTTACTGCTTGTTTCTTTATTTTCAGTGAATTGTAGTTTGTACTATAGAATTGTTGAGGTTTGAGTTTCCGTGTTTGCATGTTTTATGCATTCTTTAGAGGTTATACTTCATTTATTTAAAAAAAAAATTAAAAATTAGTATTATATACAAATAAATTATTCTTAATAATAAATTTAAATTAAACATGACATTCACTTATTTTTTTTTTCAATAACAGTTCTTATTCCAAAATTTTTTACCGAATTCCAGATCGTCATATAATAAATTTAATTAATTATTTTTTTTTTCATCATCAAATGGATTATTGACGAATCCTTTTTATGTATGTGGTTGTTTCAGCAGTCATTAAAATTAATGAAATAATTGATAAATTTAGAAGCAGTTACCTGTTATCTGTTATCGGCAAGTTTTAGATTATGTTTCATAAGTATCCAGGGATCTTAGTGCAAATGGTTGAGTGGTTCGTCATGTTACTGAAGTTATTGAATTCAATTAGGTAGATTATTATTGATCGAAGGCATTTTCATTATGTCAAATTTTTTTTAAAGCACTCATTTATAAATCGATAACGTACAGTCGTTGTATTGGTCTTTTGACATTTTATGCCCGCAGTAGCATTTGGGTTATAATGTATTGATTTTTTGAAAACATTGTAACGTTAATTTGAAAGTAATTTAATTGTGAATTACCCGTTATGTGAATGTTTCGATTTTATGTTGCGAAATTTGTTGTTAGGTATTGCATTTAATCCCGTAGGCCTTCCAGAATTTAGTCTCCTAGAAATTTTTGTAGTTCATTCTTTTCTAATATCAACAGTTGTAGAATTATGTTTAAAAACAATTTGTCTTGAGGTTTTATGTTTAAAATTAGGTTGTAAATCATTGAATTGATATTTCTTAAAAAATAATTAAATCTATTTTCCGCATTCCATATATCGCTACAATACAGTTCTGATTTGTATCTGGAGAGGAAACGTCAAGAATAGCTCCCTTAATTAGGAATTACTATTCCTCTTGTGCCAAAGAACCCTGCAGTAGCACCGTTGTGGATCGACCCTCTAAATTACATTTTTTACACATTCTGTTTACTTTACAATATATATATATTATGTATTAATGTATAACATTACAATTACCATTCTAATATTACGAAAAAGTTTGGTTTTTAAAAGAAAATTTTAATTTGGGCGGTAATAGATATTATCCTACATACTCGAAATTAACATATTGTACTGTGCTTTATTAAAAGTTAAAAGTGATGATAATATAATGAGCAGCTACTCATAAAGGAACGAAATGAGAAAATTAACATAGAAAAACAAGTGAAGTTTAAAACTTAAATTATCTTATATTTGCACATCGTTAATAATTTGCAAAGACGAGACTAAACTTTTCAAACATTAGGTAAGGTAACTTGCTTAAATTAGTGTGAAACAAGCGAGATCGATCAAACTTGTTATAAAACTTCTTATAATTAGTAAAAATTAGTTGCATTTTACGTAGTTTTCACCTTCATAACTTCATACTTTTCGCGCTTGCAATTTTAATTGATCGCGTTCAGCTTTTCTGTTGCTGAGAAAGTTTTTTTTTTTTTTTTCGATAGGAAATGTATGATAATGGACGTAATCGTCTACTTCTGAAAGAATATGAGAATAATTAATTATAATAAATTATTTATTGTTGTTTTATAAACAACGTTCCAAAAAAACGTGTTGAAGATGAAATGTTTGTGATTTAGAGTAAGAGTTATACCCGAACAAAGTATTTAAAACATTTCATAAAAAAAATGTATTTTTTTGTACAACATTATATTAATTAGCTGATTTTTTTAAAAATCTTGTTATATACAGCGCACAGAAGCAAACATGAGACCCAAAAAATATGCCAACTAAATTTAAAAATTGATAGTGGGAATGCAATTCACCAATCACCGACGAAAGTTTGTTAGCTGTTGTTTTCGCTGCTCACGAGTTTGTTATTTCGTTCGTTCGCTTCTTATTAGTTTCTCTGAGTGTACTAACTTAGAGCACAGCGACATTGTAACCGCCCACCAGGTCGTATGTTTGCTTCTGTTAACTATACCTATTATATTTCACTAAAGAAGAGTTAACATCAGACTTGATACAAGATAACCTATAATAAATAAAAAATCTCCTCCTTGGAGAAAACACAGAGACAGGTTCCTATTACACATCTCGAGTTCCCTCTTTGCTTATTTGTTGTTTCAAATTTCGATCTTAATGATGCCATCCTGCTTCCAAGGTCGTTAACAATTTCAATTGCCATGGGGATGAAAATGTAGTTTTGGTCAACGACATATCGGTGTTTCTAAATTATTTTTGTTTCTGCCAATCTTGCTACTTTTCCGGAGGCAGATGATGCAATTGAGAGATATGATGGAGCTAAAGTGTCCAAAACCGTTGCAACCCTCACAAGTTTTTGACCAAAATTCCAGGGGACAAATGTTATCCTATCTACTCTTTTTCAGTCATCATTCCAGCAGGTTTCAATGTTGATGTGATGTTGGTAGTTTGAAGAACACGCTGAAGGAAATTGTTGAGCTCAGCATGTCGGGGATGACGACCATCACTCTTTTTGCAAGTTAAACCGTGTATACCGTTTTCTGGAACACGATCACTACAAGTACAAGTGTGTAAAGCACATATCTTGAGTCCAAAATGTAAGGCAACAGCAATTCTAAACGAATTGTTGTCGAGGAGTGTTCCGACATCGCGAGAGGAAAGTGAATTTAACCATACATTGGATTTGAGCTTCACCGATGCTTGCAGCTGACTATGGTATTGTTGACAACAACCGATAATAATTGTTTCATAGGGTTAGCATCAATTTTATCAAATCAGTCACAAAATATGAGAACTCAGAAAAGCTAGCGGCATAAGATCTTTCGCTTTCTCGATATCTAAACCACCGGAAATGCTGCGATTTTCCATTGCTGCTCATGTAAATGACAATTTATAATTAATTCAAGCGTGGACAGGATTAGTTTGTCTATGTTCCTAAGTATGTCAGGAAACATACAAGTAGTACACATAATAAGTAAACAATATTTGTTATTGCTAGACAATTCCTTAATAGAAAGTAAGCAATGTGACAGGTAAGGCTTTAAATTTTAATTCCTGACGTGATTTCTCTAAACTGTAGAATAATATCTTCCGATGGACTTGACAAACATTGTAATTCGCACTTTGACGAATTGATTTCTAGTTCAATTTACTTGCTCAACGATATTAGTAAGGCAAAATCCGCCAAAACTGTAACGAAATCTCTAGCCAAAAAGCCTCATCCAAATACCAGACATTAAACTCAGAATTAAGTTCTTCTATAATGGGTTGTAGTGTCAATTCAAAAATCATTGAGCCACATGGATCCCCTTGTTGACAGCCAACTTGAGACAAAATTGTATCAACTCCAAAAAAGGAAAAACTAGAGCTTGAGTAGCATTGTTGCAAGAAATTATATATTTCTGGAATTTTCCCTCGGTAGTGGTTAACACGGAATCTTTTTTCGATATTGTTAAAGACGTTTTGGAAAAGTTTTGATGGATTTAAAAAGAATATAGGTACGTAGCATACACGGTGGTTTCACAACCTCCTTTGGTATTAACTCTAACTTGGATGGGTGGTAAATAATTGCCAATTTTATCTCGTACACACATACACTGTAATTTTGTTGCCTCCCGTCCAAATGTTGAATTAATTACGATTGCCTTATTACTACATCTATGTTTGAAAGTACACATAGGGTCGCTCCATACAAAATGGACCTTATTTCGGGCAAAATCAACTCGTTTATCATCAACCCACACAGTTTGGTAAACTCTCTCCAGCAAGGAAGCTGTTGTTGAACAAATATTATGGTGTGACGGACGAATGGCGTCTATGCCTCCAGCCGAGTCATTAGAAAACAAGTTGATTAAGTAGCGTACTTGAATTGAGAACTACTACTACTACTTCGGCGAAGGATTTGTTAAAAGGTTCTGCGACATTGAATTTATGTTTTTTTTTTACTAACGTGGCAAGTGAAGCTGATTTGGACATCAATTATATACGTAAGGCGGTGTAGACAAAGAGTCGTTTTTGGAGACATCTGCATTCTGAGCAGAACAATTACAAGCTAAAAATTTGTTTTGAGACGGGAAATTTTTTATATATAGGTTAATTTTAGATTGAAAGGTTCATAAAAGATTTGTTTCTCTTAAGAAACCATATCTTTTGGGCTCTACTAAGCATTTTGTAGTCTTACACAGTCTTCGTGAAACCATGTTCGGTAACCTTCGCAAAAAATACCATTGTCATTATCCACTTGTCTATTTCCACAGGGATACAGGTTTTTCATCGTGAGAGCACGAGTTATATGAAATTCGTATAGTTTGTGCTTTAATGCATTGTGTCAGACAGAAACAAAATAATATTTACGATTTGAGATAAGTTCCGTTTTTTTTTCGTTTGAACAATTTGATCACTCACTATAATTCGTGACAAAATTTCTCTCTCACGAAAAAAACTTTTACCTCTTATAGTAAAATATTATAATTTTATGGTGTTCATATAAGCCTTTCAGTTGGAGTTGAATAAACGAACTACTGGCGTTTGTTCTAATGTTTCGCCCTTTCGTGCGAGGGGTTTATCAAAATTAATTTATTAAAAAGCTATGTCTTTTATTTATCGCTCGTTCGACCAACATTACTCTTTGTATTTTTTTAAATTTGACACATCATCATCGAGAAAATGTGGGTTAATTAGTATTTCACCCACACGGCTTTTTAATACAATAGCCTTGATAAGGCTCTCTCACGGTAGGGCGAAACGTCGGCAGTTCATAGTAAGAAGGCAGACATTTTTTTTATTTACCTCCACTTAGAAGATTTATATAAACATTGTTAAAGAGTACTATATTTTATTATACTTAGTATTTCAGAATTTTATTGCATTAGCTACTAAATGTATTTATCGTCATAACTTGAAATTTACAAACGTTGTTTTGTACACTCATGAAATTTAAAACTTGGATACCACAACTTCTGTAAACAAAAGTTTGCACATTGTGAAGCAGGCTTAAGGGTATCATTTACAATTCTAACAGCAGGTAGTCTCAGCAAGGGTTATCTTATAGAAGGACTGTAGAATGAATCATTACACTAAGCACGTTTTAGAAAATAGGTAATTTACGTTGCTTACTTAATTTTTTTCTTTAAAGAATATATTTGAAGGTATCGCTAATTAAACACCATAGCTCGATTAATTATCGAATCAAAATTTTGTTTAGGAAATGTTTACAAAATAAAATTAGAAATAATTTTGATTTAAAAACGTCTACAAGCAATAACTTTTAAATTAAATCAAAAACTAAACATGGTTATTTGGGTTGACTGATTATTACTTATTTTTAAATAAATCTAACCTACTAATTATTGTAAGTTATTAAAAAAAAATCATTAAACTCTCTATTCATAATATTTAGTCCTTACAAAATGTTTATTTTATGACGTTTCATTTTTTTCTGTAGTTAATATAAAAAGTGAAAAATTAAAAACTAAGGCACTAAGCTACATTCTTGGAAGCGTCTGCTCATTGACGCTATCAAGGTATCAATATAATTAATATTAATCGTTTCCCATGCGGTATCAATGGCTGCAATTAGTGCATTACGGTTTACTGGTATAAAATTTGGCCCTTGTTGTCTTCGGATAACAGCAAGTATTCGAGCCCAAACATTTTCGATAATGTTAAAATCTGGGCTTTTTGCTGGCCAGGGTAACAGTTCCAAGTTATTTGCTCGATAATTAATCGAGCTATGGTGTTTAATTAGCGATACCTTCAAATATATTCTTTAAAGAAAAAAATTAAATAAGCAACTTAAATTACCTATTTTCTAAAACGTGCTTAGTGTATTGATTCATTCTACAGTCTTTCTATAAGATAACCCCTGCTGAGACTACTTGCTGTTAGAATTGTAAATGATACCCTTAAGCCCGCTTCACAATGTGCAAACTTTTGTTTACAGAAATTGTGGTGTCCAAGTTTTAAATTTCATTAGTGTACATGTATTTGCATGGAACCAATTTCCAAAGCCTTTTAATGTATGATTATCCAGTTTTTGAGTACAGTTAATAGTTTTACTACATAAATAGTATCTAATTTTGAATCAATTATTGTTTAAAGTGGATTTTGACAAAGTGTACTCAAATGGGTACAATGGGTTAAAATGTACACGAGTGTACAAAATGTTTTTAACGTTTTTACATCAATAATGATGTTTAAGTCGTTGTTTCAAATGTCTGAAGAAGTATGGATGTATAACTCGAAACGTCGAAACAATAAATACAATTTTATTGACAAAACCTTCTTTTATAGAAACAATACAACTCGGTATAATTTACTATTAGCAATTAGTTTTGTTATATTTTATGTAATCTTTTTTTATCATTTACGTATTAATGTTTTCCAAAAAGTTCTTTTCTTACTTTACAAAAATTGTAATTATTTTAACTTTATAGAATACAGGAAATTAAGGATGTGTAATGAAAACAGGATACATCTATGAAGGCAATGTAATTTTAAAATGATATGTACTACACATACGTAAAAGTCACTTTAGTTATTTAGTAAACCTTTTATTGTAGACAGTTCTATCGATAACATTATAAAACGTTCAGACCTTCTCTGTGTTTATTACGCAGACAGTTTGTAAGTGCACACCATTAACTGTAATTATTAAGCCATTAATGTCGATCTTACTTACTTTCGTTAATGCTTCAAACTATGCAGCTTTTGAATTTTTAATTAAATTTAAGTTGAAGTTTTATACAAACAGAGGGTAGTATGTTCGTAATGTTATGGCATGTGAGTTTCCTCTAATTGATTTAACGGATTAGATAAAATCCTATTCTATTTTACGAATGACCACGTACAGCTTTTAATTTGTCGATTTGCTATCCCACTGATAAAATAATTAATTTTGCAGCAGAAGAGGATTGAGCTTAGTTTGCATTATAATTTTCGTTGTACATGCAGTTTGGTTAGTTCATAATATAGCTTCGTAATAACACTAGTTCATGTACCTTTAATACTGTTAATTTAATTACTAACAGAAATATTATCCACCGTAACGATAAAAATCAATGCAAATCCACAAAGCACTGATGAACATTTTATTATGTAATTTCTGCAATAGGATGAAAACCTCATTTTCAATTGTTAATTTGATTAATGTTTCATTCAACATTTAAAGAAAAATCAAATTAACCATATTTTGCATCAAAAAACACAATTTATGTAAAATTGATCATGTTATGGTGTATCTGACAGATTCAAAGAATAAATTACAAAATTAACTTAAAGAGGTAATGTTTCCAGCTGTGACTGAGTCATTAGACAAAGACTGCAACCCTGTTATGTATTAGCTTACTATGTAGTAATCGAATTAGATCACTATAATACAGCAGAACGTCTAATTTTTAATTTTAATATAATATTCGACCAACAACGCTCTACCCCAGAGAGGTCGCGTAAATTGGTGAATTTTGGTATAGGAATATGTACCCTTAAACGGCTTAGTTGCTGAGATACAGGGTGTTCAAAATTGAAAATAAAAATTTGCAATAAATCAAAAATGCATTTAAAATAGTTTGTATTACTTCTTGAACAATTTACGCTTAACTTTTTTTTTAAATCGAATTAATAGTTGGATGGATTGAAGCAAATTGTTTAGCAAAACGCCGACAGGCAAATTGCACTGCACATAATAATTTTGAATATGTCAGTACTTGCAGACTTTTGTTTAAAAGCCAATATCTTCAAGATCGTTCATTTTAACACCATAAAATGTTATTACTTTTTCTCCCAAAATTGAATAGATAATTTAAATAAAACAAAATTATTTACTCCAGTGGCATAAAAAATAGGAGGGTAAAAGTTATCACTAACTCTTATAGCGCGGCAATGGTTACATTTTTAATAAATTAGTTTATGTCAAAATATGACTTACTTAAAGAGCATATTGGTCACCAAATTTGAAAAAAAAATGTATACGCGTTTTTGATTTATTGCAAATTTTTAATTTTTATTTTGAGCTTTCAACACCCTCAATATCAGCAACTAAACCGTTTAAAGGTTCATATTCCTATATCAAAATTCACCAATTTAAGAGACCTCTCTGGGGTAGACTGTTGTCTGTCGATAGAGCAACACCCTGTATACTGGTAAATATTAAGTTTTTCAATTAATTGAAAAAAATTTGTGACTAGTTGAACCAAACCTTAAGGGGCGAAATGTCGGCCAGCAAACATAAAATTATGGCTATTTTATTACTTCAAATCATCCAACTCCAAATTTCTGTTTTAAATGAATTAATTCTTTGGTAATTACAGTATAACCATTTAAGAAAAAACATTTAGCAAAGAATACATTCAGTAAGTTATTTTCATAAGCGTGGGAACTACAATGTTTTAAACAAAATCGACTTTCGTGAACAATTAAATAACTTGGAATTTCTGTTCTGCGTTTCATTGTTGCGAGCTTTACGTAGTCGTGATGAAGACATATCATCTGATAATAAAGGTGTTTGTTTAGGTTAAATTAATTTTATTAGAGAATTAGAAACCGTTCCTGCAACACGTTTGAAAGAAGCTACAATTTGTTAAGATATATCTAAAATGTAAATGAACGCGTTCCTATAAGTAACAAGATAAATAATACATTCTGTAAATTTTGTAGCAACCTACAATAATAGCTATTTATACAAGGAGTGACGAAATGCAATATCTTTTTATTTTTATTAACTATTGTTTGCTTGCTCAATAGAAATAGTTAAGCCACGCCCTAATAATACGTGCTACATTTAAATACAATTTTTTATTTATCAAGTTTCTGAAACACATTTTCGACGATCATAATTGTTCCGTGTTTGATATTTTGTGTTTGTGTTACCTTCTTTTATGGTACATAATAAAAAAGATTACAACAAAACTATAAACACATTATTTGAGTTTATACCTTGTGTGTTGGTCTAGATGCTGGTACGGTTTCAGCCGAAACTAGCCCATTATCAAATTTTAAATCTTGTAGCATCTTAATTTTAAGTAATTTTTAAATAATTTTTTTTTTCAATCGACAATAAAGCGGCATATTATGGAACTACTGGTAGACGCTTATAACGCTTTTTACTGTCTAAACAATAAAAGTACCACTCGAGAATCTCGAAAATAACACATGAAAACTAGCAATAGACGCTTGAAGAAAAAATAATATATTTCACTCGTAGTCAAAAAAATAATTGTTTCGCTTAATTTGTTGTCTCGGCTAACGCCTCACCAGCAAACCTTTAAGCTCAGCAACTATATTGTTTAACTTCTAGTAAAATAATCTACTATTTAGTGAAATGGACACGTCATATTTTAGAAAAACCAAATATTTGTTTACAAAAATCTATGTATCGTTACGACAGACTAACGAAAAATTTAAGATTCAATCTAGAATCTGACTGATACGTGACTTTTTTAGTAGTACAAGAACTGAAGAAAATTTAGAACATTTGAACCACTAATGGTTTTTAATTTAACCATACCAATCAATTAAGTTGAATAATATATAATGAAATCAAGTATTTAGATCAGATAGATATTTACTTGCTCAGTTTCTAATCTTTTATTGTTTTTTGTGTCAGATAGAATTTCCCGTCAGTTGACTTCCTTATATTAATTTTATTAATTAATCAACGGGGGTCAGCGGCGTTGTTTGCGAGGTTATTTAGTTATCACATTGTTCCGTGATGCTACGTGTATTGGCAAAAACTTTAAACTCCCACCGACGAAGGTTTAACCACACCTTATTTTATTATTACTTCATGAAAGAATAAAATACGGGATATCAGGTAGTTTAATAAACCGTAGGTATTTATAATTACACGAAATCTCTTGCTAACCTACATCACACATCAATTCGGATAATTGGTGCAAAGATAGAAGCCATCGCTACATGTGTACTTGGGCATTTCTTTCAAATATTGCAGTGAAGTACGCCAAAACCGCCAAGACCTCGTTCAATTAAAATTTTCTGCGAAAATATGTGACAAAGTATAGATTCTTTTTGTAAATCACATGATATAACATTCGTTATAGAAAATTATGCTGTTAGTCAGTGGTTATTTATTTATTTAATCGTATGGTATACATTTTAAATATTGTATTGTGATGTAAGTGTTATGTATGGTGCCCCAGAAATCAGTATAAATCTGTACAGTGTGGTGACGAAACCGTGTGCAATTGTGGTTTGTTCGTCTTGGCAAAGCATTTACTTCAAGGTTTAGGAAAACCACTAAAACCTAAACATGCCAACTCGTACCCACCCTAGTATTCACATGTAATAATATTAATTAAGTGTGTAATGTGATTGTGTTTTGTGAAATTGTGTTGTACATTTTTTCTTAATTATCCGAGATGGTCTTGATGACCAGATCCGGAAACCAAAGTGGTGACTCTCAGGAACACATTTTTTTCTTGTTGACCATGGAGTACTGTAAGGTACTGATCACCTTCCATATTTTGTATTTGTACCATAAACCCCTAAAAAGACACACGAAAAAAAAACTCTAAAGAAAAGTAAAAATTTGCTTTTAATAAAATATTTAGTTTGGGTTGTGATTTTGGGGAGGTAGGACGCTAACAAGGTAGGAACTTTATTAATTCAAATTTAAAACGAAGGATACTAAGTTGATTATAATTACACTAACAGCAGAGGGTTTGTATAGAAAAAGCTTCTTTAATTTCACTCTATGTTCAATATTTCAAATACAAAAGTGTATTGTTTGCAAATTTTAGTTATTTTACTTTTGCAACTTTAAGGGGACTTGTTAAGGTAAATTTTGATTTTGCAGGTTTTCAGTAAGGTAAGAGATTTATTTGTTTTATTTATGTTTTTTTTAATAGAACTTCAAACTCAAACTAACTAATCGAGAGCTTATCGTTTTTAAGCGCGTCGCGAAAAAAGAAGTGTAGTGGGACAGTGTATTTGTTTACAATTATTTTTTAAATAATCTTCATTACAAGAATATCTAATTATGTTAGGTAATATATTTCAAATACGGTAAGCAAGCATTTTCATTTCGTCAAGTATATATTTTTTATTTCCACAGGTTTTTAACGCGATTGAACTTGTATTTGCGTGTCTTCTACATGGAATTTACTACCTGTTCGTTACAAATAACATCTCTTTTAATTGGTGCCTAACACATTTATTCATTAGTAAACGATCACTTCAGGAAAGGTTTTTTGAAATTCTTGAAACGCAGTACGAGTAGAATAAACCCAATGCCCATTAATTCTTACACCGTTTCGAAAATGCAGCATTTATGGTGGTCGGTGAAAGCCATAATGTCAACACAATCATAAATTAAAATTAAATCTGTCAGAATTGACAAATATACAAGCAAAGCTAAGATACCTCTGTTATATCTTGCTTTGTCGTTCATGGCAAGGTTTGATGAAAATTTTTTTGAATCACGCGTTATCAACTTCACTGATACATCCGTTTTTAAATAATTTCTTAGGTATTGTAATGATTCATACCTCTAGTACTCTTAAATATGTGCAACTCAAATTACTCATTCTTAGATCTGCTTCGGCATTGACCTGGAGCGTCTCCCTGTTGTGGACACTCGAATTTTTTACATGTTACCTACCTAGGTCTTGAACTTAATAAAATACTTATCTGGGCTTAATACTTTATTTCTTTATCATTACTAACGGCGGAGGGAAAACCTCCCAGATCATGTTCTCGAGACCCACACCGAAAGTTTTCAAAAATGTCATTTAAAGTATGGTAAATTGACTAGTTATTTTGGAAGAAAACGACAGGTCCAAACAGAAAAGATCTGAACTAATCTGTGCAAGAATCAGCAAACACCTGATTCCTAAGAAAAAAAACAAACGTTTATATCTTTATGCATCCTGGTTTGACTCTTTCCCTGTTCAGAACATGGTTTACTCACGAATGCACATGTAAATCAAACATGTAAATGATAAAAGAACGTAAATCATGTACACGTCAGTTATGGAAACATCCACTCACATAAAATAGTAACAAGTTATCACAAAATTATAGTGAGTAAACACATACTGGTTAGAGTTTGGTTGTAGTGACTGTGTAAGGTTTGTACATATACAGTGGGTTTGGCTGTCAATGCAATAATTTACTGCTGGTAAAATTGCATTACTTTATTACAGTAACATCAATAGCAATTCTTACATCACATAGTTATGCAAAAGTTTCCCTGAATACAAACACGCTGAAACTATAAACAATAAATTAGTCTTGTTTGCAAGAGGATGCAATCACTGTATACTGATGTAAAATATATCTAGTGATACCCATACTGTAGTTAATCAGTAAATAAGAAAGGGGGGAGTGTACTGCTTCCGGTCATCTAAACTACTCGCCTCGGTTCCCCGCTCGCCTCGAAGTTGCGCTTTCTCGACGAATAGATAGAAAAAATTTGTGGTAATACTCGCCTCGGTTCCACGCTCGGCACGAAACCGCGCTTCCCCGACGTATATATAAAGTCATGCTGTCAGTATCCGCCTAGGTTTTACGCTCCGCTCAAATCCTCGCTTCCCTGACGGATATATAAAGTCATCTGGTTAATATTCACCTCGGTTTACGCTCGGCGCAAAGCTGCGCTTTCCCGACGAATATACAGGGTGTCACAAGCAAGCGTGGGTCTTCAATAACTCATTTGCGGTTGGAGATATCGAAAAATGTTTCAAATAAAAGTTCCACCAATTCAACTTCTCTATACCATAAAATTATTTTCGAATATACAGGGTGTCCCGTTTTCCTGTACGCAACCTTACTTAATTTTTTAAATGGAATGCCCCATTTATTATTACTTTATTAGATTTCTCGCTTAATTTAAAGGCCACTTCGTTAACTATACATTATGGCTGAAATGCACCGTTCCTCAGAAAATTAGCGCTAAAGGAAGAAAAATGCCGTTTCGGTACCCTGCGCCATTTTTCATATCTCCGAAACAAAAGAACTTAGAGGAATGCGGTTTTCACAGATCGCTTCTAAGAGAAATGACCTACCATTTGCACTATTTACACAAACATGTTTCTGTTAAATTCATTCAAAGCTACCGCTTCAAAAATAAATTGTTTCAAACCGGCAAAACTTGTTTTTTCAAATAGAACACTATTATTTTTTCAGCCCATCATATGCAGAATTTTATTTCCTTTCGTCTGATATAAGGTTGTTGCTATCAGTTCCTAACAGTTTTTGAGAAAATTGCAGTTATATTCTAAATTTTAATTGAATCGGATCATCATGTACGCCTTGGTCGGTGATTAGCTTTTGTTTTCTACAATGTCATATTTGTGAACTTCATAAGGTGTTCAGTAAAGTTTCATTGTATCGTTGTGTTTGTTTCATTGTAACTTTGTGTTCATTTTCCGAACTGTTCCGCTATGGCGTTGAATAAAGAAGAAATGATAGATATGGTTCTTATTCTTGGGGAATGTGAGAGAAATCCCCTCTTGGCATCGAGGGTGTATGCCCAGCGTTATCCAAATAGACGACATCCTAGAGTGGAATCGTTCAGCAGGGTTCTGGAGCGGTTTCTTACTAGAGAATCAGTGGAGTCTGGAAAAAGAAACTACGCCAAGACGGTCTGTACAGATGAAAATGAGTTCCGTGTTTTGGCGTTCTATTTGAAAAAAACAAGTTTTGCCGGTTTGAAACAATTTATTTTTGAAGCGGTAGCTTTGAATGAATTTAACAGAAACATGTTTGTGTAAATAGTGCAAATGGTAGGTCATTTCTCTTAGAAGCGATCTGTGAAAACCGCATTCCTCTAAGTTCTTTTGTTTCGGAGATATGAAAAATGGCGCAGGGTACCGAAACGGCATTTTTCTTCCTTTAGCGCTAATTTTCTGAGGAACGGTGCATTTCAGCCATAATGTATGGTTAACGAAGTGGCCTTTAAATTAAGCGAGAAATCTAATAAAGCAATAATAAATGGGGCATTCCATTTAAAAAAATTAAGTTAGGTTGCGTACAGGAAAAACGGGACACCCTGTATATTCAAAAATAATTTTATGGTATAGAGAAGTTGAATTGGTGGAACTTTTATTTGAAACATTTTTCGATATCTCCAACCGCAAATGAGTTATTGAAGACCCACGCTTGCTTGTGACACCCTGTATAAGGTTATGTTGTCAATACTCGTCTTGGTTTCCACGTTTCCCCAACGAACATATATATACAAATAAATAGAAAATTGGTATTGTTCGTTGTTGGACACGATTACAAATATGTGTACCTTAACCGTGACAATGGCTTTCATTTGCCCGTCACCAAAGACAGTCATACCTGTACGTGAAGTCGTTTCCACATCGGCAGTAAACTCGCCGAACAAAAAGACAACTTATGCTTTGTACCTTTACACAAATCATCTATAGCCTCGGGTTTTACTAGTGGTCATCGGTCAATCACTCTCAACAATAACCGCAAACTATACTTGTGAAACGACTTGTACAGAAATGCCAATGATATCACTAATTTGTGAACACCCTATGAATTACAAAAAAAACACCTTTATTTTGTGCTTCAATTTGTTTTGAGCATGATCTAATAAATTAAAATTTTGCATTAAATTATTCGCAAATGGATTCACCGACCGTCCCCTAATTTGTATTTATTTGTTTCATTATTATTTCTTTTTTACCATTCAGATTTTATGCAGACATCTATTTTATGACAAAAAATAAACTTACTCTTTCTTTGCGCTTTCTTATTAAAATATTAAAAATATAATTATCATAAAGCACGCACTTTGCTTTTCGATTAATCACGAATTTCAGAAAAATCGAAAATCGATTAATCGGTTAATCAATTTGGAAAGTCGATTTTTGAAATAGATTTTTAAAATGGTTTTAAAGTCGATTTTTAAAATCGGTTCTTAAGTCAATTTTAACATCGGTTTTTAAATCAATTTTTAAAATCGCTTCTAAAGTCGATTTAAAGAAACGGTTTTTAAAGTCAATTTTATGAATTGGATTTTAAAATGGTGGTTTTTATCAATTGTAATGGCGAATTGTAACTAACGTAACCAATATTAATTGAATTAAAAAAATCTGAAAAAAAACGCGGAATAAATAACTGCCAGAAAAATACACGCATAAAAAGCAGGAGGAAAGAAAATCCGCTGGTAAAAAAGAGGTCAATGTCAAAAATGTCATTTAATGCGACCAAACGACCGAACTTTTGATACCTTAGCGCAGAGGCCCGGCTCGAGTAATTTTGACTCGTGAGGTATTATTTGAGCAAATAAGTGCCCATCATGAGTCTTATGGGGGTTATCTCTTATGATTAGTTCTCTATTTCTAGTAGTCAAAGATTTGAGCCAAAACGAAGAATCATCTATCTTTTACCTATATGGATTAATAAATTTTCCAAGCATTCATGCAATAATATTTTCTTTTATTATCGACCTCTAAACGAAACAAAAAAAAGTATGTTAAAATATCCTATAATCCTAACATTGACAAATTTTACCTGCTGCACCGTCTAACTTAGATTTAACTGTTTTAATCCTCTTATTGTTAACTATGTATATTTTTTAAGGAACATTTGTCAGCCTAAAACTGTCATTGTTTTGTACGGGTACATAGTCGGTTTTGGCCAACGTAAAAAACTGTAAAAGGAACTCTTTTACAAAGTAAGATAAATAACGAGAAAACTTATAAAACACGTTTCTACAAAAAATATTTATTGTTTTATAAAATACGTATACGTACAACCTAGAATATTTTAAATTATTTTCTTAAACTTAGTACCGTTTTTAACACTTACCTCTATTATTCGTCACAATATTAACATTAATGGAAGAACCACTACAATATTTTATATTATAAAAGAGGTCTGCTGCTCGAGGGGTAGAAATTGAATTATTTTTTAAAACTAAATGGATCTGGATTTAAATGGAAGCAGCTTAAGTAGTTAAAATTTGCAAAGATTTTACAAAATTGCATTAGATAGAACCAAATAAAAAATAGGGTTTTTATTTAAAATGAGAATAGTTAATGGTTAATTCCGGTACATTTTATTCAGCTTGTTTATAGAGAAATTCATGACAAAATTATTGTAACAAATTCGTGCACTTATGGCAGTAAGAATTGATAAATTTGAGTGGGGATTATTGTTAAAAACGAAACCGCCATTGACAGATTAGCAATTGCATTTATGCTCAACAGTTTTGTTGAAGTTACAATCAAATTTAATTTAAGTTCTTTTTGTGTTGGTTATTACTTAACCGTAAGTTTTATTTTAATTTTTCTTATAATTAATATTTATTTTATTGTAGCGCACCTGAGGACCTGATATCGGCGAGTACACGTTTATTAAGTTATCGCATGAGAATTATTATTTTATTTTTGAAACTCCAACTAATTTAGTGTTTATTAATTTCTAATTGTACAAATATTGAGTTAGTTTGTGAGTTGTTAATTTGTTTGCGGAAAAGCGTGACAAATTATTACTGCAGATTTTGATAAACAGTTATATATAAATTCTTTTAAAATAAATGTTTAAAAATAGAAAAACGTAATTTCAAGCTTATTATTTTGTTCTCGAACTTTTTACTGTTGATATGTGTGCATATAAAAAATCTACGATCACATGGTTTCCAACTTTTTACTATTATGGTAGTACCTGTAGAAATATTTTTCAATCAAACACAAGTATCAATAACGGTTTATAAATGAAATAACATTTCATTAAAAATAGTAGTACTTGCTTATGAACTAATTACCACTGTCAAAATACATAGCATGCAAAGTAAAATAAACATAACACAATCAGGAAGTAATTTTTTTTAGTTTAACTTCTGGCTCTTGAATGAACTTCAAACTCCACATCTACACAAGACAGATATGCTTTTGTTATTCCATCATATCCTTTCAGTTTAATCTTCCAAAAGGCATTCGGGATAGGTAACAACGTTAAAGACTTCTCGTATATTGGCATTTGATTTAGCGTGTAGTTGCCCTACAACAAATTTTAAAAAAATATGTACTAGTATGTTAGACTCAGATTTGAGTAAAATTTTTGTTTTCACACAAATCTATATTTTATATCGTACAGGTATTAGAGATTGAATTATTAGTTATTTTGGATTTAGCTTCTGACTTTCAGCATTTCTTTCTCGCTTTTAAATACAATCAAAACTTGTTAAATATTTAAAACCTATTCTGCCGTACGTTCATTTCTGCCGCTATTATGCATTAAAATTTAATAGAAAGTTTTGAAGTGAGGGAAGAGTCTCTTAATAAAATAATAAAATTATTTTTTAGGCGTGTTCAAGAGCGTAAAATCGTTTTAGCTATTTGTTATTCATCTGAGTTTTCTGAGAGTTTCCATAAATATAATTAATCTAAACTTCTTCTACTTATCCTATTTTAAATTTTCTTTTGCGAGAATATTTTGAAAACCATTAATTATATTTGCAAATGTACCTACTATATAATATACTGCTTTTAATGGATTTATTAAAGGGTTATAGGACTAAGAGCATTATTGTGCAAGTAAATAATTAATAAAGTTACCACTATAGAACCTGCCACAGCTTTATATTTCAGTGACAATATATTAATGATTTGTAATATTTACATAACGTCTCTTATGGTCATATTGTGTAAATCAAACGTTCCATAACTAATTTATGGTATAAATTTGACAAATTGTATTAAGGTTTCTACGTTTAATTAAATATTTGAAGCAACTTACCACTTTAATAGGACATTCATTCGGCATGGTAAAATGATCCATAAATACCGTCCAAACTTGATTTTTTCCCCATAATTTCACAAATTTCAGTTGATGTATAATCTTTTAAAAAGTACTCGCATGAATCTGCGAGATCGTAGTTTTCACATTTCCAGAAGCTGACAGATATCTTAAACAATTAATAAAATGAAGTGCATCAACTCATACGTTTAGATCTTTATGTTTGCGTGATACCACAAACAGAACAAAAATTATTTTGTAATGACGTTATTAAATGTAATGCTCGGAGAGTTTGAGTTTTAGTTGGTGTAAATTGAAACGAACTGTTTGTTAGCAAACTTCTCAACTTTATGGTACTTATACAACACAATGACGTAATTAAGTAATATATTTAAATCATAAAATAATGCATAAATATTCTGATAAAATTTATTTATGTTCAAAGAAGAAGTACCTGTATGTACATAATTATTCAGGAAATTGATGTAAGATTGGAGGGATTTTTATTAATGTCAATCTATAATACTTTAAATATCGTATAAATTCCTAAGATAAAATTTGGGTTGGGAACAATTTAATTTAAATATTTAACAGAGTGCGCTTTTTTTCGTGTAAAGTTGACAGGTTAAGAAAGTATATCAGAGAATTTTAAATTTTTTTAAGCATAAAAATTGCTTCATCGAAAAACTTTAGTTTGTTGTCATTGGTTATTTTTCCACTCCTCAAGGTGAATAGGACATTTACTTACGAAGACCTTAGTTAAACGGATCAATACTCAATAATGCCTGTGACGACTAAGAACTTCCTCTATCTTAGAGTATAGTACTGTTTCAATGAGATCTTTATAAGAAATCAGTGCTACTGATGTGAGTCGAAAATATGTTATTATTATCATCACCTTCTAATATGTCAGTATTCAACTTATTAGTATGATGGTCGATTTGTCGCCACTGAATCTATCAACATATTCTGCTCATAACCATTTGAGCATCGTGATTCAATCTATTGTGTATTTCCGCGTTTTTCCATCTTTTTCTAGGGTTACTCTAAATTTTTGATTGATATGTTAGTATGTCTGCTCCATATGTTGTCACTGAGATATAAGTTTACTATGAAAACGTGCTTTAATACTCATGCGTTGCCCCTCCCAATCATATTCTTCTGGAAAGTCTTGTGTTTGGTTGTCCCATTAATTCATTGCTCACATATCTTTACTTGTTTCTTTACTTCGACACATCCTGAGGAGGTTAGTGAGAGGCACACCGATTATACAGTTAGTTTGCTATTAAATCGCCCATAAATATTTTATTCGCTCTTCAACCTAATCCTGTCTTCTGGAAAGTTCTTGTGTTCCGCAATAAAATTGTATTTTTTAGAAACGTAACAGCATTGGGGAGTCTGTGGGTACAGCTTTAAGCTATTTATTAGGGAAAAACACCTGAAATTAATACAGATAAGTCGAGTTATATGCAACAGCTTTTTTGATTTCATTCGAATTTTCAGAAGTGGGATATAAATGGAAATATAGTAAAAATATAATGAAAATAAGCCATCTGTTGAAAAGAGGAGGTTAAAATTTAGCTTTGTGGCGATGATGGTTCCTCAACCAAGTATAATAAAAGATACAACCAATATTATGAAAGGTGTTGGGAGTGTATTAACCATTAAAAATGCATCATATGAGAATTTATCATTTTAATTAACAGAGAATAGCAAAACTAAACTAACTTACAAGAAAAATGGAACAAGAGTTGCTCTTAAGTAAAACCACTACTGACATCTATTAACTAATTTTAACTAGATCTATGGTAAGTTGTTAATACCCCAAGCATACATTTTACAAAAAAATTGTAAATAAGCTTTTTGATCAAGAAACTGTTTCTAACCATCTTAATAGACCCAGCATTTTTTGTTTTTGTATGACTTGGAATGTTTGTAATGTTTATTAAAACTGTCGGAGGTTTTTTATTCTTTATTAGTGCTGATATTAACTTTAATTTGTTTATTATTTATGATATTTTTCTTACAATAAAAGATTTCCGGATTTAAATTATCATTGATTTGTTTCACGTGATTGCTTCCTAATGTTTCCCGGCTAATTATAGGGGTTAGGTTTTTGTTTAACTCGTGTTTAATATTTTGTAATTTGATTGAAAGCCAATAATGTTTCTTTAAAAAATTAATTATTTTATTTACGTCCTAGAGTTACCTGCAAAAAGATGTAGATTTTCTTCTCTAGCGTTCTCTCTAAATGTCCGCCGATGGCGTTTTGGTAGTAAATAGAAAACTATTTAAAAATGTTTGATAACTATAAACCCGCAACTGATACCGCTACCGTAACCCAGAGAAAAACGAGATTTTGAGTTTACCCACTCATCCTATAACTAGGACACAATTTACTAAAGTGGCTATAAAAAGTTGGTAGTATGTTCTTTAAAAAAAAAGTATAACCTGACTGTATGCGGCAAATGCAATGCATTTTTTAAACACTTATGCAGTATAGGGGGAACATGATGGACATGTATGAACATAGAAACGTCATAAAACAAGAATGTAATTAGTGGGACTCAATTTTCTATAATCTTTATACAATTTACGTAATAGTTGCAAAAAATGAAATTGAATAAAGAGTGAAGTAAGGTGTAATTTGGTTTACCTTATTTTATGATAATCAGCTATTTTCTAAATTTCTTTATTTTAATATCGTTACATTTCCCCCCACTGTCTTTAAACCAATCGTTGAGTCTTCAGCGGTAGGTATCATGGCTTTGCCTCACACGATGAGCGGTTTAATATTGGATTGTAGGTTTAGTTTACCACAATCTTTTATTAGCAACAAATCGTTTTCTAACACAATGTAATGCATTTTATAGGTTAACAGTGACAGTTGACATGTATTTTAGCATGAATTTAGCATGAATTTAACCTTTTCTATGCTAAATTGATGTAGTTTTTGTTATTTTCCACGTGTCACGTGACAGTTATAGCTCCGTCCTTGCACCTCTCTTTCGATCATGGCGACTTCAAAGCAAAGGTGCACGTTACTTCATTTTAATGTTTGTTGTTACACTGTCAATTGACTGTCACAAATTAGGTAACTGTCAATAAGAGATGGAAACAAATTTTTCACGATTTGTAAGAACTTTACTTGTTATGAATTTTAACAATATTAGCATATTAAAATATTAAAAGGTGAGAACTTGAGTTAATTTTTGTAAAATTTTCACAAAACATCTACAGTTACAAACTAAATGTTTCTTATAAAATTCAAAATCACTGGTACGAAATTAAAAAAAATTTTTTTTGATAAGATGAAAAAGGGTATTCCATTTGTAGTACATACTTGGCGTTCATAGCTATCTTGCTTTTTCGCATCTTCTAAATCTTCAATCAGTACATGAACCACGTGGATTTCATGTAGATCCATTATGAATATCTTATGAACAATATAATAATAAAATAGGTAAACTTTATATGCGGAAAAGTGTTACGTCAATTTTATTTTCTCCTACTACGACCAATAGAAAATAATTTCTCACGACGTTGAAGGAATGGGAGGTGGAAATTTTCCAAGAATACCAACTTTACGGTTTCAAGAGAATTTTTGTCTTTCTCATAACAAAATAATTCTCACAATTCAAGAATAGTGGCCCATTACGTAAAATATAACCGTGCGATGTAAATTAGTAGTGTAGCGTGGTACCTTGCATTACTTTTAACAAAAATTAAGATACCAACATAGTGTTCTTTATGTACCGTAAATTAGCAGCTTTATGAAATCGTTTATCATAATATCATTTATCATTATACATTATATATTTAATTCTTCTTGACGTCTATTATTAAAAACAATTATACTAAATTGTTATCTGCCTAATTTCTATTTCCCGTCAACCGTAAGCGCCGATGAATGCTTTGTTATTTAAATATCCATTATATATTTTCTTTAACATGAAACAATCAATAAAAATCACATAAAATGCAATATGCTTGAATTCAAAAATGAAAATTAAAAAATTTTGTACGAATGTTAGTTACCCTTGGTATAGCAATCAGAAATCTTGAATCAAACCTTTAATCTTGAAGTGCAAGACCTGGTTACTCAATAATGCTGCAGATGATACTGAAAAAGCGCGTCTCCTAGCTGTACCTACACGTGAATCAGGACCTTTTCCATCATCAACACTTGTCACCTTTCTAGATAACAATACAATAAGAACTGCTGTAGGACTGTGTCTTGGATGTCGATTATTTGAGTCATTTTGTTATGCATGTTCTACACAAGTAGATTGTTACATCATTGTCTAAGATGTACGAAATTATCAGCCAGAAGATTTCGCCATTCGCTTTTGAACGAGACAATTTGCAGAGTCCTGATTTGTGCTGGTACTCCTGCCATATGAGAACTTCCTGGTCTATCTCGTACAGACGACGACAAACGACAAGCTGGTATGTCCCTGTCAACTTGGAAGCTCGGACGTCCGGTTGTTTAGGACGTGACATGAGTAGACACTCTAGCACGTAGTTATGTCACATCCACATGTTCCAACGCTAGATGGGCGGCAAACAGTGCTGAGAAAAAGAAGCAGGCAAAATATTCTTCTTTTCCGTCACATTTTTTGTTTATTCCTGTCGGGTTTGAAACCTTTAGTGCGTGGGGTGAACATGTTTTAAATTTTTACTTGATGTTAGTATACGGTTACAGAAAGTACCGGGTAAATATAGGTCCATGGAATTTTTGAGGTAACGGATAAGTGTAGATATTCAAGGAGGGAATGCGTGGTGCATCTTCTCATCGGTTCCCACCAGTTTCGGACTTGATATCTTTAATTATTAGTGTTGATAATGTATTATGTACAATGAAATAACAAATTCTTTACTAGGACTGCAAAATTTGTTTAGTATTTGTCTGACAATTAAGTAATTACGGAGGGTAATAATAATATTAAATTAGTTAAATAAAAAACTAATTTTTGTAAACTAAACAAAACGTCAACAAAATCAAAAAGTCACATATTAATCGGCGTTCGGTTATTTTATTTTGTGTTTATTGTTAAATTAATAAGTACATTTTTTTAACATTTTAACTTTTATCAAAAAATGATCCAATCATCAATTGATGAGTTTTATTAAAAAATTATTGGCGTTTAACTTAATCTGTGAAAGTCTTGGTAAAGCCCTCACAATAAAGGTCGAAACGTCGGCGTTCTTATCTTAGTTATTTGTTTCTGTCCACAAAAAAGGAGTCTGTAAGATCCTATTAAATTTGAAAATTTACATTTTTGAATTTTTTTAACGCGTTTTAAGCGAATACATAAACTTTTAAATGTTTATGATGAAAATTTAGATAGTTGTATCTGTGGTTGTGTTTTTAACACATGTGAATTTTGACTACCTGAGTTAAACCGAATTTAACGTATCTATCAATGCTGATATAAAAAATATATAAATTGTTTTAAACATGCATACGTTTTAATACATTAAATTATTTTTGTTTAAAAAAAGGACATTTTGAATTAAAAAGAAATTATATTAGAGAGGGAAATGGAAAAAGTAAGGATTAAACTAAACTGTTAGTTGAGTACAAAAAGGTGAAATCTATTTCATTGTTGTCAAGAAAAGAAAATTTTAACACTCCTTCTTTTCATTTTTTGTATGTAAACTGGATATCAAGAAAATCATTCGTCCGATTTTTATGATACTTTGTACAGGGTTATTCATTATAAATGTCCCAGCCCTTATCATAGTTATGATTGCACATACAAAAAATTTTTAATGTAAAAGATGTGGTTATAAAACCAATTTTATTATAACGTTAACAAAAGTACAGTGGCGTGCGTAGTTTAGGGAACACAAAAAAGTAATACGTATTTTTAAATAAAACACCTTGTATCTTATTAAATTTTTTAAAAGATCTGTTTCTTCTGATTTAAAAAATATACCATATCATACCTCCTGTCTTACACCGTTATTAAAGGATAAATATAGTAAATTAAACTCATTCTCATTTAAAAAAACTAATTATTTTTTGTGTTCTCTAAATTACGCACGCCACTGTACTTTTGTTAAGGTTTAATAAAATTAGTTTATAACCACGGACCTTATTCTTTCTTCATCCATAAAATGTTGGGCTTCGGTGAAAACCTGCAGTTTGTCTAGTCGTGAAACAGCTGGACTTGCTTCTATTCCTATATTTTTCTGGTAATTACGTTTTTTATATCTTCGTTAATCTCCTCTTCCACTACTCCTTTGCGTGTAGCCGCATTTTTGTTATTCCCAATTTCCATGTTTTCTGTGCGATTTTTCTTGACATTCTCGATTTCTTTAGCATTATTTTCTTTATTTAAGACAATATTTTTTCTGTCTTTTTATCTGACGCTACTACATCATACTTTTTACTCTCGTGTCTAGTCGTTATTATTATTATACAAACTTGTGACTTGATTTGAATGTGTAAATCTTTATTCATTTAATAAAACTATTAAATTTTAATTAAAAAGAAAATCAAACTGATTAATGACAGAGCCTCTGCAATTCATAATTTTAAAGATTTGCAAAAAACAATTACGATTCATTATTTTTTTTCTAATTGTTTAGACCTTTGCCATATTTACAAGACACTTAATGAAAAACACACAAATAATTTAAAAAAACATGTTTATAATTTGACCCATCTCGTATAAACTTTTTAACACATACCTGGTATTAAATTAAGACTAAAACCCTATTTTTGCAAAGTGATATCAACAAAATTACTAATTTTAACAAAACTAACCTAAACATCTACTGTGACGGATATGAGTTTGTGTTTACAATTTTTGATAAAAAATTAACTTAACATTAAAAACATATTTGCCATCGACCTTTTACTATATCGTGAAGTTCGTATTCAAATTTGGGGTGTGTATTACCAAAACTCTTTATTTATTTTCACTTAATCGGATTACATTTTAACCTTAACTTTTTCTTTAATTAATACCTAATAATATTTTTTTGTAATAATTATACTGTTGTTTTAAGTTAGTACTCCGGATAACAACGGGATTTTTTAACATAACGGCCAACTATCAATTTATTTGTGCGGTATTTTTACATTTTTTTTTATAATTTTTCGGGAGCACAATACGCTCTTTACGCCGGTTACTTTTAGAATTCTCCCAAATTCCCTAATTTCACATATTTATAATCTCGTCAAAGGTTTTTTTGATTTTTATCAAGTTGACGCCGATTTTTGAGGAAATTTGGAAACAAAACACACTTGAAAGAAATTTTAATTTTAAACGGTTATAAACATACTAGTATCAAACGAAAGCTTGTAAAATTTTAAACAAAAAATGTAAATATGTTTTTACGGTTTAGGAGATATTGTTTATTTAAAGTTCGGTAATTATTTGACGTATGATGACGTCACACGATCTTATATTTTTTAATTTTCGACACGAGTTTTCTTAAATTTGAGAGTTTTTTTATACTTTTTTTTATAATTCACACCTATTAAAATGTTTATAAAATGTTATCTCCTAAATCCCCAGACTAATTAAATTGTTTGTGTAGGGGCGACATTTTCACCAGAAAATAAAGTTTTACAAAGTCTTTCTTGGATGTTTAGGACGTACTGCGTTCCATTTATGCATATTACTACATCAATCCTTGTTTATATCAACACAATTACCAAAGATTTTGTACAGAACTCCAACGATATAGGTCGTACAGGTAAGACTCGTAATAATTACCTATAAATTAGTTTGTGCAAAGCCAGATCAATTTTACTCATCGCAATATAATGTACTATAAGATATTTTATCATTTGTAAATTTATTATCTATTATTTTAGAAAAGTGCTGCATATTTTGCAATAACCGAGTGCATATAAATGCGCATACTTTTATTTCTGTGAATAAATTGTATAATGAATTTACTTAATGTATTGGCAAATTTTGAATATTATATTGCATGTAGTCAAACCTATTCTGATTTTTATAAATCTTTATATACGTTTCGACTTGTTTGATCGTTCAATAAATAATCAGTATCCGAAAATTTGATATAAATAATTTCAAGTGTACCTCAAACTTTTTTAATAAAACTTATTTATTTATAATATTTGTATAAAAGAATCATTGGAAAAAGAGTATCCGTTGAATTACAACATAAAAAAAAATTGTAAGGATTATTGATGTAACATAAACGTTTTTTTGAACGAGTTTCATAATTCGTTTTAATTCAATAAAATCAAATTTTGCAATGTAATAATTATTAGGTACTTTTTTCCAAATATTCTATGATGCTCCTATTACAAATAACTAAATTTAATTTAAAAAAAGTATTTAGATAGTAATTATTTATATCTAATCTTCGGATACTGATTATTTATTGAACAATCAAACAAGTCAAACTTAAGTAAAGATGTATGAAAAGTTATTATTGGTTTGACTACAAGCAACAATTAAAT
Source organism: Abscondita cerata (assembly GCA_030710515.1). NCBI lineage: Eukaryota > Metazoa > Arthropoda > Insecta > Coleoptera > Lampyridae > Abscondita > Abscondita cerata. Next base: position 147,682 of record JALBCR010000921.1, on the reverse strand, counting down.
ATTTAAATTGTTAAACGTTGTTAAAATAATCAAGTATATTTTTAAATGGTTGTAAAACAGACATATTAAGATTTGTAAGTCCCATTAAAGCTAAAGCATTTAATGGAACAAAAGAAATAAATATAAATCTTACCGTCAACTTATCTATTTGCTTTTTTACAAACACCTTAAAACTGATTGTCGTCGTTGCTCCATATTCGTTCCGGGTAAAAGCAACATTGTCGAACAATAAAGGTAAATGTCTTTGGCCTGGGCACATAGCAAGTTTTCGAAACTGTATTTTGCGTCCCTAAAATAAGTCATTGTTAGTGTTAAGTGCAAGGATTTCTTATAACATTAATAACACTTATATATAAAAATAATGCATCGCGTCGCGGTTGTAACAATTTGCAATATATTAAGACATAAGATACAAGTCGTAAAAACGTAATTTATTGTGAATGTGATTGGTTGATATGGTAATCATGGATTTAAAAGAAACTATTTAATTTAAATATTTTTTTTCATTAACTGTTCCATTTGAAATGGTTATGTTAGCGAACATTGTTATTCAAATTTTATACGATTAATATAGCTTCTAGTATTTTATGGCAGCAAAAGCTGTAAAACAAGTATAAAGTTAGCAGCGAAATTATACTTTTTATGTAAGCAAAATTGTTTTTCTTTCTTGCAGTTAATTCGTCGTAAACATGCATTGTGAACGCGGAACCGTCATTATTTAATGATCTCGAGTCGAAATACCTATCTTTTTTATTTATTCATCGAGTTTGAAACCTATAGGAAAACTTTTCAAACGTCCTTGAAATCTGAGAAAAGTTTACGAACGTCCTTGGGATACGTATTAGTTTAAAAAGTTTTTACTAATGAACTTTTTAATAAATCATCTCTGGGAAAGTCTCAGCCCTAAAGCTAGAAGGGTTAGGGGTGGGTTTGTTGTCGTATTATCAATTTATCCAGCACAAAAGCGCAAACGTTAATAACGACTTGATGGATTGACTTACGTACTATATGAAATTGTGTCTCGGCATACAACAACACACTGCATAAAACGGCAAAAAATAGAACAGTTTGACCCATACTGCTTTCAGCACTCAACAACCGCCCTGGAATGACTAATAGTTTTACTCGTTACTCTTAATATATTTTGCGTCAAAAACACTTTCCTAATGATCATTACTAACCGATATTTATCTAGAGGAAGCAGAGAATGACATGTAAATACAAATAAATGTTCATATACATTAATACAAATCACAATTGTAAACACAGTTCTCAATAATTCCAATGGTACTATTAAACAATGCCTACTGTGGTTACCACAACTCTACATTTAAATTCGTATTTACTCTATTTTCTTGTTGAGCGAGCAAAAGCTACGCTACATTAACTGTGTTCTGATAGCCACCATTTACAATTAAATATTTGTGTTTGCATATTTAGACGAACCCTTGATTTTTAAGCATACTCATTGTAAAAACCTTTGCATTTCGAATACACACTTACGTATGTAAATAGTATTAATCTGTTCGCCCCTTTATAAGACGGTCATTTGAGTTTCTCGTCAGGCATTTATGTAATTTTCCAATCGATTCCTTTATTTTTCTTAACATTTATTTACTTTTACATACTTACCAACAAAAATTTACTCTTTACTATAGTACAGAAGTTTAGCGGGCACGTGTTCTTTCATTTACAATTGTTAAAAAGTAAGTAGTTAACGCAAATTTGATTTAAGCAACTGAGATACATCTCTTTAACATTAAAACTAAAATTAACAACAATTTAATTACCCCAAGTGGTACCAAATATTTGAGTAACATTATACAACTATAATATTTAAATTTTGTTAAATATTTCTAAAGAAAGGTAAAATATATTTGAAAAATTTTCAGTAAATATTTACTCAAGCGATTTAGAAATCTTTATATTTTATAGTTGCGAGCAGAAATATTTACATAAACTTTAATACAATTTTTACATATCATTGTTTATATAATCAAAGTAAACGGATTTAATAAAATAACAAAAATCCATACAATCAAAGTTGACATTAACTTCTCTAGAAAAACAAATGTACACTCATGAAATTTAAAACTTGGACACCACAATTTCTGTAAACAAAAGTTTGCACATTGTGAAGCGGGCTTAAAGGTATCATTTACAATTCTAACAGCAGGTAGTCTCAGCAGGGGTTATCTTATAGAAGGACTGTAGAATGAATCATTACACTAATCGTAAGCACGTTTTAGAAAATAGGTAATTTACGTTGCTTACTTAATTTTTTCTTTAAAGAATATATTTGAAGGTATCGCTAATTAAACACCATAGCTCGATTAATTATCGAATCAAAATTTTGTTTAGGAAATGTTTACAAAATAAAATTCGAAATAATTTTGATTTAAAAAACGTCTACAAGCAATAACTTTTAAATTAAATCAAAAAAACAAAACATGGTTACTTGGGTTGACTGATTATTACTTATTTTTAAATAAATCTAACCTACTAATTATTGTAAGTTATTAAAAAAAATCATTAAACTCTCTATTCATAATATGTTTCGGTTGCCTACACAAAATGGTGTTTTGCAATTCATTTTAAAAAAAATTATAATAGTATATTACTCGTTCCATTGAAGCACTCCTCGCCGCGCTCGTCGTGCTTCAAACACACTCGTGTGATAATACAGCGTCTTAAACGAGTGTAATATTCTATTTTATCTACTTTGTTTTACTACTAATTATTAAAATATTGGTTGCTACATTTTCGTATATTAGACTAGGGACTTTTTATGGGTTGGTAACACTGTTAGTAACAGTGAAAAAATTCAAATCTGTCATTTGAGTTTAAATTTTTTGAAATGGAAACTGAAAATGGATTTAGCTGTACACCGTCAGATATTCGCGAAGCCGCTTAAGAGGTCACTGCAAATTTGCTGCCAGCAAAATCCAAGCCGGCATATGACAAAGCGTACCGTATCTTCACAGAGTGGTGTCGGAAAAAGGTGGCTTAAACGTGACAGAAAATTTTCTTCTTGCTTATTTTCAAGAAATGAGCAAAACAAAGAAGTCTTCAATACTTTGGACCTTATATAGTATGCTCAAAGCATGCTTGAATGTTTATCGGAATTGTGACATTTCGACACTGTGTGCCTTTCTAAAGCGGCAGTCTCAAGGCTATCAGCCCAAAAAGAATCTAAGATATTGGACGTTGCAAAAATAAATCAGTTTTTAACACACGCCACCGACCTGCAATATTTGGCAATGAAAGTACGTCCGCAAATCAAGTTTAATTTGAACGTACCTACTTATGTTTTCATTTTTTAGGTAATACTTATAATGGGATATGCTAGAGCGTGCCGACGTGATGAGCTCACTAGGATGTCCACTGACGATGTTGACTATAAAGAAGACACGATTATCGTCAGAGTTCCTAAAACTAAAACGAATGTAGCAAGATTATTTTTAATAACCGATGCACACTAGCTTCTCCTTATTAAAAAATATTCTAACCTCCGACCCCGTAATATAGCTACAAAGAAATGGCCGGTGCACTGCTAGTGCAATACGAATCAATAAGATTAGTCAAGTGCCACGTATAATTGCTTATTTTCTGGACCTTGCTAATGCAGAAGAATACACTGGTCACTGTTTCCGTAAGTCTAGTGCATCAAGCTTGGCCTATAATGGTGCAGACTTGATCATCATTAAAAAACACGGGGCTTAGAAGTCTTCAGCAATAGCAGAGGGGTACATTGAATAGAAAAAGCGAGGTGGCCGATATGCTGAGACTATCCACATCCACATCGACTCTTGTTAACGTCCAGTCAGAGTTTGTACCCACTGCAACTACGAGCAATATAAACATTAACAAGACTGAGACTACTAACCTTAATCAAAGCGTTATCACCCAAAATGTCTCTGGGATTACCATCAATGCCCAAGCCCATAGTAATGTAGTTGTTAAACTGTTCACTAATTGTAAATTGTTATCTACTGATTAAATACCTACTTGTTTTGTAATTTTAACCCCCAAAAGCCTACGGGCTCTGGCATGCGCTAATTGGGTTTTAATAAATTTATAATTTCGCTTGACGCCAAAATATGAACGTGGATGCGATGTGCTCCTACCGATTTTGCAGGTTGACTTCATAACACTAAAATTTGACATGTTCTGTGACACAGCCGATGTTACCAATCTACGATAACTAAAAATTACCAAAAAATAGCCTTCATTATTAACGTGTTTTTGATGTAATAATGTGTCCATTAGTAACGCAAAGTAGATAAAGTATTTTATTAAATGTTGTCAAGTATCTTGCTATTCTGGAAAAATAGACCATTATACTTGGAATTTCGAAATATGGTAAATAATGAGAAATATGATAACTGAAAGATGTCTAATTTTTCGATGAAATTCTCGTCAAAATTGACTTAATGCGACGTTTATCCAATAAATCTAATACAATGATTTTTAGATAGTATTATTAGGTAATATACTAAATAAAATTTTTTTATATTAATGTCGATTGTAAATTTCACAAATGAAATACGATTTACAATGAATAAATGTTTTTTTTTAAATTTCGCGCTGCTATTGCCATTCTTACAAAAGCTTCGAGACATTTCACATAGATGGAATAATACATTTCTCAGTGCATTATATACACACATAAATTTTAAAATGTTAGACGTTAAGAGGAATACATACTAGCAGCGCTCCATCGCTAAACCATACACTATAAGTACTCTTAAAACAGTTTTTAATTTTTAATGTTTGAAGTAAAACTTAATGTTTTATGAAAGACAAAACTTAGGGCTTTGTCGCTATAGTATCACTTTTTTTCAAAATGCTTACTTTTTGTTTTTTTTCTATTTTGGGTCGCTTACAGAGCTATAAAAGCACCCAAATGAGTTCTTTATAGAAATTCGTGTTCTTTTATAGAAATACAACAATTTTTATTTCGAACGGTGGTAACACTGATAACTTGAAAATTTGAGCCAATTTTATAGGTGCTTTAAGACAATTTCACGCATTAAAATGTTTACCCATAGTGCATGATTTAGCGACGGCGCACTGCTAGTACGTATTCCTCTTAACAATTGAAAGCACCAGTGGAAGAAGGGGTTATGTTACAAAATATGAATAACTTTTAACAAATCCTTAAAAACTAATTTTGTAATTAGGTTAGTGTAATAGAAGGTGAGTTTTAATTTTTTGTTATTATTTTCATGCAAATTGCCCTTCTTTGATAAATATTTTTAAAACGTTATGTTTTCAAGAGGATTTTCTTCTTTCTCGCGAGAAAATAATTTTCTACAATTCAAAATTTTTGTGCTCTGGTGTTTTGGCCCTGAAACAATTAGGTGAGCACAAGTTTCACAAATAAAATTTTACATGTAAAATGCCATTACCGAGTGCCCGAATCAACACCCGGTATATCGTAATAAATTGTATTTGTTGTAATTTATTTTTCATCAGTGTCCAAATACATCTTAAACCCTTTGGCACATTACGATATATTATTTCAGGCAATGTACACACTCAAGGTAAAACAGTTTCAGTTTTGGTGACATCTTTTGTACCCAACAGTTCCCATTTTTAGCGATCATCTCCACATATTGGGGCTGTCCATCATTGATATAAATTATAAAATAACACATTTCCTTTTGACAAATATTCAGCTGTCCTTGAATCTGAAATTTAAGACCTTCTGGTAAACACAATAGTACGCATAATTGGATGTTTGTTCTGTTTACCTGATAATAATTTGATTGCATTGTTTTTCATTTCAACACACAATCTTTTTTTCTCTAAATACTCCTTTAAAGTTTTCCCATATTTGTGCACAGAGTGCACAGAAGAGCATTGTCTCCAATAAGTAATAAATTAATTTGTAAGTAATACAATCTTTTCTTTATTCAGAGTTACTATCTGGAGAAGCTCCTAAATACTCGGTTTCTTTGTGAATAAAAAGTCGCGCCTCAGACACAATTGCATCTGGAAATATTTCTATAAACATTCTGCGTGCCACAGCTTTCATTTCTTTTCCATATGTTATTGCTGCAGAAGTGAAAGAAGTTATCAAACTTTTTTCACAAAATTGTGACATAAAATATAATATTTTTCCTATCAACCTCTCCAAAGACAGACGCAGTTAATTGATTCTGTTTTTTTTTCATATATTTAGTTTCCCCATGAGTGCCACAGAAAACCCTTCCAACTCTCATTTAGATTCTCTTCTATTGAATGGAATGTTTTGTATGACATTGCTGGAATATCTATGCTAGCTAATACTTCATCTAAGTAGATATACGTATTTCCACTGGATACGGTTCCCCAAACTGCACCCATATTGATGGGTGATGTAGAGCTGTGATAAGGGTGAGTGTAATATGTCTCAATCTTCTCACATGCATCACACTTAAACACCAATACACTAATTAATCCCATTTTCTTGTTTTAATTGCATGTGACCAGTAGTACACACATTCATATGATTTTTTTGAAGTTTTAAAGCCCAATTCAAAACATATTGTAAATCAACCACACGATTGTCATGAATAATATTTTCACTTGTAGGAGGAACTGGTTCTATATACACTTCATGTTCCAGTAAAATGTGTAATCATTTCATTAGTTTTGTCAACTAATACAATAAGATCTTACTGTTCATATTCTTCTGGTAATATAAAAGAATATTCGTGAAGACCTTGAACAATTTCAACATCTTTAGAATTTTTATTCTTTGATTCTGATGTAAGTTCAGTATCACTGCTATATTTCGTGAATTCATCACTAATTTAGTATGAAGTACAAAATAAGTAAGTAATGAAACAGTAGTATAATTTTTTTCTCTACAAGAAACATATTTACACTTTTTCTATAAAATAATTTGGGGAGCCAATATTTGAACATTAAGAATTTAACATGGAAATCCCAATGGTGCGTGAACCAATTCTAAACCCTGTATATTAGTGCTTGCTGACAATTTCTACATGGAACGTAACATTACTTTTTCATAATTTATAAAGAAAATATTTTATTCTTTTTTTTCTAAAGAATAGAGCAGTTACAGAATTGTTCATTATTTTAAAAATAACCTAACGGGAACTTTCATTGTAAACTAGCACCTATACACAATGGAATATAGTATTAAGGCTGACGGAAATAATCTGTTGAATTTGAAGTAAAGTTCCTAGAGTAAGAATGATCATTATTGAAGTGGCTGAAACTATTTACAAATTGTAAGTGTTGCTCAAAATAGAATTTGTCTAATCACCTTTTCTTGTTTTTCTAGTACTCTTTTCGAGAACGTTTGGTATGTTTCCTAATTCTGCTATGAAAAAATTTGCTTCTACTCATGATTTACTAAAACCAAAGAACAACTGCGTTCTTTGCGGTTTTTTAAAACTAAAACCTTATATTATTGATTGTACGAACTACCTCGAACAGTGATTACACCTGAAGTGTTTAAAATTTCAAAATTAATTTTATAAGAAGTTATATGTATCTATTATAATGTGTGTCTCACGTAAAAGTTAACACAGCAATTTACTGTGTTAAATTGAAAATTAACATATATCTTTTTTTGGAACAATTCGAACCAATACGCTGTGTCTACGATAACAATTCTCACTATGAGGATCTCGGAAATGATAATAGATACAACACCGGTTAAATGGAAAAAAAGTTGTTTAATTAGATGACCAATAACATGACAAAAAAATCGATGGTGTGTTTCTTTATTTTTGAGATATTTGAAAAACAATGGAATTTTTTTAATTTCTAGAGCAAAAATACAAACACTTCGTCATGGTAACTTGTTATGGACTTTAACATGGCATAGTTAGTTTTTTAATCGGATTTCTATTATCATTTTTGAGATCGCGATAGTGAGAATCCTTATTTTGGACACAGTGTATAATCAACATATTTTGTTGAATAGATAAATAGAACAAATCGATGTGATTATAATAAGTATTCAAAGCGTATTTTACTTGAAATCAGGCTTTCGTGGACGAGTTGGTTAATAGTTGCTTAGTAGTGTTTTACCGTACCTAACAATGGTTCAGTTCTGATTGCAGTATTTTTCTTATTAAGTAAAATGTGTGTCTTGCGACATGTCGTGTAAACATTGACACGTTTGAATAGTATAAACTAAGAAAAATTTTACTTATGTTCATTGCTCCACGAGAGCTTAAAAGACCAACAGCCGTCTTGTACAGTCGTATACCGCACTTAAGTATACACCTCTGAAGAGTTTACAATAAGAGCGAAATGCTGCATCAGGTGTTCTTTTGTTGCGTGTGTACTTCTGTACAAGTTATCTTGGTTTTATCGTCAAAGTGTGTTACAAGCTTGATAGCGCTTTGAACTTTAACACACACATGCCGTTACAGTTAACTTTTTCTTATTAAGTTTATTATCAATTTCATTATAATAACATTTAGTTGGAAATATTAAATTCGTTTTATAAAAATTGTATATAAATAACACCGATAATAATTATATTAATAAAAAAAATTACGGCTAGCAGGATCGAACTCAGATCCTTAGCGTAAATTATTATAAAGATTTTTTTTGTTTTTATTAAAATACGCTTTAAACACTTAGATTACCACATACATTTGTTCTCATTTATCTTTACAATGAAATATGTTACTATATTGTGCTCAAATTGTGGTAGAAAAAAAATGGATTAATTTTGAATAGAAACTCTTTATGTCCCTTTTATGCACTTCTCTATCGAGTTCGCCAATGGTTTGCCCGATCTAGACACCACAAATATTGTCGCAGGAAGCTCTGTTTTTTTTGGAATTTTTAATTTTCGAAATAGTAGTAATGACAGTCATACATATAACAGATATAACTTGTTTTGCATAAATACATAAACAATCATTTACTTACTTGAGACAAACTATGTATAATTAAACAAAGAAAACTATAGTAACTATTAGGCACTTAGTTTCTGATAACACACAAAAAATCTTCAACACAAAACACAAATGACACGTCCAGTATCCAGCCTGCGTTTTTCGGAAATACTCTTCAAGTGTAAATTTGTGAGCAAGTACGAAGGTAACTCGAATAAGAGCACTTGAGAGCGTATCAAAATATTCGTATCAAATAGAAGCGAAATTCGATAATTCGGTTTTTCGCTTTTTGTTGTAATAATGAATGATTGTGCTTTCAGACTTTTTCTACAACAAAGCTATTATTGTTAGAAATTAAATATTTTTTGCGAGAATGAGTCCTAAATTAAAACATTGTACTTGTAACGATTTAAAAAAAAATTATCAAACAATAAAAATACACTGGGCAGGATGATAGTGGGAAGAATCATACTGATTAGATACCAAAAAAAACATGGTAACGTATTTGGGACTAAATTTTCTTTAAACTGCATTTTCGTTCTAAAAAATGAATGCTGCATAATTTTTGTTATGTTTGATTGCGAAAGGTTCTAAATATTTTTACTCTTGCCGTGGTGGTTGTTTTTATCCAAGGATTAATGAAAGAAAAATGTTATTTAATATATATTCTTATTTACAACCGTTTTTGATACAGGAAGATATTCTCTACAGTGAAAAACGTAATCGTGGTATATAACTAAGTTATTTGAAACCCACAGTAACCAAATGAGATAATTCCTCTGAAGCAACGTTAGGAACATTTATTGTGGACCATTTAATTATTCAATTTGAAATCACTTTTGTGTTTAATTTGGTCCAATGTATTTAATTTCTGAAGTTCTATTATTGACGTCCTCTTGATTCAAAAATTTTTATTTAAATGGCGTAGTTTCTGAAATGAACACCGTAGCGTGCAAACGCAGCCTTAAACCCGACTTGGAAATCACAAGGGGGCCATCGGAAAAACTGCTCCTCAAGACTGTAATGCAGCTAGAAATAGATTCTTTAATCAGGAGAAGCATATACATATGCATACGTGCAGTAACTCTACGGACAAATGTCGCGTAGTGATTCTAGACCCAAAAATAAGAAAAAGAGTTTATATAAACCCAGGTCCGGAAAAGCTTTGTTTACGACCTATAGGGTGTTAGAAAAATTTTATGCTAAAAATTAATTGACCATAACTTTTTTACCACCAGATATATTGACGTTACATTTTAATAAGTTTGTTCCCTTTTCAGTTTTCAGCAAAAAAGGTATACTTGGTCGATGGTTCTCAGATAAACCGTTTTCGAGGTATTGGTTGATGAACAGTTTAGTGTAATTCCCTATAATCCTCAGCTAATTGGATTTAAAAATCAAAGTAACGTATGTTAGCATTTTTACTTTAACTTTTAATTTAAAAACTGAAATGGAGAAATAAATAATATAGCTAAATAAATAAATGTTACAAAAACTCCCGTGTCCCAAATTTCAGGACAATATTCAAATATGTTCGCAAAATATTGCAAAAAAACTGAGGAAAATAAAAATTTTGTAACACCCTGTAGGTCCTAAACGAAGCATTTTCGGACCTAGGTTTATATGAACTTATTTTCTTATTTTTGGATCTAGAATCACTACGAAAAGTTTGTCCGTAGAGTTACTGTATAATCTGTGTACAATATTATTGGTAGCGCAGTCTCTTATCGGCGCGGGAATATTGTGGCACCGGTATTTTTCGTGCTGAGACGGTTAGGATCTGCAATAAACATACTTTTAATTTCATTCAAAATAAATATTTTTGCCTAATTTCATATACTGCCGCTCCCCGTATATGAATTGAATGAGTAACTCCTTAACGAATAAAAAAACACCAAAAACTGCACGAGCAAACTTTACTCGGACACGTGTTTTAATAGCTAAACTATCATCATCAGCGAACCGATACTAAAATTAAAACCATTAACTCCTTAGTATGTTAATTGTTTCATACAAGTGACGATTATTGTAATTTTAAAATATGGATGGTAAAAATGAAAATGATTTAAGTTTAATAAGAAAACGCCGAATAACTGCATTACTCTTTTTTTTTGAGTAAGTACCGGCTGCGAGGTAAATATAATAACATTGAAGAACACACAAAGAAACAATTTTAAATTAAAATTACATTACAAAATCAAAATAGTATATTAATTTTTGTATTTAGAATATTTTTTAAGTTACTTGTCATTGTCAAAGAATATTAGTTAAATCCTATATAATTTTAAGTGTCAAAAATTATGAATTTAATTTAATTCAATTATGTATTTATTATCGCGGCTCAGTGCCTAACAGTCTCAACTTGAATTTTTTTTTCAAAATTCTCTTAAAATTTAAGGCTTTCAAGTAACCTTACCCTTAAAGTTTTTATCGAATGTAACGTATAGGTATTTAGGAATATGTAGACTTTCAAGGCCGGGGTCCATATTTGTCAGGGCTATTAAGATGTGTGTAGAATTGGTTTCAAGTCTCTGCTACACTATTTATAATCCTAGTAATAACACTTGACTGCTCATGTGCGCATGGGTGGAGTTCTACGACAACGTCATTGAAGGCGTTTGCCGCAGCAGCAAAGAAACGTTTCGAAGAAGAGGATAAAGTTTCAACATACCGCTGTCGCGGCAATGTCTTCCGTGGCATTGTTGTAGAACTCCAACCATGCGCACATGAGCAGTGTTATCACTAGGATTATAAAAATTCTATTCGCCGTGGGGCCTAGTTTCCTTCTGGTAACACACTGTAGCGTTACATGTTTCAATCATGTAATTCCATTTTTCTTTTCATTTTTTCTTGGTCTTTGGTAGTACTAATATCTTTAATCAATTCATTTTTGAATTATTAATTATTTGTTTGTACCTATGATCTTTGTGTACATGTTTCTTCCTTTCCTGTTGCAACATTATCCACAATCATTTCCATTCCATATGCTTTGTATCTCTTCATTTTTCTATTCCAACTATACTGTTTTTTTGGATTTGATAGTAGTCCAAGTGTTTTTGTGTTTTTATTCCATTGCCATTCAAAATGATTTATTTAGAATCTAAATTTTCTCTGGCTAAGGTATCTACTGACGAGACGAAATACTCTTTTGTCGCATTTAACCTATTTGAAAAATTAGCTTTACAAATACAAGTAAACCTTACCTGCCGATATTCAGAAAATTCTTACTGCTTTCAAAGGTAGACTTAATTGGTTCTCAAAAATTGCTGATCAATAAGTAGAATTATATCCGTCAATACATGAAATTGTGTTAGAAACAAATTCTGCTATCTCTGGACGTAAGATTGATGATTTTTCCAAACAAATACAGAATTGACATCTTCAAACCGCTACAGAAGTCATAGAAAATTTGCGACAAAAGCTCGAAGCTGTCAAAAACCATGTACATGGTTGGAAAATGTCCACGTAAATCAATATATTTGACGGATATAGATTTACAGACTGCTAATCGTCGTCTTTTTATAGCGGCTCGAATGTCCTTATCAATACGAACGTCGATTTGTCAATTTAAGTCAGTATAATACTAATGAATCAAAGACTTATAGAAGAGTATCAAATTTTTGGTGCGAATGGTTTTCCAATTACTACTTATGGACATACTACTTTAGGATTGGATTTTGGGTTAACCCATCCCATAATCGGAGCCGACTTCTTAGCTTACTGTGGTTTGCTACCGGATTTGAAAAAAAAACTGCAACTAATAGACTCTACATCATTGGCTTATCTATTGCCAGAAGCAATTTTAGTGCTGATAGTTGATGCTTTCTTGACTGGAATTGGAGCTTCCTTGAGAACAGAGATGGTAACTGGCAACCTCTTACATTTTTCAGGCGCAAACTTAAGTCAAGTCAATTACAATGGTCCACCTACGACAGGAAGTTGTTAGCGGCATATAAATACATTGAGAAATTTTACCATATGCTTAAAGGTATATATTTTATTTTGTTTACTGACTATAAACGTAATAAAATCATATTTTATGTCGGTTTATCTTTCGGTAGCTTTGACATAACGAATTCTCGTTTTGATCATATTAGATCACCTCGAACCACTTTATGTGTGGTTTAACAATTATTGGTAGGTTTTCTCGTTGGTCCAAGGTCTGATATAAAAGCCAAAATTGTAGCACGAACATTTTTGACGACTGGATAACAAGATATGGTATGCCATCAAAAAATACTACTAATCAAAGACGGCAGTTTAAATCTTACCTTTTTAAATCGTTAAATATTTTTACGGGAACGAATAGCTACGAACAACAGCTTTTCATCCAAGTTTAAGTGGTCTTGAAAAACAATTGAGCAGGCAGCTAAAAATTGCGATAAAATGTCATGGATCAAAAAATTTGAAAAAGAATTATGGATAAACGCTCAGGTTACAAGAGCGATATTGATACTGCTGCTGCTTGTTTTGGGGCAAACATTACGGTTACTTGGAGAATTTTTGAAGACATTGAAGATAACACCATCAATGCATCTGACTTCGTCAAAGATTTACGTTCTCTAATGCGTAAAATTCGACCGACTCTATTACGTAGTCATGGTACACATAAGATTTTGTTTTTCGTGGTCTATCTACTTGTTCTCATGTTGCAATTCAAAAACCATTACAATTTTTATACGATGGACTTTGTAAAGTATTAAAACGCAATCCAAAATAGTATGATTTTAACATCAATGGAAAACCCGGAACAGAAAGCACTAATCGCTTAAAACTAATTCATTAGAATTAGCAACCTCATCAAACTAACTAGAGGGTTTTGATCTAAAAGTTAGAATTAACGTATCTTCGTATCGTTAGCCGTTCGTGGCGTTATCAATTGTTCCATGGTAAAATAAAATAAATGTTTTGTTAGTTACCAACGCTTGTCAGTAAGTAAGTTATTTGCGATAGTTTGCAGCATTACATTTTATTAATTTTGTAATTATAAGTTTAATAGAGAATAGAAAAATTTACTTAAAATAACGTCAAAAATAACGAAGATATGCCAACAGTTAACTATAACAGCAATTGAATGTTTAAGTGCAATATGGTTATCACAACCGATAACTTTAAATGCAAAACACTCGTAGCCAAGTATTTCTGTACAGTAGCATACATACTAGATACTTGGTTTGTTTTCTGCACGAGTGTTTTGCATTTATCGGTTGTGATAACGATATTGCACTTAAACATTTAACTGCCGTTACAGTTAACTGTTGGCATTCCTTAGTTTATACTGTTTTTACGTGTTTTTTATACATGAGATGTCGTAAGACACACATGTGACTTATTTCAAAAATAACGTACTCTGTGGTTATTAATAACGATAACTTCGAGGAATGTCAATAAAAGTTTTGACTGTATTTAACAGAACTGTCAGTTATTACATTTTGTTGCTATAATTTTTAACTCTAACCAATTTTGTGACGGTTTACAATTAATTCGCATTGCGGAGTGGTCGCCTTATAAACACACTAAACGTAATTAACATTTGCAAAAAATAAAGTTTAGTTTTATCGTTATATAGTTTGATCTTATTTTTCACTTACTGCGCATGCGCACAAATAACGATAACCACGGACACTGCTATCTTAGATGACCCAAAATCTCCCTATTTATTTAATTGACTTCGTTATATTTGTGTATGAAAGTTAACAGTCTTTATAGATGCATTGAAATTATATTGAATTAAAAAAAACACCTTTTATATTTTTATTAACTACATTATTTGTTCAGATGTCGATGGAACTTCATCTTGAACTTGCTTAATTAAACATGTAAACAACAAGGTTACACTGCATTAATCTTCACACAATAATTTACGAATAAGTACATATTTTCTAAATTTATTAACATTATTTTTCAAATACAGAGAATAAAACAAAATTTTGCGTCGTACTCATACGTGAAATGACATTCCATCTGACTGATGTTAACCTTTACGATAACCATCTGACTATCTACTCTTGACAAACAATACGTCAAAAATGTTAATTCATGTGCATCCAAATGTTATTTTAAAATTTATTTCCCGTAAAAACGTAATAAACTTCGTAATTGCTTTTGTTCACATTTTTTTTTGTATTATTGCCATTATTCGTCAAAATTAACAAACCATTCAGTAGTCTGAATAATTTTTCAGTAAGCAGCTTAAAGCCAGTATTGTATAGCAAACCTTATCTTTTATTTTCACTTTAAAGAATTGTACTTTTATCATTAAAAGGTATTACGTATTTAGTAATAAAGACGTTATAAAATTAATACAAAGCATACCATAAAAAAATATTATCTCCATGATATTAGTAATATATTTGCCTTTTGTTGGAGCAATAAATGTTTTTTAACACAAAAACTTTTCTATTATTCCGAGGCTAATTTTTTGGGTGCACAAACAAATCGGAAGTTTTTATTAGTTTTATATATTTTAGCATCTCCCGTTTTCTCGTATATTGTTTGATTTTCAAGTATTGATGTCATTTACTTTTATAGCACGTTTAAATTCAAAAGTTTCAAGTTTCTTTTATAAACAACAAATTACCCAGATAATTCTTCGATGCAAGTTTGTTTTTTTTTATCCTGCAGAATTAATTAAATTTTCATTTTTGTTTGATTAATCGTTTTGTAATCGCCCCGTTTCACGTTAAACTATTAATTTAAAATTTTTTAGAAATCATCATTTTTTAATCAAATTTGATGAATACGGATGTAAAAAAATGTTCGCTTACGATTTCACTCTGAACGCATTTAATATTATTGTATTAAAAAAATTGTGTAGAGCATTAAACTCAATTGATTTCTAAGTATTTTCTTGTACATTTTAATATGTAAGCTATATATCTTAGGGATCAGTTAAGAAAACAGCAATTTGTTTTCTAATATGTCAGAAACGAGAAAAGCAAATCCCCAGGGATTCTTAACGATATAAATATAGGAACGCTATTAAGATTTTCTGTATACTACGTACATATGGATTAGAATTTTAACACTGATTTACCTTAAAAAAAGGGATTATGTCTTTAAAATCTTGATTCGTGATTCAATTAAATTACTACAACAATATTTTCGAATTTAATTTAACGTAAATCTATTGTAAGTATACGGATGCATATTAGGTAAAGTTTGAGAGAGAGTTAAGTATACACGTGCAATAACAAAATCATTTCTTTACAACCCACGTATAGTATGCGAAAAGTCTTTAACTTTAACGTTGTCCGTCTGAATTCAACAAAGTGGCAAATGCATTGAGTTGAAGGGAAGGAATAAGAATAAGCTTCAAAATAGTTTTCTTTATATAACCGTGCGTGATGGAAATTTCTATTATTGGAAATACAATTTAAAAAATACTATCGGAGATTTAAAATGGGATAGCAGAATGAAAGTTTCAGATAAAAGAACAAACCTTTTGCATATTTTTTTTTACTCTAAATGGTCGTTTTTATGTTTAACTTTATTAAGTGAATCTGAACAAACCGTTGAGTGTTTGCGTTTTTTTATTTAAATTATAAGATATTGTTATTCAACATTCTATAAAACGAGGAAATAGTCATACAAACATTAGAAAACTGAGAGTTGGGATCTATTAAAAATAACATTTTCTTTATAACTGAAAACCCTTGCACGTAATCACAACAATAAACAGAAGTTTATACAGTGACCGGCAAAGAGTTTGCATCAAATGGGAAAAAATTTTGTAATTGAGGTAACAAGATATTGAAAAATGCATAAGAGAAAAGTTGTTCAGAATTAGATTATACGTCTATGTGCAAATTTCCAAAAGAAAAAGATTTTTCAAAAATATCAGTTTTCCGGCATTTTTTCCGGAAATTGTGTATGTTTTTGTATGAGCTTATTAATATTGTAAAAAATTGTTTAAATTGGTTTTACAATGGAAGAATTGATCATTTTAGGACTATTTTAAAATAATTCTAAATTTGTATGTCCGTCCTAAAAAAACAATGTTTTTTGTTCTTTACCGTCCATTGGTAGACTAATAAATAAAAATTACTGGATTGTGAAGTTTATTTGCTGGTTTTATTGTGTTTTATGCAAATCAAACCCAAAAAATTTTGTTTTCTCAATATTTCCGGAAAAAATGCCGGAAAACTGATATTTTTGAAAAGTCGTTATTTTTTTTTGAAAATTTACACATAGACGTATAATCTAATAATGAATAACTTTTCTCTTAGGCATCTTTCAATATCTTGTCATCTAACCTCACTTTTTACATATTTAAGGGATAATTTTTAAATTTGCTGCCATTACAGTGGTCACATGACATTTGTCAAAGTGCTTTTTTTTGTCATTCGATATGCTAAATTCATTTGCCAAAAGAAATGTTCGCATATCTCAATTACAAAAATTTTTCCCATTTGATGCAAATTCTTTGAAGGTCACTGTATATTGTGTTCGAGTTACCCTAAACTGATGAACCTCAAATAGGGCAAAACACGTGTATATAGGTGCGTTTGTAATTTTGCAATTATCCCTGGCCACTGTGTCAAGAATTTTAAATATTGCGTTAAAAATGCGCTTAGCTTTTTCGCAATGTTGACAAGTTCATATTTGGCAACTTGCATACTACAGATTTCTACAAATATTACATTTTAATGAATCTGAGTACATGGAAACTTTCTATGAGGTGGTGACACTAACTATCTCTTGCAGAACCACTAAAATTAAAATACATTTTAAAGCTCTCTGCGGAGTTTTTAGAAAACATTTTAAATAAAAGTGCCTCATAGACCCCTAAGTTACCTGGGTCCTTGAGCGATAGTGTAATGTTTGACCAGTGTACATTTGAAGAACCTTAACAATGTAAAAAAGGAGAATCTCTGAGTGAGATCATTTTTGAATTATTTCCCTGCGACTTGTAGGGGTCTACTTTGAACTTTTAGTTGGATTTTGTTTTTAATGTCGATTTTTAGTTCTTCGTCCTGGTTAAGTGGTAAAACTTGGGAAACTACGGTTAACACTTCGTTACGATTCAATCCCCAAAAACTTTCTGGATCAACAATGACTTCTTAGGATAAGGCGTCAATTTTTATTAATAATTGCTAAGAGGAGAATATTTATTCTGAACTTTTAGCATTTTCTTAAGCTTGTACGTGTTTGTTCACTTTAGCTTTCCGCACTCGTTGTTTTCTTTGACAACGCTATTTTTTTGTAATGTTACTTTGTTTAAATTATTATCTGAAGTCCACCTGAAGACATTTCAATTATTTCTGTCTTTGGAGCAAAAATCAGTCGTATTCCTAAAGATGATACCGTTACTGCTGCAGAATCTTCGATTAGAACGCTTTCTCGTCACATTTTTTGACCCGACTTGAATTCAGTTTAAGAAAATCATTTAACAATCATTTAAAGCTCCCTAAGCTAACACTTCTAAAGCGAATTCTTGAAGAAACCTGATGTCATTATTTTTTCATCAGGTAAAGGTCATCTTGGATATGCCACTTAGATAAATAAGTATAATCATGTTACCAGCAGATACTTACAGTCGAGGCTCTACTCTCATGATTGAACTCGAACAATAATTTACTCCTCGAAACTCAACGGTATATATAATATACTTTGCATTTCCAAAAGTCTTCTGCTGTGTGGCCTATGCAAGATTCACAAACAAAGTGAATCTCTTCGACACATTGTTAACATATTTAATTGGCTAGTTACATATTTTGTTAAGAAAAATGGGAATTCTCCTGATAATTTGATAATTGTAGATCGCAATCCTTCTATAGGAGACAGGGAAATTAAAACTCTTTCAACTTCTAGTTACTTCGCGACGTTTCGGAAACGTTCCATTTATTAACATAAACGGTGGTGTTTCCTTCTTCAGGCGGTTGATAACATTCCAGTGAAAGTGGTCGAAAAATAAAATGATGACAAATTGTCATTAATCGTCATTACTTAAAATCTATATAAATAAATAAATATGAGGACAAACGAATGTAGAATAATTACACCACAAATAAATTGAACAAAACAAATCATTAAAAAGAGATCTTGTATAATTGACGGCACATTTGTAAAATGATCTTTTTTAATGATTTGTTTTGTTCAATTTATTTGTGGTGTAATTATTCTACATTCGTTTGTCCTCATATTTATTTATTTATATAGATTTTAAGTAATGACGATTAATGACAATTTGTCATCATTTTATTTTTCGACCACTTTCACTGGAATGTTATCAACCGCCTGAAGAAGGAAACACCACCGTTTATGTTAATAAATGGAACGTTTCCGAAACGTCGCGAAGTAACTAGAAGTTGAAAGAGTTTAATTTCCTGTCTCCTATAGAAGGATTGCGATCTACAATATTTTGTTAAATTATCATCACTTCATTCGACGTTTAAATAGTTTGAGGTAAATTTTATTAATTCAACATGGTACAGCAATTATTCTGGGTGCCGCTGTGGATCCCCTTTCGCCATCTTTATAAAAGCCTTTGAAACTGTAGTCTTAAAAAATTTGTAGATAAAATTTAAAATACGGTTTAGGTACGTTGATAACGATATGGTCCCATGGTTGCCCTTTTTTGGATACGTTTTATGTGTCTATCTCAATTAACAACTTCTTACCTCTCATTCTTTTACGTTTTTGTCACTTGGAAATCCTACGGAGAATTAGGTCATTAGGTGTATCAGAAACTCACTCATACTGAGAAGAAGGTCTCACCGCCATCCTGTTCAAACAGGTCTGTTGTTTAATCTCTAATATTTTGAGGTTTTGCTATATGCCAACTCGACAATCTGAACTTGTGATAGTGAAGTTATTCCAAAAATCGTTAGCCGTTGTTCAAACCTTGGAGTTGCAAAAAAATACCTCTTTTACCACGTTAAAACCAACGCTACTTTTCCTACCTCTTATATTGACCAAATACGGCATTAAACTTATTTTTATATCTTTTAACTAAATTTTCCAATTTTGTTGGTAGAATTTTAATCCTTCTTTTTGGAGATTTGGACAATATAAGTGGTCTTATTGTATATAGTCCACATCTCCAAAAATAAGAATTAAAATTCCTTCAACTACTACAAAAAATAAATTGAAAAAAATTAAACAATCAACGATATTAGCCAATTTGGTTTTGTTTAAAGATAAGTATCTCCCGCTATCACGCCAAGGAGTATATTGTATTTGTTTATTCAACAAAGGTGAGATTGTTTGTTCTATCTGTGAGCAAGTTAATAGCCGTATTTACATGAAGAACATGATAGCGAAACGGATCATCACGACAATAGGAATAAAATGATACATGTTTATTATGGTGTAAAGCAGTCTATTTGCGATGTTCTTCAAATACTGACTGACCAATAGCGTGAACGGTGCAGTGATTGTAGAGTTCCGCAGGTTGGCGACTGTTACTATAGTAGTTACGAAATATGGCTGGAGAAAATATGTTTTTCCACGGCATACTTAGAAAACGGATGTTTCTTCTCTACAAATAGTGAGGAAAATTCGTTTTTCCTCACTAGCAAGGAAAATAATGTCGAGTTACAAAAATGCCTCTTTAAAAGAATGTTAGAATGCGTTATTAGAACTATATGCGGCTAGTACTTAGTTAAACAATTTAATTTAGTATTCAATCAGGTTTGTTTAATTTAATATATTATATTTCGACTCTTAAAAACTGTTAGTCTACATTTATTGGTTAGAATTACGCCGCTAGCACAGATTGAGACCACACCGATACTACAGAATACTGTAGCGAGACTATTGGGACGCACCTATTATCAGCTTTTGCTTTTACGTACGAATATGTGACGAAATTCTGTAACAATAAGTTACGTTTACAATATTACTTCTTTCATTAGGTTGTTTTTTGGGGAATGTCGTGGAAAAAATGTTGTGTCTAACACATGAGGAAAACCTTTTTCCACTCTCATTCTATTGTCTTACTCGCTACGCTCGTGAGACAACTCGAGCTCGAATGGGAAAAAGAATCGCTTTCCTCATTTGTTGGACAAATAACTATTCTAAGTTTGCTGGGGCTGACCATTTTTTTAAAACTGGTCACATAGATTTTGACAATTGCTCTTTAATTAGTAATTTTTCAATAAGAAAATCAGAGAGAATTTAGAATTCGTTAAATCGATACAAACTTTCGCTTTTATGGATGAATTCCTATCTATAACTTTATCGTTTTTCTTTCAAGTTTACGAGCATTTATTTTAATTGAAAGATTATCAACTCGATTATAGACTCGAGTAAATCACGCACCTTGATAGGTGAAAGGTCAGAACAAACACCTCCAAGGTAAGGTAAAATTACCACATTAACTTCTTTAGCTTTGTGTTACGCCAAAAGTAGTTTTTTGTGGAAACTGGAAGCATTACAATAGGCTCTAAGTTTGTATAGTTATGAGGGAAGGGGGATAATTTTGGCACACTACTGATTGGTTGAATTTTTGTTATAGGAATATTTTAAACTAGTTTAAATGCATTTAAATGAATCTCATTAAATATACGAGATATCTTTTTTTTAGAACAACCTAATAGTGAAATCAAAAGTTTCTTGTTGTGGAGTTATACACAAAATTTGTAATCAACGTAATCAATAAAAAAACAAAACGTAATCAATCAAGAATTTGAATATCAACCAGATATTTTAATAACAGAGATAGAAAATGCATTTCTAAGGTGAAAAAGAATAAAGCACCTAACGAAGATGGCATTATTATAGAAGTTATATAGGTCGAAGAACACACATTCTTGAAAACAATAAGAAAATTATTTAACCTTTGTTTATGTGAATCTATAATACCCATCAAATGGAACAAAGTTGTAATTATCCTTATCCACAAGAAAGGAGATGAAAAAAACATGGAGGATAAGCGACCATATTCATAAGCTGTTCACTAGAATACCTAAACTTTAAAGAAGACTGGATTTCTACCAGCCAAAGGAACAAGCCGGATTTAGACAACACTTTTACCTCCTCCAATGTATCAAAACTCTCATCCAGGAAAGTATCGAACAGAATAGATCACTTGTCTTG
Organism: Abscondita cerata; assembly: GCA_030710515.1. Classification (NCBI taxonomy): domain Eukaryota; kingdom Metazoa; phylum Arthropoda; class Insecta; order Coleoptera; family Lampyridae; genus Abscondita; species Abscondita cerata. Next base: position 125,768 of record JALBCR010000921.1, on the reverse strand, counting down.
ACGTTTATCTATTTTCGCAAAGCTTTTGATACCATCGAAAGACATATCATTATAGATGCCATGAGATATAGTCGTATCGACTACAGATACTCTAAGCTTACAGGAAACATCTACACAAACGAAACTATGACGGTTAAATTACATGAAAAAACAAAACCTATAAAGATAGAACGAGGAGCCAGGCAAGGAGATACGCTGTCACCCAAGCTATTTACATCCGTCTTAGAACACGCGTTTGAAATATTGAACTGGAAGGAAAAGGAATATCAATAAACGGTGAGCAACTAAACATTTACGATTTGTGGATGACATAGTCCTGATAGCGGATTACCTAGGAGAAATCAAGACAATGGCAAATGAAGTCGACACCGCCTGCTGAAAAATTTGCTTAGAAATAAATGCTGACAAATCAAACTATATGACTAATCTAGTACCTAGTGAAGGACCAAAACTGAAGAACAAAAATTAACCGAAAAATATGTATACTTAGGTCATAATATCAAGATATCCCGAGATAAGCAACTACTGAAATACAAAGGCAAATAAATATAAGAAGGGAAACAAAAGTAACATACGTCATTTAAAGAATAAGAATCCTGAAATTGAACTGGGCGAGGCATGTGGCAAGGATGAAAGATGGAAAGTGGACACGTAGGATATTGGAATGGAGACTAAGAGCAGATAATGGAAATGTGGAAAGACAGGAAAACATGAAGAGTTTTAGGGGAGGCCTATGTTTAACGATGAATGAAAACAGAGACTGGATGATGAGGAATTTTGACGATTTTTTAACGAAAATTCAGTCGCGTAAACTTTTTTAGATACCTTTAAATTTTGAGTTATTGCGTATAGTTGTATTTTGTATATTGAACGAGTAGTTAGCTTTGACGTTAAAAAATGCTATTTTTTTTTAGTTTTCATAAAATTCTTTCCAAAAAAAAACGAAACAATAGTTATTTGTCTAACAAGTGAGGAAAGCGAAGGAAAAAGGCTTTCCTCGTGTGTTAGACACAACATTTTTTCCACGACATTTCCCAAAAAAACAACCTATTGAAAAAAGTAATATTTAATAGGTGGGTTCTAATAGTCTTGCTACAGTATTCTGTAGTATCGGTGTGGCCTCAATCTGTCATAGCGCAGCCGCGTAGTTCTAGCCAATAAATGTAGGGTAGCAATTTTTAAGAGTCGGAATATAAGATATTAATTTAAACAAACCTGATTGAATACTAAATTAAATTGTTTAACTAAGTACTAGGCGCATATATTTCTAATAACACATTCTTACATTTTTTAAAAGCATTTTTGTAACACGACATTATTTTCCTCGCTAGTGAGGAAAAACTAATTTTCCTCACTATTTGTAGAGAAGAAACGTCCGTTTTCTAAGTATGTCGTGGAAAAAAAATTATTGCATATAACTTTTTTTATTGAAAAGAAAGATTGTAAACAGTAAAGAGTACATCAGTACTGGACTAACCCAATCCTATGGTATATTTTATAAATATATTTTATTGGTTAACATGCACATTAACATGAATTTAATTGTTTACTATTTGCTGCAAATATTTAATATTCTGACAGTATTATAAAATTACGCAATAGTTGTGTTTGCAATTGATGTATTTCGGTATTTAATTAATTAGTAAATTTCATAAAAAACGTTAATATTAAATTGATTATATTATATACATTAATTACTATCAGAATATTATGTGTTGCTAATTTTCATCAAATACTTTTGGACAAATTATTGCTTCATTAACTGATAAGGGATGTATGTAGTTTTCTTTAACAACCTCGTAAAGTAGTTTTTGCAATAAGTACTTGTGGGGATTGAGTTTGTTTATGTACAAGTGGTCCATTTGTAACAATAGCGCAGGCCTATGAGTGGAAAGAAGGCTAATTTTCACAAGAAGGAATTGGAAACAACTTTTTTAGTTCGACACGAAACTCGAGAATTTTTAAATTTTTTTGAAACCATTAAAACTAGTGTGACATTTTGTTTGACATTTAGTAAGTTGGTAAATTACCAACTAGTGATTTTAACGCAGTTTAATAATAAGCTAATTAATTTTTGCATATTACAGCACTTTCTTGCATAAACTTTCTCACGAGTATATTTATGTATATTGGCTTCGAAGCAAAACAAAAAGTTTTACATAAGTGAAATGCATGTCTTGCGACATCTCGTTTATAAAGAACACGGACAAATAGTATAAACTAACAAATGCCAACAGTTAACTGTAACGACTGTGAATGTTTAAAGTGTATTATAGTTATCAAATCTACTATTTTGATACCAATTTTGAACCACTCTTTATAATTTTTTTTGACAATTTTGCACAAACACTGTTCAAACGAACCCAGCTTCAAATAAAAAAATACACAAATTAAGTAAAAAATGTGTTTAAATAGTTGATAATTTAAATTAGTCTTTGGTCTGAAAACGCCGATTTTGACATAAAACAATAAATAAGTCAGAAACGATTGAGGTGAGGTATGTAACATTGTACATGAAATAGGCCTAGAATTAGACGTAGAATTAAAAAATGTAGTAATGTATATGGTGCTCCATTTAAAATAAGTAAGTTGATACGTACTTCCGGTAAAAGCGGAAGTTCTGCAGTCTTTAAAATTTTTGTTGAATGACCCGCATTGACTTTGGTATGTTCGCAAATTTTCTGAATTTTCTTATGTACAGTTTTTCCATAAACAATTGCGGCGGTTCCCGGTGAACTACCCTGTATAATTAGGTTTAAATTTGGAAAAATTTACCTAACCTAACAATCAAAAATATGCGATTTGTTTATCTTCTTGTTATTGCTGCATTAGTTTGAAATTTTATAAAGTAATGTAGACGAACTATTTTTTTAACATGTTGTATTTGTATGTTTTTCTTTAAATAAATAGATTGGCTTAAAAAATCTTCCCACTACAGGGAAGCGAGAACCAGAGTTAGTAAAAACATCAATTATATAATTAAATAAAAAATAACAAACTAAGCAATGCCAACAGATAACTGTAACGACGGTTGAATGTTTTAAATGCAAATCGTTATCTAAGCGATAACTTTAATGCAATTACACTCGAATCGATAAAGCCAAGTATTTCTGTACAGTAGCATTCACGCACGAAAGAACACCTAATGCGCATTTCGCTCTTATTATAAGTTCTTCAGAGGTGTGTGTATACTTTAGTGCGGTATGCAACTGTACAAGAAGGCGGTTGGTCTTTTAACCTCTCGTGGAACAATGAACATATGTGAATTGTGTGTCCAACGACATCTCGTGTAATCAGGGACACGTATGAATAGTAACAAACTAAGCAATGCTAACAGATAACTGTAGCGACGGATGAATCTTTTAAATCCAAATCGTTATCTAAGCGATAACTTTACTGTAATAAATACTCGAGTCAATAAAGCCAAGTATTTCTGTACAGTAGCATACACGCACGAAAGAACACTTGATGCGCATTTCGCTCTTATTATGAGCTTTTCAGAGGTGTATACTTAAGTGCGGTATACAACTGTACAAGAAGGCGGTTGGTCTTTTAGTTGGTCTACTGTACATAAATACTTGGCTTTATTGACTTAAGTGTTTATTGCATTAAAGTTATCGCTTAGATAACGATTTGCATTTTAAACATTCATCCGTTGTTACAGTTATCTGTTGGCATTTCTTAGTTTGTAACTATTCATACGTGTTCCTGATTACACGAGATGTCGTTAGACACACATTTCACTTATGTTCATTGCTCCGCGAGAGGTTAAAAGACTAACCGCCTTCTTGTACAGTTGTATACCGCATAACTATACACCTCTGAAGAACTCATAATAAGAGCGACATGCGCATCAGGTGTTTTTTCGTGTGTGTATGCTACTGTACAGAAATACTTGGTTTTATCGACTTGATTGTTTATTGCATTAAAGTTATTGCTTAGATAACGATTTGCATTTAAAACATTTATCCGTCGTTACAGTTATCTGTAAGCATTGCTTAGTTTGTTACTATCCATACGTGTCCCTGATTACACGAGTTATTGTTAGACACACATTTCACTTATAAAAATAACCTCCTATACTGAGACTATTTGTTTTCATCGACAATTATTATGGAATACTAAAAGGAGGAAACTTTCTACCAGTCCAATAAATTTAAACTTTAAAGCGAACAGTAACTGTTTGCTTTTTGAACTACAGTTTAAGTAAATATTTATCTTAGAATTTACAGGGTGTCTCAGATTCAATGATTTACCAATGTTACTGAGCAACTACATGAATATTTAGTTTCTATGATTATTTGTATACAAGTTTCATTAAACATATGTATGTGGCATTTAAACTGGACAGTTTTCGAGATATTGGCATATTTAGTAAAAAATTCAGTGAAGGAATGAAAAAATACCAGAAATTTTATAATAACAATTACAATAACCCAAACTAGTTCTTATAAAATGTGTTCAAATTGATGTCCGTTTCAAGCAACGCATGCTTCTAATCTATTATTAAATTCTGTTTTTTAAGTCTTCAATATTTGTTGGAGAAGTAGCGTAAACTGAAGAACATAATCTAGGGGCAATACGTTTGAAGAACGCGCTGACCAACGAATGGTTCCACATTCCAATATCTCAAAAACTGTCAAGTTTATATGCCATATATGTCTAATAAATCTTGTTAACCATAGAAACTAAATATCAAGTTATATACAGGGTGTTTTATTTGAAAAAAAAACGTTTAGTCCACGACGACTTTTGTAACTACCCTATATCAAATATGTTGCAATAGCAAAAAAGGGTTAACAGGTTTGATTAATTTTTGTCTAGAAAATATTATGTAGTTGTCATGGTAACGGTCATATTTGCTGTAACATTGAATTTGAGATATCCTGCATATCAACCAGATTTCTTGGACAAATTGGAAACGATTTTCTTTAGATTAATAACATGACACTTAAGAGTTAAAGAGTTAAAAACAATATCAGTCAAAAATATTGCAAAATTTTAATATTTAAAATAAAAAGGGAATTGATATTCTTATCCAAATATGAAATATGTTAAAAATAGTTTTGGCATTGAATCAATTAGGTACTTTAGATAGTTAATAACATAAACAATTTTCCGGTTACCCAACAGTATTAAAATCTGGTTTTGCAATGAACAATTTCCTTTGATAAAGTAGCCATGAAGATAAACAACACCTAAAACAATATCAAACTTTAACCGTCTCTTACGAAAACATACCTACCTTACCTCGAAGTAACAGGCAATTGAATAGAAATAAGCAAAAATTTAGTTGACATTTTAGACGGTTTGATATTTATGCAAACTATAATTGAACGCTGATATTAGCTGAAATATTTTAAATTATTTTCCGGAAATCATCTTTAGCGAGCAGTACAATGCATGTGTTAGGGCTGTCGAAGAATGGTAAAGTTTCTATGTGTGGAAAGTTCAGTTAAAGATGGACTTTAGTTTTTATGCAACTATAGTTGACAGCTGATATTAGTTGAAATACTTGAAATTATTTTCCGGAAATCAGCTTCAACGCGCTGCGTAATGCATGAGTTCGAGCTATCGCAGAATGGTAACGTTCGCATGTGTATAAAGTTTGGATAAAGATGGAAGCGTATTTTGTTTAATAACAAACACAAATAGAAGTTTCTGTTGTTTCAGTAGTTTGTGTAAATATGTTAATATAAACTAAACTTGAAGCTGCAAAACATATCGAAGAAACTGACAAGAAGTTAATTTTCTTAACTTTAGAAGTTTTGGATTTAATTGATTAGGAAAGAAGTTGAAGAAAAAATTTAGAATTGAATAGGATATATCTCAAGACGATCTACGTTTTTCGATTAAAAGATCGAAATACAATATAAAATTATGTGAGTGTTTTTTGTTGTCAAAGTAGGATATTGAAACCTTTGATAGCAAATTCAATAATGCATACTTATGAATGGTTCACCTTTGTTATCAGTTTTTCAACAAAAAATTTGCAACTTCTTTAAGCATTGGAGTCACTGAAAAACACTTTCGCATTAAGAAGATCGTAGCGTAAAGCAGTGTCATCTGCAAAAGTTTTGATTTCCCATGAGGTATAGTTTTTCTTGGAATGGGCAATTGTGTAAGTATTATTTATTTTGTAATTTAGACCATCGTGCCACATCTTATCAAAAGCCTGTGATATATGTATAAATGCTTTGGAGCAGTATTGTTGTGCTTGTAGATGAACGTGTTCTGTTGTTGCATGTTTCGTTTGGAAACCAAACTGATATTTAGGTGTTAGATTATTTTTTGTTAGAATTGGTCTAAGTTGTTTTAGTACAAACGTTTCACAAGAATCTTGGATATTATTGGTAGAAGATTGATAGACATGTATGATTCAACCTTGGGGAGTGATTTGCTTGGTTTTTGGATGAAGATTATGTGGGCCAACTTCCATTGTTGCCGATAATAAATTATTCTCAATATTACGTTAAAGTTAGCTGTCATAAGTGCTGTGTATTTTGCACGGTCGTACTCTGGTTTTTTCTTGAAGTTGAGTTGTGTATGTCATCTCATTAGGTGAGAACGCTGCAATAGGTCTGAACATTTGTAATAGGCCTTTTAGGAACTGATGTATGTCTGCTTCGTCTAGGGGTTTTTTCTTGGGATGCGGAGAAAAGAATGTTCTCCAAAAGTTTCTGCATTTTCACAGTTGTTTCTTGCTCAACTGAGGTATTTTTTCACGCATTGGGGAATTATGGTTAGAGATTGCTTCAACCGCTTTGTAGCTTTCCAAAGTGAATAGTTTCTGCCTTTTGTAGCCGCTAGATTTTGTAGGTGGACTTGAATGAATAAGTTTTTTTTTAAATTTGTTTAACAACCTCTTCAACTTTTGTGTAAACTATTAAATTTATTGTTATCTTGAAAACTACCCCTATTAATTCTAATATTTTTCCGAAGTTTCCTCTTCTGTTGTTGCTGCAAGTTGTTTAATTTTGTTCAAGGTCTTTCTGCTTTCAATACTGTAGTTCTGATAGTGAAAGTGTTGGAGTGTGATTAAATGGTAAATCGAGACCTGGTTCTGCTTATGAACCCCTTCGCAAGGTCTTTTGTGGTGCAAAAATCTCGAATTTTATTTCTATCATTTGACCAATATGTAGGATGACTACTTGCTATGAAGTTATTATCCGTCAGAGATTTATGCTCTTAGGAGTAATAAGTATAGAACACCAATGGTGATGTTTTGAGTTATAGTCACCGCCTGAAATGAATCTAAGTGTTTTAAAAAATGCTGTAAACAAAACTTATACTGATAAGTAGGTTTCAGAGATTAACATAACATCAACTTGGTGTTGTTCTTGAACCGCAGCTCCATTTACTTCTTCGTGTAAACACCAACTGGAAACAATTTCTTTTTTAATTTTAATTCTAACAGAAATTAATGCTGCACGAATGTGAAATTTTCATATTAATATCCTTGACAATCAGATCCTCTAATATTTTGACAAGATACTGAATTTCGCTTTTTCAATTTTAATTAAACCGTCTTTTATAATTAAATGAATCCACGTCCTGGGACCATAACCTCTTAAATAAGTCACCATATTTAATTATAGAAAAATTACAAATACAAAATTATATTTGGTTTGAATTCACAGTATAATAATAACACGTATTGACAGTTAGATATATAGCAACAACAATAATTATTTATATATAAAAACAAGTGCATAACACACTTTCATTCTTAAACAATATTATGAGAAGACATATACTTTAATAGTAACTGGTGGCGGTTAAGTAACGACCATTTTTCAAAATCATTGTTTTTCCTTTTGCTAAATGTTAAAAAACGGAGATGTATATCAGGGATCCCATCTTGACGAATAAAATCACGTTTTGCTGCGCGTTTGATACCCGAAAACTGCCTCCTTGTGGGAAGCTTTCAAACGACACACAAATTTTTCAGATTTCTCAATAATAGTTTACTTTACTTTAAGTATAAACAATTAATTAGGGTTTCTTCGTGAATAAGTTTTACATTTTCAAGAAGATACGTTTAGAACTCAGAAACATCAGTTTTAAATAGCTTCAGGTGCAGTTGTATGTTTGCGTGTTGTTCTACAATTGTTATCAATATTTTATATTTAACCCCACTATTGTTCTAAAGTAACCATAATATATTCTACACATGGTGATTTTAACACAATTGACAAACAATTATTTTAAAGGATTCTACAGTTTTGTTATTACATCAGAAAAAATTTTTAAAAAAGTGTAAGAACTACAATCACCCCCAACAAACACTGTTACGTAATGTAATGCTAACGTTTCCTCGATCCATGTTACGTTTCCGTTGTGGTGAGCGTTGCGTACTGAAAAAACTCCAAAACGGTCAATGTCCGTTTTTTACTTGCAGAAATAATGTAGAACATTATACAAATTAAGTACGTGTTAAATGGGCAACATGTTTTTTTAAGTAAAACTTTAGAATACTTCAGTAAATCGTTTTTTTTTCTGCAAATGAATTCAATCAATGCATGGAAGTCTAGTATAACTGCCGGAATTTGTAGCATGTACCCTACTAGCTAAGCAAGGACAACTTTGGCAAAAAATTAATTAATGTCTTACTTCATTTTCAGACACTCTTGGTTCAAATCATTTTAAGACAGTTTTAAAAGTTTTGATTTAACTAAAAAAAATCGTTTACTAAACCAACACAATCATGTTTCTTTTAAAATGCAGTAGATGATAAATCAAGTTAATCCCGTAGCCCATTCAATTTAAATTTACAAACTAATAATTAAGTAAAAAGATTTTCTTTAAATAGTTGGATTTTTTTGTATAAATAGATGAAACTGTGTAGTTTGATCGAAAAAAATACGAGGGATTTTTGAGAAATGTTCGACCTAATTATTCGTTTAAACGGGCCGCGATTTTCGATAAATATGTTCGACATCCAATAGAGATCAAAAGAAAACACGAGTGCGGTAAATTTTTTCGGAAAGCGAGGGACGTCGGCCATCGTAGTTACGCCCTACAACCCGAAAAAAATTTACTCCTAACTGTCTCGGCAATTTACGACATATCAAAAAATTACGAGGCTAACCAACAGTTTTCTCTTTAAAAAGGTACCTAAACGAGAAACACAGTTTTTACGACAAGGTCGTAGGAGGCTCAGAAAGTATTCTCAAAATAGTCAAAATATAGATTAAAATTTACAGGTTAAGCTTTAAACACCCATAACTCGAAAACGGTTGCAGAACAAAAAACTATCAAGTTAAGCGACATACCGATGGTTTTTTTTTCTTACGGGACTGTAGAATAATGCAAGAAAAAAAAATCTAAAGTGTCGCTACTTGGTAAGTCGACTTAAAAACATGAAAACTGGAAAGATGAACCTACAAATTTGTTTAAAAAAGTGAACGTAATTTAATTTTACAATTTTTCAAATGACATAATCGAAAGAGTAACATTATTTTTTGCTAATGTCTTTTGGTGTGCGGACACTTTCATTCAACGCGGTAATTCACGTTTTTTCTTACCATGTTTAAAAATATTTTTATTATGTGTATATCAATTCTATATTAGGCTATTGTATCATGTTCTGGGGTTCATCTACTAAAGTTACTTGTGTTTACAGTACAAAAACGGATAATAAGATGCATTTTAAGCTTACCTATTAGGGAGTCATGTAAACAACCGTGAACACTAGATTTGGTGAGAATTTGAGAATTCTTCAGCATAGGACCACTATTTTTTCTAATAGTCCAATGTACAGGGCAATATCTATGTACAATAAACTCCCAGATAGTATTAAAAAAAATTTATAATTTTTATTTCTTTAAGTCTAGAAGTACATTGGTTAAGGGTGTGTTTATAACATTCAGAACTACTTAGATGGCTAGATTGTATATGTACATATAAAATAAGTTATCCTGTATATAAATATTAATTTTTACTAAGCAATGACAACAGATAACTGTAACGACAGTTGAACGTTATAAATGCAAATCGTTATTTAAGCGATAACTTAGAATGCAGTAAACACTTATGTCGATAAAGCCAAGTATTTCTGATCCATCAGGTGGGTGTACTTTCCTGCGTGTATGCTACTGTACAGAAATACTTGGCTTTATCGACACGAGTGTTTATTGCATTGCTATCGATTAGATAACGATTTGCATTTATAACGGTTAACTGTCGTTACAGTTATCTGTTGGCATTGCTTAGTTTATACTATTTACACGTGTCCCTTATTACACCAGGTGTTATTAGACACACATTTCACTTATTAATTTTTACAATTGTATTGTGCATATGTCTTTTGTGGACAACAATCAATTTAATTTTTTTATAGTATTCGAAACTTTTTAATTAGACCATATCTTTTTTTTTTCATTTTGGCAAACCAATTATTGTTATTTCCAATATTTTAGAACAGTTCTAAATTATTTATTTATTTATTTCGCACTCGATTAATTGAATAAACACTTACACATTATTTTTATTTCGTATAAAGCAATTGTACATACATAAAACTTAATTCTACAAACATTAGAGAACTATAGAAATTCGAAGTTTTTAATTACTTTTTCCTTTTAGTAGTATTTACATTACAATGCCTTTTTCAAACAAACGTTGTTTTCAATTATGCGTAAAATGCTGGCTTGAATTTTATCGATAATATGTACCTACTACATAAAGTTATAAACCTAGATTTTGCTCATATTTTTCTAAATATATTGTAATGTATTCCTTTTTAAGGGTGAAATGCCCTAATTCGTATTTTTAAGTATGAAAAAAATGCATCGTTTTTAATTTTAAAAAAATAATTTGTAGTTTTTCCACTTGTTAAGAATGGAAAAAAAATTTTACTTTCTTATGATATTTAAGAGTGAAAAATTAATTTTGTTTTTTGTTGCTTACAATTACAAAAAAAAGTGTAATGAGCAATTTTTTTCTTCTGCACTTTTGTTTCGTATACTTTTTTTGTATTTACACAATTTTTCTTTCTTGACTACAGTTTTTCTTTGTTTTCTTCATCATTTTTTGTTTACAATAATGCCTTCTCAAATTACATGTTATATCAATAATGTGTACAAATTCTTCTTCATTTATTTACTTTTTTTTGTATTTACGCAGAAGCTAAGCGAGGTGGCAACCACACCGACGCGAAGCGGCGCCGTGCTAGGGTCCCGGAAAACAACTCTATTTTGATCTTCACAATTTGGCGGAAGCAAGCCGTGTCTTTATCATTGCATTGAAACTATTTTTTTGAGTAAGAAAAGTCAGCGTTTTATCCGCTCGAGTTTGCCGCGAAGCGGCAATCCCAGCATCGCGAAGCAGCGCTGCTGAATTGACTACTGCAAATAAAATACCTTGATTGTGGGTATACACGTCATTATGTGAAATCGTTAACTTTTCGGTTGTCTTACAATTATACTAAGTCACATAGAAAGAAGAACACCCAGTAATAATGAATTTATTTGAACAATTTTTGGTATACTAGTGTATACGAATTAGATTAGTAAACGATAACAATTTGATAAAAATTAAACTGTTAACTTCTTCAAAAAACTGAATAATGTGTTGCTCTACCACGATGTCTTGTGCACTCATTAACACGTCTGGGCATACTTCTAATGAGGTGATCGATTTCTTCTTGAGGTATCTCATCCCATGATATCTGTAACTGATGCTGCAAAGCCGCTAGAGTTTGTGCAGGGTGAGGTAAATTAAGTAATCTTCTTCTCATAATATCCCAGACGTGCTCGATGGGCGAAAGATCGGGAGATCTTGGTGGCCAAGGCAACAAAGCAATTTGATTGGCCTCAAAATGAGCCAAAGAAACCCTAGCAACATGAGGTCGTGCGTTGTCTTGTTGGAATGTGCTGTTGGGGATGGTCTGAACATAAGGTACAATATGGTGGTCTACGACCTCCTGGATGTAGCCTTGCAGCGGTCATGTTACCTCTAATAAAGACCAAAGGTGACCTACTTCCAATAACAATAGCTCCCCATACCATAACTCCAACTGTGTGGTGCACATGCCTATTCACAGAAAATTGGGGATCTTGTCTTTCACCGCGCCGTCTTCTCACTCTTGCGCGACCGTCATACATACCCAAACAGAATCTGGATTCATCACTAAAGACAATTGAATTCCATTCTTGGTCCCAATTTGCCCGTTCTCTACACCACGCTAGACGATAACGTCGATGCTCTGGAGTCAGTGGTAGCACAAAAGGGGACGGTATGAAAGAGCCCAAAGGTTCTTATCCGTCTATAAACGGTTCGCATCCCAATCGGTCTTCCATGTTCTTCAAACCACTGGTCCGCAATCGTCCGTGTAGAAGAGAAGCGGTCCCGTAAAACCAATAGTCTAAGACGGCGATCTTCGCGTTCTGTGGTTCTTCGACGACGTCCTGTACCTCTCGCTCTTCGTGTACGGCCCTCTTGGTTCCATGCCCGAACACAGACTGCCACAGTGTTTAAACTCCGTTGCGTTCTAGCGGCTATAACTCTCATAGACAAACCAGCCTCACGCAATCTCACAATTCTACCCCTATCAAACTCGCTTAATTGCCGAAAATTATGGCGTCTTCGCACTGGAGGTATTGTGATTGAATTAAAGAAGTTCTTTGAAATACAATTTAAATCGCTTAAATGACAACTGTACTTACAAATGCTTAATTCGTTGTTTTAGGGCTACTTAATCGTAAGTGTTTTTGAATGAGGTTAACAAAACAACGGCTAGGGCAATATGGCTGAAAAACTGATCGTTTTTTATCTTAATATAAACAAATATATTCCCAAAGAAATTTACTGGGCGTTCTTTTTTCTATGTCACTTAGTATACATGCACCATAAGAAAGTATCAACGAAAAATTTTCAGATATACCATAACGTCGAAATGAACAGATCAGTACATACAATTAGTTTATTTTATCTAAACTGTAGGATTTACAACTCCTCAAAATATAAAAGTACAAGATACAGTAAAGTCTGTCCAGAAACGAAGAGAAGTAATAAATTAAAATAGTTCATTTATTTTACATATAAGCGGTACACGATTTTGTATAAAATACATAAAAGATTTTAAAACTAGTTTTAGGATATACCGCTTCCATACTATAGTGTTACAAAACAAGTTATTTATGAATAGCTCCTAAACCGTTAACAATGGGACGTACCTGTTCTTGAGGTCTAAACTAAAGATCATAGGTGTGTACATGGGTTTTGCTTACGATTGTGTTTTATTGAAAGTAATTTTAAACATATCATTGTAATTATAAAACACATCGTTTGTTAGAAACCATTTTTTATAGGAAAAATAATAAATATATAATTTTAAAATACAGTTATTCTGAAAATTCGTCTGTTTCTTTGGAAGAAGTATCATTTGACCCTATTGAAGTTACAAAAAATTCTATAGTAACTTCTATCAAATTGTCAAGTTCCCACATTTTTTGTTCCTCTTTCATTACGTGTTCTATACACTTTTTCCAATTTTCCGCAGTCACATCACTTAAAGAAGTCATTAAAAGTTGTCGAACGTCACTTAATTTAAACGTGGTATTATTTCTCGTTACTGCACCCTTCACCTGCGCCCATATTAATTCTATAGGGTTTAATTCACAATGGTATGGCGGTAGGCGTAGATCAAAAATATCACGTTTTGCTGCCATTTCGTCAACTGCATATCTTCGATTTGTCTGGAATGGTAGCTGGCATTGTTCATAACAATTACGGAACCCTTTGGTATTAAATCTAACATTTGCTCAAAATATTCCTCAAAAACATCCCCATTCATATCCTCGTGGTAATCACCGTTATTTTTTTATTCAAATAGCAGTAAACCTCCCTCTACAAAGCCTTCCTATATGCGTAATAATTAAGCGTCGCCCTTTTCCTGAAGGAGGCCTTAAACCTGTAGATAATTCTTCTAAAAAGCCTGTCGTCCACTGGTTACATTTTTGTCTTGCCACATTTTTCCCACAGTATAATCTTCATTTACCCACGTTTCGTCTAAATAATAAATTTTCTTGCCTTCAGAACGTAATTTAGAGATATTTCGTAGGTAATTTCTTCTCCAACATACAATTTCTTCCTTATCAATGAGAGCTGATTTCTTATTCATTTTTTTCCATGAAAAATTTAATTCGTGCAAAACTTGCCACAACATTGTTCTACTTAAATTGGGTATACCCTCTTCCTCTTTCACAACTGACACAATTTTATTTAATGTGGGTATTTTTTTTTTAAATAAAGCGAATGCACTATTTTTCTAATTGTACTTTTCACATATTCGGGTATTTCAGTTTTTTATCTACCATGAGATAAACTAGGCTCACGCACAGAAACTTTGCCTTCACGCACAGAAACTTTGTCTTTACGCAAAATTCTGAATATTGTTGTTTTTCCAATGCCAGTCATATGTAAACACATATCAACTGTCTCTTGAACTGTTTTCAACGGATTATGGCATTTCAAATAATTGTACACATTGGAATGAAACTCAATACTGCAGCGTAAGTACACTTTATGATATACCGATATGATATGACAAAAATCGTTAGTTAGGCTATCGTTATAATTACATACCATATTTCTCCCCTAATTATATCGTTAAGAACACATTAATATCTATTAAAGTGTCATTCCAAATACAGTACATACTTTCTAGTTCAATTATTAGAAATTAATTAGTTAAAATTCCTAAAAATGTGATCGATAATGATTTTAGCAATTTCTGATAAACAAGGTGATTCACTAGTGGTGGCTAAAAATAAACCCACGTATTATTTGATAAAAATTTTAAATTGGGTTTTTCATATAAAGTTTTTATCAGGAAAGCTTCGTTAAAAAGTTACAGGGTGGTAAACTTAAATAAAAATTAAATTTTTTTAGGATACTTCAAAACTAGTGACTATAATAAACCGAAATGTTTAGACAAACCCATGTGTCAAATTTCAGTTTATTACAGTCAGTAGTTTATACCATTGCATGGAAGTAGGTGAAGGTCAATTTGAACATTTAATAAGATGAAATGTGTCAAAATAATTAATTAATGATGAAAGGTTACACATCTACATTTTTAACCCCCTTTTCGAAAAAGTATCAATACATCGGTACGCCATTGGAATCTGTTAAACATGTTCATTTATTACTTCGCTTCGTTTCTGGACAGACTTTAACGCTATCAGAAGAAAATTGTTGTTTGAAAACGAATAACGATAAAAGACATGCTTATATTATAAGTATTTTTAAGTTTAGAAGTGTAATCAATTCATATTTATATTGTTTAAAATGCATTTTCACAATACATTGAATTGATTTTCCTTGAAGCCTCTTAAAATAAATAATGCAATCGGAATCAATTTTCAAAGTTCCCTACCAATTACTGAAAGTGTTATTTTTAGTTAAAAACTCTCAATATAAATATTAAACAGCAAATTAATTTTTGTATAATTTTATTTATCTAATAAAATAATTTGATTGAACAATTCTATTACACCTATTTCATCTAAAAATATTTGCAGTTATATCGTTGTCCGATTAATCTAAAGCTGGCAACATTCAGCAGAAGCTTAAAGTATTTAGCCATAGACGCGGATTATCTGTAAGTGTGGATACTAATCTTCTTTCTGACTCATATTTCCAATCTCTTTAATTTCAACGTTTTATATGTTTCGTTAGTTCTTTATATATAGAGCGTAATCACACAAATGAAATTTCATGATCGTGATAAATTGTGTTAACTAACTTAATAACTTTTAATTATAGTGCTTGTTTAAAAAGCATTTTACGACAATGAAAAATGAAAATGTATTTTTAATTTATTTATGGAACAACCTATTGTTTAACTAATTATTTATATAAAAACTCACAATAATTGGTTATATACAAACTGTAAGTTTTCAATTTCGGTTAAAATTTTCTGAATATTAATAAAAAGTGAAAATAATTTAATTAACTTTCAAATTGATTAATTTTAATTTGGACAGATGTCGTAGGTTTGAAACCATACTTCAATTTGTTGAAATAATAAAAGTTCGAATCACTAACTAACTAACTCTAATTACACATGAATTAAATATAATGCAGAAGATTGTTATGGTGGTGTTTTTTTTCTTTTCTAACTTCAGTTAAAGTTATATAGAATGTATTAAATAAAGTAGTTACATAAAGAACTTTGAGTGGTACTCTAAAATTAAATACAAAATAATAAACTTTTCTTTGTGTACAATAAAAAGGAAGTTTATTAATATTTAAGGTTTTATTGCCTCTTAAACCAAATTTATACAATTTATTATAGTGATGTTTACCCCGGTTTATAACTACGCTTTACTAAATTAACCTCTTTAGTTATTATATTCGGTAAAATTTCTGAATCAGAGAACTACATCAAAATGGTAAACTTATGTAGAAAATACAAAAGGAATTTTCATACAGCAGGTGTTGTAGATTTGCCGACTTCTCTCGTTCACCCACGTAATGAGCAACTTTGTCATTTAAGTAATGGATCTTCAAGACATCAAAAATATAATATGCAATACCTTTTCTGTTATGATGTGTAATGACATAAATTTTTATAAAGATAATCTTAGTTAACTGCAGTACATTATTTATATGGGTTTTATTTTCAGTTAATTCAATTCTTATTTCGAGAAACAGCTTATGAAAACTACATTTTGTTGTAATTAACTTCTGTCAGAAAATGCTTGTGTAATGACTAGAGAACAAGTCTTTTTTTATTTTATTTGCAACGTTTTTTAATTAATAATTGCCATTGTACACTTGTATGGATGTATATTGCGTTTGATTAAAGCATAATTAACTTTTATCGATTTTTAAACCACCTGCGTCACTCTTTGCAGGCAATAATTTATAATTCTAAAATTTAAATGATTTCAAGTAATTTATAACGGTATTTCCAAATATTTATTAGCATTTGCATTTATTTATTATGATAAAAAGTTTTTCTAACATTTTTGATAATTATTTACTTAAATTAATGCTTTTTCCATACATTAATAAGAGTTTAATTGTAAATCAACAACAAAATACAATTAAAAGTTATCACTTGAAAGATACGTACATAGGGGTAGTTCTCTAAAAATTTATGTAAGTAGCGTAGCAGCACAGTGTTCAGAAAATATTTGATTTTAAATTAGTCTAATAAATATACAGCGAAGTTAGTTGCACTTATTGTGCTATTAAATATACCCATTTGAAGTTGAAGCCATAATTCCAGCCATAAAAATTATATATTTCAAATATTATTTATATTGAGTTAAATGTTTATAACTACTAAAACAACAATTAATCAACAGCGATAATTATTATTTTAACAATTGTTTATAAAAAAATTGTTTAAACACATTTATATAGTAATACAAAGTGGTTTTTAAGACGTGTCGCGCGTCGCCATCTCCTGTCTCGGTCGCGTACCATAAAGTCTACCTTAAAGGTGGCGGTTCGTGCCGCGACAGCGACCGAAGACCGATGCCAGAGGCAGAGACAGGCGAACGCGACAAGTGTCTCGGTCTTTTCTGCATGTAGTGTAGACCGAGACAGGACTGCAATAGTATTATAAAGTCTTTCAGTGTTATTAAATACTGTAATGAAACGCTACGCAAAGTTACTATTGGAGGAAGAAGAAGACGATGATCTGCTCTATTATACGAGGTGTCCAGTAACTCTACGAACAAAATTTGCGTAGTGATTTGAGACCCAAAAATAAGAAAAAAAGTTCATATAAACTCAGGTCTGGAAACGCTTTGTTTACGACCTATATGGTGTTTTTTATGATAAAAGTTAATTGGCCATAACTTTTTACCATCCGGTATATTGACGTTACATTTCAATTAGTTTGTTCCCTTTTCAGTTCTGAGCAAAAAAGGTATGCTTGGTCGATGCTCCTCAGATCAACCGTTTTCGAGATACTGGTTGATGAACAGTTTAATTTAATTCTCTATAATCCTTAGCTAACTGGAATTAAAAATAAAAGTAAGAATTTAATAACTAAAATGGAGAAATAAATAATAAAATTAATACAAAACCCCCGTGTTCCAAATTTCAGGACCATATACAAATTTGTTTGCAAAATATCGCAAAAAACCGAGGAAAAAACTTTGGAACTCTGTCCAATAATAAATTCTAGTACTTGTTATATTTTCCTTGCCTAATTCTAGCTCTTCTTTCCTGTATCTGCTTTTCTGCCTCTTATTCCTATATCTTATTCTATTTTTCAACCTTCACATCTGAACTTTTTTATTTCTTCTCTTGCGTATCCTCTTTTTTTGATCATATGCTTTTCCATCTTCTTTCCCGTATTTTATTTTCTGCTCCTCTATTTTTTTTTCAAAATACGTACAGTAATTTGTTCTCTTTCTTGCTTTCCATCCATTTCTCCAGTCTTAATGCTTTTCGTCCTGTTTGAATTTTTTGTAACGGTTGCAGTTCACAAATAAACTAATAGATAAAATTTAAGGTGACGGCTCTAGCGATGAAACCTAGAATAGAAGGAACACAAAAATATTGGGCACGAAGTAGCGTACTAAATGCTTGGAGGATTCTGGATTTATAAACGTTAGTACAGCAGTGTCCGGCTACAGTCGGTGAGATGGGGAAGGTCCTTGGAGAACTAAAAGAAATAACAGTTGCGTAACGTGCCGTCACCTGTTGGGTAACGGAAAGAAATAAAACCGATCAGCAGGAAATCAACTGGTTTTACTTAAAATCTAACACGCTACAACAAATGCAAATTTAAGAAAGAGACAAAAAACACATAAATATAACAAATACAATTTAAAAATTAGAAGTATCTAGTAGAAACGATAAAGTCTGTCGCATAGAACTCGCGTACATTAGCAATAACCAATTACTCGTAATACGCGATCAAATCTGAATTAGTTCAGTTAAGTTTCTGGTTCATTAACCCCCAGAATTAGATAGCGTACCAATTTAAGATTGGTGAATAAGAAACTTACCGTATACTCATCACGTACACGCGGTGGCTTAAAACTACTAACATACGTTTCAAATATAGGATGTAGCTTCTGCCAATCCAAAAGGCTATTTGATGCAGCGTATCCCTCGAAACTCTGAAGCAGTTCGTGCCGACAACACTAGCGTGAGAGTATGGAGGCTACCCCGAATAACAAATAGTCTTAAATACTAAAGGTAACTACTAAAGGTATGACCGCTTGATGTCGCGTGTACTTAGGTTTCGAACGCATGCAAAATATGAATGGGTCCCTTAAAACGATAACTTATCTGTTTATGGTACGTAATGCTGATAACGACGGTCCTTGCTAACGACACAGCTACTTGAAGATCAGATTCGGCCAGGTGTCCCCGAGATTGGCGACAATACAAACTCAGGCACGTTTTGTGTCACGAACGGAATTGTAATTACTCGTTCCAGCGTTCCCAGGAGTTATCCAGACATTTAATTGTTTGAAGGATTTGAGGTCCAGACACGTGTTACGGCGTAAATAGTCTGTATATTTTTTTACACTCAATTATTGTGAAATCATCGAAGCCACATAGCAGTTTTATGTTTAATTTTTAGCTTCGTACAGCACGGCTATCCGCCCAGGAACAAAGAACGTTTTTCAAGATGTCGGCCCGCCGCTTTGAGTAGAAATCCCCCAAAATTACGATTCACCAATCGGAAAATTTGGTTCAAAGCGCGGTAAATTTGATTCGTATTGCAACGCGCAACTTGAAGATTTCGAACCGTAACATCTTATATTTTTCTAATTGTACCTCCTTTTCTAATAGGTATCCTGGAGTTTCTCCGTCCAGCTCTAACGTCCATCTCCAGTATTTTTGCGGTATCATCTGCAATTTTTCCCATTCTTTTCATCCCCATACTTTCACCCCGTCTATCACCAAACTTTATATTAGTTTTTCAAATAGCCACTTTTTTTCTTTAATTCCCCATACTTGTCTTAATATCCTGTTTTCTTTGACTATAATGTCACCCGCAGTCATAACTTTGAGACCAAATATTTTCGTTTTTTTATTCTTTTGTATCTTTCTTTGTTGTATATAATTATAAACACTTTTTATTGCTGAATTTGTTAAAAAATGGATGCCCCCCAACACGTTCAAATTCACCCTCGAACCTGCTCTACGTATGGACTATAATATCCCGGGTAACCATAACTTTGGGATGAAATATTTTCGTTTTAAATGATAGTAGCATTTTTATTCTTTGATGCGTTGTTTGGTATAAAAACTGTTTATTGCTAAATTTGCATATTAATTAATCTATGCGAACAGTATGAAAAAAGCTCTAAAAATTCGATAGGTGTAAGTGTACTTAACAAATTTGTTTAAACAATCTTTTTAACAATCTTTAAAATAAGAATTATTTGAGTTGATTAATTGTCGTTTTAGAAGTTGTAAATATTTAACTCAATATAGATAATATTTACATAACATAACGGTAAAACTCATTTTTATGGCAAAGTAGTGGGAAATTTTTACATTTTATTTTTACTTTACACTGTCACAATTTTTTTTTCTAAGATGTAATTTTCTCTTATTAAAAAAAATAAATATTTAGTTAATTGTTTTCATTCATAAAATCCTAAATGATAAGACAAATTCATTAGTGCTTGACTATTATTTTTAACTACTCCTTCATTTTGTCCGTTAATTATAATTATTTTAATTTAAAATTGGCAAGTTGCATCATAAATAACTTATATTACAATATTAAACCGCCTTTAGCACAGTTTTAGAGTGTGGTAGTGAGCAATAACAATAATTTTAATCCAAAGGATTTTATATCATATTCGAAAAGTTTTTATATGTGCTACATTTTCTGATTATTATAGGAATTGGTCTAGAATTTTGCCAGTTTGTTTCGAATTGTAATCAATAAGAGAAGAGTATGCAAAATATTTTTATACAAATAAAAATTAACACACTTTTTAAAATTACAAGTAATGTCTCATTCATAACACTCATGCTTTGAATGTGACAAGACCTCGTAATGAATAAGAAAAAATTCACATAAAAGCAGAATATCTTCACTTTGATTCTAAAAAAATCTTGCCAAATTTTTTTCATAATGATAAAATTTTCACGCGCCTCAAAAATTTGTAAGAATTAATCTGTATTATCGAAATCTTGAGCCTCATATTCTTCCGTTTTATCACTTGATTTACTTTCTTTGACAACCCTCCTAACAACTTTTTTTCTAGCTATTCGCTTTCAGTTGTTAAATTTTTTATTCCACATCTTACGAAATAAGATGGGGAGTTATGAGACGGTTTCCAAACCGAAAATTTAACACCTCTTTTATTTTTCACTTTTATCGACGAATTAGAGTTAGTACGTTATAATGAAGAAAAAACGTATGTAAACAAGATATGAAGAAAACACCTGTTAGATTTTTATGAAACTTTGTACATAGACCTTATTTATAATTCTGAAGATTTGATTAGATTTTGGGCATTCTATGTAGTCAAAAGGGCCGTTAATCTACACGGTTATTTGAATATTTGCAAAAATATTTATTTTATACATTTTTGTTTCAAGTAAAAGTTGTTTATAATTTAATTATACACAACTTTTGTTTAAACTATTATTCGATCCTATAAGTAATTACTGAGATATCAAAATCAGGTGATAATAATTATTGTAACAATGTCTCCACCAATATCAATTTTACAAAAAAAGTTGAAAGTTTTGAAAAATTCTATTGTTTTTGTTTGAACCATTTTTTTTTCTAAAACGTAATTTTATTTTCGCTTATCGAGGCGATGTGGAGTTCTGGCAGTAAACATTTTTTTTTTATGTTTTTACTCATTTCATTAAATTGGTTAATTCAGGAGTGTTGGTGAGAATTTTTGTTCTACCATTTTTTTTCTTTCGGATGCTTTTGGGTAATGGTAATGTTTCTGGAATGATAAAAGATGTAGTAATTTCAAATGGTAATGATGTTTGAAGGAGCCTTTACATAATCATTTGGTTCTTCGTTCCTAATATATAGAAGAGTATATTACTGTTGAGTTCTTAATGGTGAACAGATTTTCAAAAGCTTTATTAACAAAACAGCAATTTCATAAATTTTTATAGTTTTGCCAGAATTAGCAAGATCCATTCGTATTGCGCCACCCTTATGTAAGTCTTAAAATGACCAGGTACAGATTTATCTAACGGCTGCAATTGTGGGAATATAAAGCAAGATACAATGTTTTCTTTTGGAAAAGTGACAACTCCCATGCTAATATGAGATTGATGGTTGTCTAATATAAGAAGAAATTGGTGATTCTTTTGTATGTTTAATAAGATGTTCGAGGCTGGAATAATAATTCACTGCATTCATGCAACCCTGATTTATTCGCCATATCAACACTCTCTATTGGATCTCCTGTTAACATAAATTTTTTAAAGTTTACCCTCGGAAATAAGCAGACTGGCAAAATAAATTTTTCAGAAGCACAACAAAAGTTGATAACCGTAACTACTTGTTTCTTTGCAGAGGAAGTCGCTTGGCCCAAAATCCCTTCTTGTCACTAATAAATATTCTGTCTGGTGTGAAACTCCCTTATGGTTTTCGAAGAACTTGTTGATATCGACCTCATTAAAGATGTAATTTTTTTTATTTACGTACATTTAAAATTTGTTTATGGCGGCGTTGGAATTCTTTCAGCCAGTCTGCCCTAACCATCTGACAATCATTCTGCTCATCTAGATAAGCCAAATTTAGTTCTTTTGCATATTTGTAAGCTTGGGCGAGAAGTCCTTTAGACTGTAAACCATAGAAAATTTTTGATGAGGTCTACATTTACCTGAATATGTAAGAAAATATAACATTTCTTACTTAGTCAAACTTTTCCATTGAGATTACAGGTTGAAACCCAATTCAAAAATGAAAATTATTAATTTTTCAAATCATTCTACAAGATACATACACAGCAACTGGCAACCTCTTAGAGTTGACTACAAACTAGAAGTATGTTGTCAGGAAGAGCCAATTTTTCTACTATTAGTAGGTAGCTATTAAGTTTTGCCCTACTTATTTTGCGATTATGGAGCTTCTATTTGACTACCATTCTCCGTCTACCTTTGCTTTACTAAAAAACCTCTTTGTTTCTTTTCTGAGCTTGCTCAGATTGGAATTGTAATTTGCCTTCTTTCCTTTTGGTGGTTTGCTTAGTACACAGCTCGATTCACAGAATGTTTACTTTGCCTACTGCATTTTCCAATTCCAAGTGGCATCTTCGAGGTTTGTTTATTTGAATTCTTTCTAGTTTGTATTCTAGTACTTACTGTAATGTATCTAACCCGATCTGTTTTTCTCGGGTTTCTACTAGGGATGCTTTTTCCTGTTCTCGTATATCGTAAGTGATAATACGATTGTCAGACATAGGGATATCCAGATTTTTTTTCAATTTCATAAGGTACTCACTCCTTTGGTTATTATTGGTGCTATCTCATTTCTTTTTATGAGCGTTGGCGTCGCAACCAATAAGGATATCCTTTCGGCTGTAGTATTTTGTAAGAGCAGACACCGTATAAGAGTGATGTCCTATTTTGCTGGAAAATACGTATTTGATAACCAGTACTGTTTTTCTACCTTGGACGTTAAACCCCACGAGTAGAGGGACGAGGTTTCTTGTGAGAAAAATATAATCTGTATTATTCGTAATTAAAACACAACTAGAGGATTCTCGTGTATGATGTCCAATATTGTCTTACCGTTTTTACGCCACCAAGGTGCTTGTATAAGAACTAACTTTAGATGTTGTCTTGTAAACATAGGATGGACGATAATTGGTTGTTTACCGCATCATCGGTTCACCGGTTGCCATTACTTCCTCAATGGGACGTTCTTAGACCAGCGTCGAGACCTCGAATTGGTATTTGGCCAAACCGGTAATTAATGACAAAACTGCACTAGAAGTCTTGTAATCTATTAAGCGGAAAATTCTGTCCGCTGTAAATCCTGAACTCCTAGGAGCAAATGAGGTGATGATTTGATGTTTAGGGATGTATTCTCTTACTTTTACTACAAAACACACTCCTCCCCATTTCAAGCTGGGAATCTTTTGTTTCAGTCAACTGACTGCGTTGTTATTATTGCTATCAATAACTAGCATACTTGGTTTGAAATGTATCTCTGCAAAACAGGTTTTCTCATTTTCGTCACGCCCCATCCCGGTCACAATCGCTTTCTCCACCGCAGATAATTCTTATATCTAGGTAGCACTACGACATTGACATTTTTGAGCGTATTCGCATAGCTGGTACTTGCTACAGGTGGTTTACTATGCCTTCTTTGTCATGCCTCTTGTTTGTATCGTTCAGTGCTTGGCCCTGGTAGGACTTTTTGGGGTTGTATAATGCTCCTTAGGTCTTTTCTAAGTAATACGTTCCTCAGTGACGTTCGTTAATTTCCCCTCGTAGAGATGGCGTAAGAAATATCTGCACTTGGCTCCCTTAAAAACTTTCCTGTTTTGATTGTCCAGGCCACTTTCTTGCTCGAGCTCTGGCAGAAAGGGTTCTTTCCTGGACTAATTAGGTGTCAAGTTTTGGTTAGTACGTAAGCTGACGTCGACACTTGAGGAGGGGGTTTTCTCCTTTCTATTACGGTTCTGTCAGCAGCTGATTTGCATTTTCCTTCCGAGGATGAGTTCTCTTCCCTTTAGTACTTGGGACGCTCCTTACCTATACGTGTTTGTGAGGTTTTCTCACACGTAGCTATGGCAGCAGTGCATCACCTGGAAAGCTTTGCTTCAGATTTTCTAGTAATTGCGGTGATATGGTATTTGTCTTAAAAGTGTTTTAATAAAAATCTATTTAAAAGTCAGAAACCGATTTTTTTAAAAAAACAATAGGTTTTATTTTCGACGATTTTGTCGCCGCTATTTAAGGGCCAAATCCCAAAAAAATTAAAAATAATACTAGTAATTTACGTCAGAACTTATTTTTGCAAAACGAAGCAATTTTACAGCAGAGGAACGTATGCGGCTTCAATTTTTTTTATTTCGAGTGTTGCCAGTTTGGTTGCCAGGCATCATTGTCAACAAAAATCGTTTAATAATGAAAGTCTCATTAATTTACATTTTACTTTTACATATGATATGATAGCTTTTCACATACAATTATTTAGTAATTAATGTGCTAATTATATGTTAGACTAACGTAGATAAAAAAATATTTCAATGACGACGGATTCGTATAGGATTGGCGTTTCTTCGTAAACTTTTCATGTAATATATTTTTTGGTCTCCTGACGTGTAAACGTCAAATTTACATTTAGCTAGAAACCCTGAAACGTCATGATTAAGGTAGAGTGCACGCACAGCGTGCGTAAAAATTACCCGAATCGTCCGCCCTTAAGGTACATTTGTTAATAAAAAGCTTTCTATAGAACAAAAATATGTTTACTAAATCAACAATTACATAACTTTTTTACTGTTAAATGGTAAAAAATAATGTGATTTGGAATATTTTTAGTTTCATGTAAATGATTAGCGCCATCTTATGTATTGTAATTACAGTTCATTTCAAGACCGATATTCGCAATTGACAGCAAAATATTTGTTGATTTTTACCATTTCAAATCGTCGGCCAAAAAATTTTAATACAAATCTTGTGTGTTAAATTATTTTTTGGCGTCCTGACGTGTAAACATCAAATTAACAATAAAACTACAAACCCTGAAACGTTATGATTACAGTAGAGTGCACGCGCAGCGTGCGTAAAAATTACCCAAATCGTCCGCCCTTAATGTTCATTTGTCAATAAAAATCTTTTTATAGAACAAAAATATGTTGACTAAATCGACAATTACACACATGTTTACTGTTAAATGGTAAAAGATAAATTGATTTGGAATATTTTTTTCATGTAAATGATTAGCGCCATCTGTGTATTCTGAATTTTAGTTCACTTTATGACCGATATTGACAATTGACAGCAAAATATTTGTTAATTTTAGATTTTTACCATTTAAAAATCGTCGACCAAAAAATGTAATAGAAATCTTGTGCGTTAAATTATTTTAAAGCTCTTAATAAATTTAAAGCACTTCGTTAAAATTTAATTTTCCGCACGCAAATGTAAATTACTATTTTGGCTTCCTGAACTGTAAAGCACATTTCTCAGTTGTACATACTTGTGTTGACACTTGATTTTTACACACAGTAGGGCTACTATGCGGTAAAGTACGGACACTATGTCGTAAAGTGGTGGCTGATTTATCTGCTATTTGGTAAGGCTTTAAAAATACACTAAGTATAAATTCTGATTAACTGATTTTAAAAAGTTTATTTTACACCATACTTGACACAACAATGTGCAGCTAAGGTAGCTTTTAATTATTTTATTAATGATGATATTGATAACGCCACCTATACGTCAGTTAAATAAATGAACTGACACATATTAGGTGGTGTAGATATGTCAAAATGGTTAAACAGCTGACGATCGTCAGCCAAAAAATGTTATACAAATTTTGTGTGTAAAGTGATTTTACGGCGCTCCACCTAATGAGGAACTCGCCCTTCGGGCTCGTTTCTCGAACAAAACTGTCGCGCCGTAAAATCCTACTTTCCATACTCGAATGTAAATAACTATTGTTATGTATACCTAAAATGACGCTGCCTAAAAATTACAAATTTAATTCCCATAATTAATTTTATAGGTAAAACATATGAATAGATGCTGTACATACGGAAACTTTTAAATGCAAAATAGACAGTTGTATGTTATGCATAAGGAGTTAAGTGCAAATGAGGTTTTACGCTGTCATAAATCAATTTATCTAATTCTGAACCCATCATCCCGAAATAATAATTAAGCCGAATGTTTTGACAAGCCACTAAACTTGTTATCAGTAACAAGTAATTCGATTATACAATTTGAAACGTCAACACGCTCGCGAAATAAAATTTTAAATGTGTTTCTTAAAATATTGAAATTTGGGTTAAAGTTAAAAGGGTGGTATTTATGAATTCAAGCCTGAATAACAAATGAATTCTTTAAGAGGCAAATTAACTGAGGGCGAACGGACAGGAAAAGATTGTCTGTAAATCCTGTGAAACCAAGTGATTAACTTTAAAATTGCCAGTGTGCACTATATAAAGTGTAAGGAAGAGATGTAGTTGACATTAATTATCACCATTTATCATTGTAGCCTCGATCTGAATATTAAGTAGTTACACTCTTGAAAATATTTGTTTTTCAATGATAATTTTTCATGCAACATAATTAGTGAAAGATTAAGTCGTTTGCTACAGAGCGTAAATTTGGAATATTAAATGCAATTTGCGAACGTGAATGGTTTTAGGTATACACCTAATTTTACACAATGAACGTCATTTGATAATTTATCAAGAACGAAAGATGGATGTAATGATTAACTGATCTTAGAACTTAATTAAAAATTTTTAATCGATGTTTTTTTTCATTAAAAATGGATTGAAACTTATGCTTAAATCTAACATTTTCGCCGATATTTTCTCGTTTAAAGATTGAGCTTGTGGTAGTTTCACCGACTAAAAAGACAGTAATATTTCTAAGGTGTTTGCAGACGGTAGCAGGTCTCATACGAACGTTCTTAATAACAGTCGGCCGGTAATCCTCAACTGATTGATGGCCCCTCCATGATGGAACTTACTGAGGTACAGTTCTTCGACGTACAACTTTGCCACACCCCCTCATCATTTCTACATTATTGATGTTTTTTTCTCTTTGTAGCTTTTTTGTAAAACAAAAAGCTCAGTTATGTTATGTTGAAATTTCTATGTTTATACTGTATCTTTAATGACTCTAAAATAATTTATGTCCGAAACGGGTATAATTTAAAGCGTTGTTTAAAATTTAAATTGTATTGACTGTATGTAATGTATTATGCAGTTAACTAATTTTTCGTTTAGAAACGTGCTCCCTAAAAATTGCTCCATTTGTAAGAAATACCGTAGCTATATTTTCTTTTCGCAATTACGGAAGGTAAAACTCACTAACAAAGAATTAAACAAGATAAATTACTTAGAAGCGAGAGCTATTCCCTACAACAAAATGTTTAAATAATGCCCAGATTTAGGAAGAGGAGTGTATAAAATACATTACCTAGTCGGGAAGCGCTTTAAGGAAATGATTCTTTCATTTGCATGGTGACTGGATTTCAACTAAAATACGTCGTATAGTAAGTAGTTTACGAATGTATGCAAACGCCCAAAACGGGCAAGTAACGAGCAAGTGATTACCTACCAATCTACGAAATGGTGTGCTCCACAACCGGCGAAAGTGAGTTACAAACTAGCTTAAACTTATGAATAATCCAGTAGCTTAGCAGTGATGCCAAACCGGTGTGAAGTTCTCTTTATCTAAGACGTGGATTTAGTCCTGGGAAGTTTCGCGAAGGCGACACGAAAGCTGTATTATTATAAGTTAGAAGTTGCTTTCTGCATCATACATACATTCATGATGAAGTAGTAAGGTGGTAAAGCTTTACTCAAAATTTAAACCTTTATAAATGCAACAAATAATTCTTGCGGATTTATTACACTTGTTCCCTACAGAAGACTTGATTGGATATCATTTTCCTCCGCTTACGCGAGCTAGCATTTATTATACCTGACATACACTAATAAACTTTTATGTATCGAATCAACGTTAAAATCGTGTTCTTTAAGCTTGCGTTTCTAATCGACATTTTTCAAACTGCTATTTAGAGACGTGAACTCGATAGGAAACAAACTTTTAAATAGATTTTACCAATTTATTTTCACAAAACTTTTCTTGATCTAACAACTTAAGTTTATGTCGAAGAAATAATGTGTACAACTGCAAATTTCAATCATTTAAAGTTTAATTATTAATATCTCGTTCTGATTGTATCCGTGCGTAAAGCAATTCAAATTTACTCTTGGGAAAACTTTAGAACACTTTATATAGCTCATTAGGCATCGATTAAATGTTTAATAAGGCATAGTTGTTGCACACAATACCTCATACTATTATATTCTTATTAACACTAGCATATCCAACTGTAGCCTATTGCAAACAATGTTAATCAAACATTTAAATGTAACACTATTATATATGAAAAAATATCTTAGGAAAATATTTTAGGCAAACATATACAAAATATTTGAAATAAATCTTACTTAAATATTTCAAGCAAATATTTATCAAACATTTTAAATTGTTTTATAAAAATATTTAAAATAAATGTTTAAATTATTATGTTTAAAATAAATGAATTAAGTTTTCTAATAATATTTAAAAATTATAATTATGCAACATTTTGTAAATAATAAAATAAAATTAAATTAATTTATAAAAAAAGTAAAATTATATTCGATTTTTTTTATATTTTCTTCTTCATGTTTACAAACAAATATTATAAACTAAGAAATGCCAACAGTTAACTCTAACGGCGATTGAATTAATACATAAGTAATATAAACAGTATTTATTCCATAATACAATTACACAAATTCATAAGTATTGAAACATAACATATAAACACTACAAACTACATAATAAAACATTAAATTATGATATTATAGTAATTCATCTTCAATCAAAACAATTATGTAGTTAAATGTATTAATTTTTAATTATAAGACCACATAAACCTATCTAAATATTGAAATTAATAAGACTGAGTCGTTGTACAAACAAACTTAATACAATCAGTACAGTAATAGCAATTACAAAATAATTCAGTATTTCAGAACGGCTTACTTATTGTTCGATTGTGTAACTTGTGTTGTTGTGATTACATTTGTTGGATTTTTTCCTACATGTGCTTTTGCTGTTGATAATAACAGAAAAGCCGGTAGGGTAGGGAAACCATTATCTTGTCGCCACAAAAAAGTGTGTCGTATAAGTATAATACATAAATAACATATTTAATTGAGTTTTTATATGAAATAAAATTTTCAGTATGCTTTGATCATAGTATCTAGTGTCTGTCTAATTCTCGTTTATTAAGAAATAATTTATGTGCGTTATTCCAATTGTGAATAACGTATATGGAGTTTTAATTATACCTCATCCTCTGCATCTCCTCCTGGAAGGCCCAGTCAACTGGGAAACTACAAATTAAAAAAATTTAATGAAGGAGTTTAGGTATTGAAATAATTCAGTTTATTTAGTAAAATCTAATAATTAACGACCAGTATAAAAGCTCTTTTTACGTCGTCAAGGTTCTGTAACTGTAAACAAATGTACTTCCTATGCCAAAAGTATGAAAATAAAGCGGCTCAGTACTTAACACACCAAAGAAAAAGAAAGGGTTTGTGAAAAGAGATAGATAAAAAACGCTAAGTGGTACCTAACAAATCATACATGCATAGTTATTTGAATTAGATACACTTATGATGCAAAATTTGAAAAATTACCTATACCTAAAAATTGAAAACATAATCATAGTTATTATTGTTCGTACTGCTCCTGCACTTTTATTTGACCTTATTCGATTTATTTCACACAACCACCCGCGTTAGGGATCGTACAGATACTGTCCGATGATAAGATACTTAAAGTTGATGCATTCTTGTCCTTTCTCTATGGATCTAAAAGGATTTGCGAAACAAAAGATTTCTTAGTCTTCGGCTACGAATTTTGAGTAACACTACCCCAAACGCTTTTATTATTACACTTACTTTGGTGAAAATGGTGTAAATAAGTAAATGAGAAAAAATGTAAGTGATGATAGTTTGTCGAAAATAATGAGGGTCTTTCATATAAAAAAAATTATATGAGAAACCCCTGCTTAGTTATAGCCCCTTAAAAATTGGGCAAAAAAAACAGTTTTTAATTTTTTTCTTGAAAACAAAGAAAATACAAAATTTAAAATGAGCTATAAAACATTAAATAAATATTTTTGTGGTATTCTCGTATAATCACCACCACTAAAATTGGTTTTTTTCGTAACTTTTTTTCTGTTTAATATTCATCATTTAAAAATTTGTTTCATAAAGCTTGATTCTTCCTAAACAAATAAAGTCTTTTGTATTTTTTGTTGGATCTACGATTTTTGCAAAAAATAATGTTTTATTAAGTACATCGTATGAATCATGTAGATTATAATTTAACTAAAAATCAATTATAAATAAATAAAATCACGTCAAATGTTGAAAATTGCCACATTTACTTAATATTTACCAAATATTTTTACAAATGCTTAGATAAATATTTACTGAATATTTCTTCAACATATTTGTTTTTCACTAATTTTTAAAAATATAATATTTCTTAAATGCGGTGGAATAATTTTTTTAAATAATCATTTATAAATATTTATTTCACAATTCGTGTAAATACTATAAATAATGGTAAAGCAGACATTTCTTAAATATGAATCTGTACGTAGAAGTATTTAACGCATATTTCCAACAGACAAATATTAGATTTATATTTTTATAATGTTATTGAAAGATTTGGTTTTGCTTGCGGAATATGAAATTTTTTTGGAGCTATTGGATCTTGTAACTACATAACACTCGTATACATAAAGTACAGAATACCAACACGCACAATTTACAGTTTTAAAAGCTGTACGCGGTGATCCCTTCTAACTCCTATAAACAAAATAGACATTACAAGGTGGGGCGAATTGTGATCGCACAATTTTTTCTTCTTCTATTATATTACATCCAATTAGTTCTCAATAGAAGAATATATGGGATGCCTTAATTGTACCGGTTTGTAGTTTTTTGTCAATGAGTCACATGCTAGAATTGAATGCAATCAGGTATTCTGTGTGAAGAATCTAGTATAGTGGGAGTGGTGTTAGTCTTGTAATGTCATAAAGACTTCCAAAAAATATTTATTTATTGTAATTGTCAATGTAAAAATAAATATATAAAAATAATGTTATGTCAAGGCTGAATTATAAATTGTTATAAACGAATTGCGTGCTAGACGGGTAGTTAGAAGTGGGATTTATTTAAATTTATCAGGACTCTTTAGCAGTAAAGCCCAAGTTTGTGTCTGTAAGTCAAAACGACTGTTCAGTTGTAAAGCCCCAAGAAGGTATCTGGAAGTTGCATTGTTGGATTTCTTCTCTATTGGACAATTGAACTCTTCCTAAAATGCATGTTCTTACAAGAAAACGAAATGCTCAGAAGTTTCGATTGACTTGGCCGCTGACAGAAGTTGAACCTCTCAAAGGATACTATTGATGTCCTGAAATTGGAATCATAGTTTGAAGTTTTTGATTA
The DNA here is from genome assembly GCA_030710515.1 of Abscondita cerata. NCBI lineage: Eukaryota > Metazoa > Arthropoda > Insecta > Coleoptera > Lampyridae > Abscondita > Abscondita cerata. The sequence continues at coordinate 93,573 of JALBCR010000921.1, read as the reverse complement.
TAAAATTATTCTATGTGAAAAGAGATGCCTTGGTTGGTAGAAAGTGTTTGTACGCCATGACTTTGAAAATCCGGAAGATCTGGAAACACTTAGTCAATGCAGTCAAGTCGATAAAAGAATTCTGAGGCTTCCGAAAATAGAATTACCTTAATTCAATGGTGAATTGAAGTCATGGCTTGGATGGTGGTCTTATTTCCTCAACATTGACGAAAACGAATCTTTGTCGGATGCTGTCTTTTGCTATGGAAAAAGGTAGGGATGCAAAGGAGTTGGTTGATAGCTATCCAGCAGATGCGAAAAACGATTCCAATGTGGTTGAAACTTTAGTTGGAAGAAAATACCTATTATTGCAAGTTTATGTACGAGAGACACTTCAGCTTGTAATTTTGAATGCTTCTGGAAAGTGCCCCTCTCATCGCTTTATTTCATGCTCAACACTTATACAAGATCTTTAGAAGCTCTGGAATTGGAGAAAGTTAATCCAGAAATGTTTTTGTTTCCATTATTGGTAGAGTATAGCTTAAGTGAAGGAACTCTACGTGCTTGGCAGCTAAGTCAAACTGATTGGACAAAGCTAAACCCTAAACTTCAATTGTTAATGTATTTTATGAAGATCGAAGGTGAAAGTGATCAACATATCTTATTGGCTAGAACTGGATTTTAGTCTAACAACACAGATTTTGTACATTAATTAAATAAAGGGAGTGTAAGAAAGTGGTAAAAAATAAAATCGTTACTACTGCGACTGGATCATTTTCCGACATGAATTAGCAGCAAAAACGAACCCAATGTGGATTTTGCCGAAAATATCACGAAACTGTTGCTTGCTTTAAAGAGCTCAATCAGTGATGTTGGAGCAACGACGGAACAAGTTGAAAGAAAAGGAAGTATGTCTGTCTGCTTGAGGACTAATCATTGAAGTGAAGGATGTAAAGCTTTTATTAAATGCATTATCTGTAAAAGTAAACCTTGTTCTATGTTGTGCCTGTCAACTGAGCTGTCCGTGCCTTCCTCGATAAGAAGAGGAGAAAATGACAATAATTTCAACCAATATTTAAAGGAAGGGCTTCTCAACACAATCCATGTTCGAGTTGTCTGTGAACATGATCCGCCGTGGTTTGACTAGTGGAAGATTCCGGAAATCAACGGAGCTACATAAGAAGTTCAGTTGGTACTACTATTTGGGCTAAAAAGACAGGAGATCCATGGATTCAAAATATCCTGTTTGGAGACTAGGTGTCAACTAGTTCTGACTTTTCATCTACTTTTCTTGTGATTGCAATGTCAAGAAAAAATCTACATCAAAAGTGTGTCCTGGCAATTGGAGTAAAGTTATACCGTAAGTTTTGCGACTCCTAGTGTCGACTCGTGTTAGCGACCACGTACGCAAATACCTGTCGACAAAGTTATACCATTGTTTTTGGCTAATTTTATAGCTTCAAAGTTCTTGGAATGAGTTGTATGAGCAATTATTTTTTCTTCATTTATGATGAAGGTTTTCAATAAAATTTTGTAACGGAAACTTTTAAATTTATGTATCTACTTTCAGAAATGTCTACTAAACCTTGTGGAGGATACTCTTTGCTTAACGCATCGTACATTTATCGTGCATTTTCATATGTTATCATTATCATCATACGGGGAATAATGGAACCTGTAGGACTTATGGTGGACTAGTAATTTTTCTTTTTTTCTACACCTATTTGACGTTTGTTCTTTTGTCGAACTACTTCTTGTGTCAAAAAAATCGTTTATATTTGTTCTATTGAAATCCTTGGCCCTGTCCATGTGACTTTTGGTTGACGAATAATAAATTTCAATGTCATTTAATTAAACTGAGATACCATTTTATGTCTGCTATATTTTTTGTATTATTAAAACTATAATTATTAATATTATTTTTTTCATACAGTTCAAATACAAGTTATGCTATATTGCCGAGGGGGTAAAAATAATTGGTTAACCTTTAAATAACACCGCACAATTATTTTATATTATTTTGCATATATTAGTTAATTAAAAATAAAATTTGTACAATTGATGGGAAAGTAACAAGTAAGAACTTACGTACGAATAAAATAAATATCCTAAATATTTTACTGGAAGGAACTCTTAATACTACAGTAATTTGTATATAATCTGTTGGCTAACACTTAGAATTACCAAAAAGGTACATTAAATCGTACATTTATTCTGGACAAAATTGAACCACCTAAGCCCCTGCATTTCAGACTTACGGTTTTACAATCTAAAGAAATTAAAAAAAACAAAAAAAATTAATTGTTGTTACCTTTACTCCATTCATGATCTTTGCCTGAAGCTCACGCAATATAAATGACGGAGATCGCATAACAGTTAGGTAATAAAAAGTATAGACGCGTTAGGGGAGTTAACACACAAAAAAAGTTGGAACGGAAAAAATAATAAGTAGCGGAAATAAAGTGTGAATCCGATTCCGTAATTTATTAAGTTCTTAATTTTATTTTAATGTAAATAATTTGTGTAAAACAATAAATTACTCACACGTAAGTTTAACGCAATCGGTTTGATTTAATAAGCGCAATCAAGTTCTGAATTCTATCAGAAATGCGCATTCCGAGTTCGCTAGTTCAATATGCGCGACGAGGAATAATGTCCGTCGAATGCAAATTCAAAACTAGTTCACAATCAAATCTAAATTTACTACCAGTATTTCTGTACATTATTTAGATGGGATTGTATGTACATACATTGAAATCTGCTGTAAAATTAATAAGTAGTTTAACTTATCTTTGAGTTTTGTAGAGAACTTCTTTGCTCCGAAGTCGTCGTGTATCGGTAAGATTATAAGGTATCTCCACCAGAAATTTGACTAACCATAAATTTCTCAATACGGCTATGCTAACGAAATATAACAAAGACATCCAAATTTAACAAAAAGAAAAGTAAAATTCAATCCCAAAGAAAAAAACCATCTGCTCTTTCCAATACACTATATAAGGATTGACTACTGCTTATAATTAAACTCTTTTTGGAAGAAGTTGTTATATTTTATATGTGTTTTGTGTAGACTCATAGATAACTAGATTTTTGTTGGATTGGCAACGCAAAGAAACACTAATAACTATTCATTTCTATCAGCATAAACGTTGGACACACAATTTCTCTAATGTGAGAAAGTGACAGACCTTGATTGAACTTTAATAGCAGCTACTGATTGCGGTTTGGCATCAAGAACAATTTCAACTAATTTGTTACATTATCTTCAATCTCCTTCCGTGAGAGTATAAGACTGCCACCCTCAGTTGCTTTTTATAACCTTAAAAGCATCCTCACTAACAGCGAGAAGGCTCGCACTGTCCTAGACAATATCTACTAGAGTTGGTGGCATGTGGAAGGCAAAAACACTTAGCAGAGAAGATGTGGTAAAGTTTGTGAAAGAAACACCGGATTCGCAATATACTTTAGCTAAAGTAATAATCTCAGATTTACATTTTAATATTGGCTGACCGTTTGTAGGTATTTTTGTCTGATTGTTGGTTTAATTGCAAACGCTGGTAGACGTCGTCGGCAAAGATGCATATTAATTGTCTTTAATGACATTCAAGAAAGTTTTACCCAAAACACACTCCCTTTTTCCACAACGAAAAGAGAAAGAGTCTTTACGGTCATTGATTAAATAGACGACATAAGTAGTTCGAACTTTTTCAAAGATTTAGGTCATAACGAATTAAATAGGAAATGCATTTTCCAGCGCGTTGGAATTCATACTGTTCCAAATAGTAATAGGTTTTACAGAACCTTATAACATGAAGCTTCATTTTTAGGATTGAAATCATTAACTTAAACACGAGTGTCACAAATATAGCTTTGATTTCGGTACCGACACTTTTATAGTACTGCTTAATAACTCCCTTCAAATTACGCACTAGTTTTACAAAACCATTTCTTTTTGTATGTATATGGTTTCTTCTCCTCAGATAGATACTGCAGCTAACAATTTCATTTATTCGTATAATCAATTGCATCACTAAAGAAAGGTCCTTAGGACGACTCAATTTGAATGTATTCTTTAAAATCGTTTTTACTTTTTAATTGCTGCAATAATTAAAGTTAAATTAACAAACTTCAAAAAATGGGAAAAATGGGAAGAAATTACACTTTCAACAAAGAAAACACCAGAAAAAATTTGTTATTTGAATTTGTAGGAAAATTTTAACTGTAATACTACCAGTTTTACTAATCTATTTTTAAAATATTTGTATTAAAAAATTATCTGTCATGACAGCAATAATTGTTATAACTTTCGGATTTTTATCAATGGTATCCACACCTTTTGCCGCGACTGTATCTAACAATGTCTCATTTAGATAAGAAAATATTTTTGATAGATACCACGTTTATGTTTTAAGCCAGTTTATTATCGGCACGGATCGCGTATATTACTCGAATTTTGTGTTAACGTGTGTGTGCCTAATGAAGCAAAATGGTGTATTTATATTACCTAAGGTAAGATTACCTCTTTTCTGAATTCTAAAAATCTCACAAATTTAATTTATATACAAGAAAAACAAAACACAACAATAGTATTTGTTGATTAATTTCAATGTTTTGTTATGTCCAAAAAAATCATCAGTTCTTTTAAGTTAGCGCCTTTTACAGCGCACCGTAGAGAACGTGATCCCAGGAAAATTTTTTAACTAATTTAAAAAATTGACGACGGTCAAAGTGCAAACGAAATTATGATCAAAGTTGTTAATTGCGGTTTCCGTTAATCTTGGCTAAATTAATTTTTAATGGTCTTTTTCGAGAATTTTTATCAATTAGTTGGAAATAAGTTCTTCTTTTTCTGTCCTCGGTCCCTTAGCGGACGTTTGGCTGGGGGCATCTCCAAAGCCAATACGTTGCTGTAGGTGCCCTGTTTGACGGACGTCCTTAATGAGTTTGCTATGATTTTTGGTGAAGACAAGTTATGTCTTTAAAAATATGCAATGCAACCATTAAAACAAAACCAGCATATTGTTGTAGTTTTGTTACTCGATTTTGCAGAAAGCAATTAATATTGTTTTCAGGTTCTTTATCTTCATGGCTACTGCATCAAAAAATCTGTCTATTCAACTAACTAAACAAAGAAAAGATTGTTCTGTAGGTTATGACTTTAAGTGTAACATTCATCCCAGTGCATGGTTCAGATAATTTTTAATGCAGCAATTAAGCTACACCGACAAAAGTATATATTATTTGAATCATCTCTTAATTGTTAACTAATATATTGTTGATTCAACAAATAATATGTTGATATGAATACCAACCTTAACTGTCAAAAATGAAGATAAAATGAACGCTTGATTTGAACATTAATTCTATTTTGAAATAATATTATTATTGTTATTATAGCAAACGTCACCATATGTTGGTCATTGTAAGCCAGTTCTTATAACCCTGGAAACAAATTACCTCAAAGTGCAGTCAGGGGGTGGCAATTTTTATTCTAAATGTAAAAACTTAGCTAAAACTTTAAACATTCTCAATATTGGGATTGCACCCCCACAGATTTGTTATATGTGTATGTTGGTCACTGTAAGCCAGTTCGTATAACCCTGGAAACAACTTACCACAAAGTGCCGTCACGGGGTGAAAATTTTTATTCTAAATGTAAATATACAGTTAAAACTTTAAACATTCGCAATAATGGGATTGAACCCTAGCAGAATTTTTATATGTTTGTTTTTGTATTCTTTTCATTACAACCCTGCGTTGTGGGCCAAATTGCCTTCAAGGGGCGGCAGTTTAAGTCTATATATTTAGTAAGTAAGTTTTACCACTTTTGTCTCTGATATTATTTAAATAATTTTATTTCTAACTTAGTTAAACCAATTCTTCACTGACAATTGACTATCTTTGATTTTTTCTATTTACTAGAGCCTCTTCCCAAAATAGAGAAACATAATTTTCAGTAATGAGAAGGAGTAGCTTTTTGTCATAGTATGGATTTTCACTATAGTGAGACATCCTTTCATTTATTACATTTAGAATAAAAATTGCTACCTCCTGACGGCATCTTGGTGTAATATCTTGAAAGAGTTATAAGGACTGAACTTCAGTTATAAAAATCTGCGGTGACGCAATCTCACAGTTGCGATTGTTTAATGTTTTCCCAAATTTTAACACTTAGAATAAAAGTTGTCGACTCCTGACGGCAGTTTAGGGTAATTTGTTTTCAGGCTTATCAGAATTGACATAAAATGACAAACATATACAAAATCCGAGGGTAAAATTAAGTTTTTAAATTCAAATGTATTTGGTTTCAAATTCAAATGTAACTTTACACCGATAAAAAAATTGATTATTAACTATTTATTGAGATTATGGGAAAACTATCATAGGTTCAAATTATTTAGTTGTGTTGTTGAAATTTGATTTTGACCTAGTGGGAGTGGTAGCTTCAGTTTAAGTTACCACGCCCACTTTAAAAATAGGTTTTATAGGCAATCTATTTGGGTACAAATTTAAGGTTTGGGTACAAATGAAATTTGTGCTAAATAAATAAAGTGGGGGTACCAACTTTAATATACGCACAAAAACATCATATGGTTAATTTATATTATTATAAGCAAGTAGTGAAACTGTTCTCTAAATTATGTATGCCTTCTATTAATTGTATTTGTATTTCATATTTGCAATTTTGGACGTTTGGAATTTTTTTTATTTTTGGAATATGTAGTTTGTTGTTTTCAATACAAATCTGCGTCTTTAGCAAATGTAATAGTCCCTTACCACAGAATTGATAATGAAAAAAATATGATTAAAAAACGGCGACAAAACATACGGCAATTAATCAACGGCAATGGAACGTCCCGGGAATTAAACGATGAAATCACGGCGATGAAACGGCGGCACTGTAACAAACACATGTAACCCAACAGATGAGGGAACTTTTACACTTTTCGACATTATTTAAGAACCATAACTCAAAAAGAACACATTTTAATGATTCGTTAGCGAATGTTAAAAAAAACTTGGTTAAGCAGGGCATGTGAATGAAACTAATTTGATTATTTTTAAAATGGACACGGATAGAACAGCCAAAATAAAGCGTAAAGGCGTGGATTTTGCCTTAAAACTAAAAGCGATGTTAATATACCCCAAAAATAAACAGAAATGCGTGTTTTGTTTGGTTTCTCGCGAAATAGAAAAAGTTCTAAAAAGACCCGATTTGATTGAAAGGGTAATAATTTGTAAAATTTGAAACTGAAATCTCAAAATAAAATTAAGAATTACGCTACATAACTCTTTTTCTAACCTAAACTTCGTATCATCTGACACTTCATTACAGTATTTTACATACATGTAAAATGGTTTTTACTGCTGGCTAATGGAGGATGTAACTGACGAGTCAGTTAACTCCGTTAACTGGCATGTCTTGTATAATATTTTATTTATTACTAAATTATAAGCAAGTAAATAAAATTTGAATAAAATTCAAGACGATCAAATTCTGCTGTTTTCCAAATTATTTCTGAAAATTTAGAAGCTTTAAATTACTATGACAACGCGCCAATTGTTCTGTGGGGTTGACATCGCAACCCCATTCTAACCAATTCTACATCCGCGTATTACGTATATAGTAAACGCGGAAACAATAACAAACAATTGCAAATAAGCAAGTGCAAACTCAGTTTTCTTAACGGCCTTGCTTATTAAGCACACTAACCTACTTCGCATGTATAAAACGAAGTAGGTACAACAACACAATTTAGTACGGTTAATCAGTTCGTCTCGAGGGTTCGTCTCATCAGTTCAGCACAGTACATCAATTCGGTGCAGTTCCAACCAAATAATGAGGGCAGCCGAGACAACAACAAGTCACCTCGCTAGCATCAAGTAAAGACCAGCCGAAGCTCGAGTCTATCGGTGCAATTAATTCCGGGCCACCGTCTTCCGCACGACACGCAACACCGGGATATCAGGTGGCATCGCATAGCACGTAGTACGCCGATTAGTACGTGCTGAGAACAACGTTTCCATTCATCATTAGAATTAGTATAGCTCGACTACGCCATGTACAATAATAAACGCTGCTGAATTCTACTCAAACGCAACCTTTTCTCTGATTTCAAACCGGTGCTTATAGTGATACACCTAAACACCACAGTGGTGACCCCCGACGTGATTAAATCAGAGAAGGACAAACATTCAACGAGGAGCGACACGGCAACAACGTCAGGTATAATCGCAAATTTTTTTTATACCTACCCTACGTCATGACCGGGAAAACAACCTCTACTGGGCCCGCTACGCTTGCTACCGCCCCAACCACCGCCCGACAACACGCCCGTCAACGACAACGTGTCCGCCACATCACGCCTGCCATGACGACACCCGCCAACACAACACGTGCCATCTCTGCGTCTGCCATGGATATAATCTGCACCGCCCTTTACCTCATTCAATGATGTAACGCACATCACCTTGGGTTGATAGACCATAAACAAAGACGTTTTATCAACGCCATCGCCCGAGGAAAACCCGCCAACATAAAACGCAACGACCGCTGCAACAACCACAAACGAACAACAGCTGCAACAACCACTAACGCCACGACCGCTGCAACACTCGCAAACGAACGACCGCTGCAACGACCACAAACACCACGACCGCTGTTTTAGAGGAACACACCATCACGACACGCACTACGTCTCGACAACATAGCCGTCAACGATCAACCGCACTCGCACATACGTCACAGAACCTACAGGCCCAAATCTTCGACGTACATTCGCGCTGGAGCCGCATGCTCGCCCACACACGTCACGAAGCTTGGACGCCTAGTTCTGACGTCCATTCGCCTGTCACATACAGGACGCACAGAGCAACGAGGTCGCGCACACAAGCTGTCGAATACAGCACACACAACGCACAAATTCGCCTCTGGAGCAGCAACAGCAACAAAATTTTTTTTGTCTATCTTCGCGTAACAATCATCGACACTCTTTATCGTGGATCAATCGACTAAGGAAGGACCCCTGTGGGGTTGACATTGCAACCCTATTCTAACCGCGTATTACGTATGTAGTAAACGCGGAAACAATAACAAACAATTGCAAGTAGGCAAGTGCAAACTCAGCTTTCTTAACGGCCTTGCTTATTAAGCACACTAATCTACTTTGCATGTATAAAACGAAGTAGGTACAACAACACAATTCAGTACGGTTAATCAGTTTGTCTCGAGAGTTTGTCTCGAGGGTTCGTCTCATCAGTTCAGCACAGTACATTAATTCGGTGCAGTTCCAACCGAATAATGAGGGCAGCCGAAACAACAACAAGTCACCGCGCCAGTATGAAGTGAAGACCGGCCGAAGCTCGAGTCTATCGGTGCAATTCATTCCGGGCCACCGTCTTCCGCACGACACGCAACACCGGGATACAAGGTGACATCGCATAGCACGTAGTACGCCGATTACTACGTGCTGACAACAACGTTTCCATTCATCATTAGAATTAGTATAGCTCGACTACGGTATGTACAATAATAAACGCTGCTGAATTCTACTCAAACGCAACCCTTTCTCTGATTCCAAACCGGTGTTTAGAGTAATACACCCTAAACACCACAGTTCAAATTGTTTTTAAATTTATTTTTGGAAGATTTTTTCAGAAATAAATCAAAATGCAACCCATAAACTTACTGCCAGCAAAGTTTTTAGCTAGATATGAACGAGAATATGAAAAATTTGAAAATTGATTGAAAAACAATAACATAACTGGTGTAACGGAAGACGTTCTTTTGGTGTATCTTCACTATTAGAAAAATGTTGCCCCAATTCTTTGTTATCAAAATGGTCAATGTTAAAAAGCTGCCTGGAAATTAAAGAAAAATTAATCGTTATATGCCAAAGAAGGCCAGAGTTTTAACAAAATAAAAAGTAGATTTACGTTCACCGATGACGGTGGTACTTTTCACATAGGTAAGGTACATTTTCTCCAGTCGCCAAAATGATTCTCCATCCAAAGTCGTCGATAAATTTGAGAGCAGCAGTACACCAGGCTCCTAAAGTTTTTACAGCGAAAGGCACAAAAGATAATCTTCTGCTAGGAGACTGTACTTGCCATACTTTCTATCAGCTACACACTCAGTTACTTGACCAACGTTTTTCCAAGCAACATCCACATTTGATTGGATGTGATGCAACTACAGGTAGCATCCCAAATCAAATGGAACCAAACTCATACTATCAGGTCGCTTACTATCATTTCTACATATCCCCGTGGGTTCTAGGATACCAGAAATTTCAGCTGTAGAAATTTATTAGACAATTCTTAATTCTTCATAGTGTTTTGACCAACGTCTTGCCGCCTTGTGACAGGATAATCCATGTATATTATTTTCCTCTGCTATGGTCCACACATAAGTTTAATTTTCCAGGAGGGTTTCTATTTGTCTTGATGGGAGGACCGTAAGCCATGCGCAGGTCTCTCTTCTGCTGGATGCTCTGAAAGGTGCCTCACAATTTGGGGAGTCGTGATGAAAGTTATCCAATATGGCCTGGAGTGCAATTTGATTCCAATTCGTTCGACTTGGAACAATGTCAAAGCAAGCCCTCCAGCACTTCATAGCGTCTTTATAAAATATGACCTAGTCTTCCAATTTTCTGATTTCAAATTCATTGAGGTAAATTGGAAGAGCGGCTACTATTCTTTGTTTAAATTTTAAGCGGATGTTGATTATTCTTCCAAAAGTGACTTTTATCTTGTTACCTATGGCTTTCATTAATTTCTGGAAACAACCAGAAAGGGATGTTCAAAGTAAATATGTTAATTTTTAAACTGCAAAGCAGTGTTGTAGGAGATAGTAAGCTACATGACTTTTTTGCCAAGAAAGTCTGGCAAACATCAATATCATTTGAGGCATTTTCTGATTGACTTTTTGATAAAACAAATCCTTGGTTAATAGGGAGCCAAGAACTGATGGCAGTCAATCTTATATAGTTTCACAATTTGTTTTATATCAAATCCAAGCTGTTTAGAACAAAAATATTCTCCTCTGGATTCGCAGTAAGTTTTGTAACCTAGTTTAGGAACAAGTTTTCAAAGAGTTGTTCCGTTTGTTACCCGTTTGTTGAGGGTACATAGGTTAGCACCGTAAAGTTGCAATTGTTTTGTTATTTTTGCCACTCAATTTAAGGTTGCACAGTTTGGTTAGGCAATGAAGTAGTTTTGTTCATTTTTTGCTCCAGTAAAAGTGCACATCATATTTTTGAGATGCTAGGGTGTAAACTGTCAATACCTACGGCAGAGCCACTCGGGAAGTCCAAAATTGTTCGTTTGAAACTGTAAAGCAATGTTCGTCGGCTTTTGACATTGATGGGAATTCTATGAGTTTCATAAGGGAAGGATTCTTTGATTTTAAATCTTTAAGGCATCTTCATTTCGTGGAGTAAGATTCTCTGAAGACAAAAGTAATTTCACGACACCCCTCACGTCGCCTTTTGCCACTTTTTTTTTCTATTGTTCTGACAAATCGGTCTTGTTCAGACTTTTCGGTTTTTGGCTGTCTTGTATCATTGTGATAACTTCAGAGGTTAGGGATTTCTTTCTTCGGAACCTGCAAGGCGAAATAGGCAAATAACAGTAATTTCTTCCAAAAACTGAGATCGTTTTTGTGAACGGATTCATATAAAAGTGATGCGAATTTTATAGCTGCTACATTTCGAGCCTTTTTGAGAATTCCTTTTAAAATACGAATGCTGTCATTTATTTTCACAGTTCAAACGGTAAATGAAGGAAACTGTCTGACTAGCTAGCGATGACGTTTTGGATAACGTTATGTGCAATGTATTTTTAATCCACCCTTTGTAATAATTGCCTCAATCTTCTGGACAAAAATGATAAGGTATTTGATTTTGAGACTGATAACAGTTAGAAACCGCGGTGTTTACGCGAGTTGCATGATTGGCAAAACCATTCACATGCAGAATCAGGCAAGATCTGAAATTCCTGTAAATCCACTCCAGCACATGAACTGATTCTCATTTTCATCAAGGTGAAAATTAATTCAGGTGGTTATTTAAAATATGTTATACACAATCGCCGATAATACGAAACGATTCTTGAAATTTTTGAATTCTTTTTTTTTTGTGTAAAATGTACCACAATAAATCTAAATGAAAAATATAAAAAGTATTCAAAATTATTAAAATTACAAATTATCATAAGTAACTACAGCTTTGACGTTTAATTTTTTGTAGAAAATGGCTTTAAATGACTTTTTGACCTCCTGAACTGTAAAGCATATTTTTCAGCTGTTCATACTTGTCTTGAAACCTGATTTTTGAATGCGGTACAGTACAGCTACTATGGGGTAAAGTACGGCTACTATGCAGTAAAGTAGTGGCTGATTTATCTGCTTTTTTGGCAATGTTTTAAAATAAACTAAGTATAAAACCCGATAAATTGATTTTAAAAATTTACTTTACAACATACTTGACACGATAATGAATAAGAACGTATTTAATTTTTTTATTAATGATGGTATTTATGGCGCCATCTATACGTCAGTTAAACAAATGAACTGACACATATTAAGTGGTGTATGTCAAAATTGTCCTACTTAAAATCAATAGAAATCATTTTGTCCTTTTTTACTTTTTTGATGATCGTCGGCCTCGTTCCTTAAACAAAGCTGTCGCGCCATAAAATCATACTTTCCACAATCTAATGTAAATAACTATTTTATACGTCAAGCCACAGTTTGAATAAATGACGTTTACAATTTAATAATGAAAGAAAATATTACCAAACTTCAAAAAAAAATTTAATTTGAACACCCGTTATATAATTCTATTCTAATTATACTTTTATTTACCTACTTCTTTTAAAATTACTACTAAATTGTATTTTCTTATGATAAATTATATTATAATATCCTCTTCCGTTGTATCAATACGAATTTACTGTTGCACAAAACTTTAGTTTACATAGCAGTTCATTACGCATCGATTAAATTTTGTTGCAGACTCTAACGTTATGTTAATGTATTTTAGACTGTCTAATTCCTCGCTGCGATTTTGACAAATTCCTTAATTTTACTTGCTAATGTAGCAACACGCAGAAGCCGCAATTCTAATATAAAAACTTTTATTGGAACTTTCTAATTAACCTGCTATTCAACGCAATTCAGGTAAACTAGCTAAAGTTTAAAGTTGTGTATGAAAAACAGCAAATTAAGATGAAATATAAGAATATTTGTGAACCAACTTTAATGAAAAATTTAAGAAAAAGTTCTGCAACGAAGAAGTTAAACTAACCCGAAAAATTAATGTCAAATGCTTGATGGTTGTTTAACTGTCTACTAATTATATTTCTATAAAAAATCAAATCAAGTATAATTTAGAAATAAAAACTTAGTGTGCACGTTAGCGTTTGAAGCGTAGTGCATAATTTATAAACTCTAAGAATAGGTTGAGTAAAGTTTTGTAAAATTTTAAATTCCGCCAACTTTTAGAGTAACAATAAGTGCAAAAAATTTAAATTATTCATAAAATGTAAATAAAAGTAATGTCTTTTAAATTTGTATGAAGTACCAGTAGAAATTTTATTACAGAATTGCTTCTGTTACATATGTGTGAACACAATATTGTTTGCACGACGTGAAACCATACGTGAATTAAGAAATCCTCGTTATACATTCGCGTCTTTGTTTTTATTAAAATTGAAGATTACATCTTAAATCTAAACCGTAATTTAATGGTACATTTGTAAAATTTGTCTGATTTTCTAAGTAGATTAATCGACTCATTATCTTATTTTAAACACAGTTTGAAGTGTGAGTCGGAATTTCATGATCAACCGTCAGTGTCAAAATTACGTTTTACGATAAATAAATGTGTCAGATCAATGAGCTATGGCTTTAAATTCATCACAAACTAAATAAAACTGTAGGATATTAATTGACACAGTTAATAGATAAATGACATCATTAAATTTGCATTAGTAATTTGACTGGAATTGTGAGAATTCTGTATTCGGGCCAACTTCTACTCTTCTTGCAATATTAATAGTATTTTACATAATTAGAGCGGTAAACGATCATTTTTCGTTCAAAAAGACAAGTTTATGCACGAAATGTAATAATCTTGAAAAAAAATTATCAATACAAATATCAATTAAACAATTAATTAAAAAGTTGAAAAAATAGAATTAGGAAATAAAAAGAGAGAACAAAGACAAATTTTGGAACGAACTGTTAAATGTAATACAAAATCCTAAAGGCAAACTTTACATTGTAGGAGATTTCAACAGCAGGGTAGGAAAACGAGATAAAGTATATAAAAACGTAATAGGTCAATAAAGAAGAATAACAAGCAAGAAATAACAACGGGAAGAAGTTATTAGATATTTGTTTAATAAACAACAGTAATAAACTACATGATAGTGGAACGTGGAAAGAGAAAACAAATATTAGATACGAAAGTTAGTAAGCGACTATCGCCTTCTAGTAGCTAAGGTGGAAGAAGAAGACTAACACACAATAAAAACAAACGAGATAAAGTTGAGGAAGATAGAGTGTGAATCAATAAGAACTTACAAGTTTCAAAGACAGGACATATGTAGAAACACGGAACAATTATGGAGTATATTTAAAAAAAACAATGACCGAAGCAGCCAAAGAAACATGCGGAATAAATAGAACAACCAACAACAGTAAACAAACATCATGGTGAACGGTAGTTAAAAAAGTGATTAAAAGGAAAAAAACACACCTGGAAAGCACATATAACACAAAGAAACCAACGAAACTACGAAAACTATAACGTAAATAGTAACTGAAGCAAATAAGAAGAACTGGGAAGACTTTGGTCATAAAATAAAAAATGGCGCTAATAGCTAACTATTCTACAAAGTTTTAAAATCATTAAGAAAAGAGAAAAAAAACGAAAACATACATAACAAAAACTTACGAGGTAATATATACTAAGTGACATAGAAAGAAGAACACCCAGTAATAATGAATATTTTGTAAATTTTTCTTGGGAATATATTTGTTTATATTAAGAAAAAAAACAATCAGTTTTTCAGTCATATTGCCCTAGCGGTTGTTTTGTTAACCTCATTCAAAAACACTTACGATTAAGTAGCCCTAAAACCATGAATTAAGCATTTGTAAGTACAGTTGTCATTTAAGCGATTTAAATTGCATTTCAAAGAGCTACTTTAATTCAATCACAATGCCTTCAATGCGAAGACCCCACAATTTTCGGCAATTAAGCGAGTTTGATAGGGGTAGAATTGTGGGATTGCGTGAGGCTGGTTTGTCTATGAGAGATATAGCCGTAGAACGCAACGGAGTTTAAACACTGTGGCAGTCTGTATTTGGGCATGGAACCAAGAGGGCCGTACACGAAGAGCGAGAGGTACAGGACGTCGTCGAAGAACCACAGAACGCGAAGATCGCCGTCTTAGACTATTGGCTTTACGGGACCGCTTCTCTTCTACACGGGCGATTGCGGACCAGTGGTTTGAAGAACATGGAAGACCAATTGGGATGCGAACCGTGGTCGTGCAAGAGTGAGAAGACGGCGCGGTGAAAGACAAGATCCTCAATTTTCTGTGAATAGGTATGTGCACCACACAGTTGGAGTTATGGTATGGGGAGCTATTGCTATTGGAGGTAGGTTACCTTTGGTCTTCATTAGAGGTAACATGACCGTCGCGTGCTACATCCAGGAGGTCGTAGACCCCCATATTGTACCTTATGTTCAGACCATCCCCAACAGGACATTCCAACAAGACAACGCACGACCTCATGTTGCTAGGGTTTCTTTGGCTCATTTTGAGGCCAATCAAATTGCTTTGTTGCCTTGGCCACTAAGATCTCCCGATCTTTCACCCATCGAGCACGTCTGGGATATTATGGGAAGAAGATTACTCAATTTACCTCACCCTGCACAAACTCTAGCGGCTTTGCAGCATCAGTTACAAATAGCATGGGATGAGATACCTCAAGAAGAAATCGATCACCTCATTGGAAGTATGCCCAGACGTGTTAATGAGTGCACAAGACATCGTGGTGGAGTAACACATTATCAAGTTTTTTGAAGAAGTTAACAGTTTAATTTTTATCAAATTGTGATCGTTTACTAATCTAATTCGTATACACTAGTATACCAAAAATTGTTCAAATAAATTCATTATTACTGGGTGTTCTTCTTTCCATATCACTTAGTATATTAACCGAAGGGACCGAAATAATTAACAGATAGAGAGAATATTTTGAAGACCTATTACAGGATAAAAACGAAATATCAAAAACTAAAGAGCTGGATGAAAAATCAAAAACACCGATAAACGATTAGAAGAAGAAAACGTGAACAAAATATCAGGGAATGAAAGCGGAGAAATAACAACTCAAAAACTTGAAGATGCAATAAAACTAATTAAAAATGGAAAAGTACCAGGACACGACTAGATTACAAAGGATATGTTAAAAGTATATGAGACGGAAAGGAATACAAAAAAAACAGAAATTTATAACAGAGTATGGAAAGAAGAAATAATGTCATTAGATTGGAAAATAGCGGTAATTATACAAATTTACAAAGATGATGGCACTAAGATGTGTATTAACTACTGGGGAATTAATCTTTTAACCGTGCCCAAAAATTATATGAAGAAATAATATATACAGGATTGAGAAAATAAGCTAAGAGGACAGAGTGGTTGTAGAAAGAGAAAGGTGCACAGAATCACATATTCACCGTCAAACAGGTATTAGCAAGAAATAAGCGCAAAACAAAACAGCCACATTTGCATTTATCGATTTAGAAAAAGCATTTGACAGGGTACCTAGAAAGAGAGTATGGGAAATCCTACAAAAAAGAGAAATAAATGGAAAACTGACAAGGACTATAAAAAGTGTGTATACAATAGAAACATCAACTATTTGATTTATTTTATTTGTTATTGTTATTAAATATTGATACGTTTTCTAAATAGCATTACCTAATTTTGTTGCAGTTTTAGGGAGACGTAAGCATTCCGAGTTCAAACATGTGTAATTTTTGACATTAAAATTAACCGTTCCCGAGATATTAATTTTTAAAGCAAACAAAATCTAGAGATGTTTTTCAAGTTCTTTTACAAAGAAGAAATAACAAATTTTTATAAGTCACTTTACAGTTAGTAAAGTGTTTGTTTGTACTAAATGTTTGTTATTTGTACTAAATAATCGTTACCAACTGACAAAATAACTTAGAGAAAATGTTTATCACTTGTTTCAAAAATACTTGTAAAATATTCTAGTTTTTGTTTTAGTTTAAAACATCTTGGGAACTCTCAACGTCCAAGCCAAAAGTGACACATGTGCAAAGTCAGAATGGTTAAATCTACCCAAAACTGCAAAAAATTTAAGTAGTGCCATTTAAAAACATGATCGATGACGTCATTGCAAAAAGTAGAGGGGTTAAAAAATTAATTTAAATTTCAGGAAATATGCGTTTTAAAAAAACAAATCACTTAATTATTCATGACTAAACGTTCGCACTGTATGTGTCAAACACAGCGGTGAGTCTGCTCTCGGCATTCTTATCTCATCTTTCAGTTCTCTATTATAAATACAGGTATTACGTTCTTACTATATGTAATAGCTACTAGAATGTGTTCGAGAATTTTCAAGAGTTCATATTTAGCCCGAAAAATATATTTGCATTTTGTTACAATAAGATGCGTTTTTGCACATGTGCTAAAAATAATACACCATTTAAATTTAATCATTGAGATTTGTAAACCAAAACAATAATTCAAAAATATAAACTTTAAAGTACATACATTCCGTTGAATTTTTATAAAGATATGTCAAATATTATTGACATTATACGCATTTCAAACTTGAAAGTTTTCCGTTTCAACAAAGTGTTAAAAAAATTCTAAATTGAAAGGTGGATATTTTTACCCGATTGTAAACGAGTCCGGTTTTTTATAGATCCTTAATTTTGTTCGAGCCATGTGTACATTGATTGGGCTAAGAGGTTGAAACCTAATTATTAAAATTGCATTTGATACGACCCGTTCTTGTTAGTAACATCAAGAATCTCAATTCCTTTGTTAATTTTTATTTGCACACGACACTCTTTAGCCATATGTCTATCCACGTGCAGATCGAAGTTCAAATCTCAAGGACGCACACAAAACAACATGGATATCATAGAATAATTTTTGATCTCGTGACTCAAACACGAATGTAAGCCATTGAATTGCTGAGAGACCATCGCTATCAAGAGAACACAACTACAAATAACTCATTTAATTGAACGCAATACAAAAGATTAATTTTGGAATTAAAAACAAAGCTGATCAAATAACACTGCAGCATGAAACAATCCAAATGAAAAATATCACAACCACGTAAAAAAAACAAAATCGACCTCATCACTGACAGAATATTTAAAAAGACATTTTGTGAAATTATCTTTGATAAAATAAGAATAATAAGAATAAGATATTCTAAAACCCTCAACTGTTAGACCACTAATTTTTACTACCATTGCAAAATATATTATTTAAACCCTCCCCGTTTAATATATATATATGTATATATAGTAACATCCAACGCTAATTTTTAGCCAGAAAAGTATAAATCAAATCAAAATGCATTAGATTTAGATTAGAGCATTTATTGTTTAAAAATTGAATGATTATATACTATTGCTCAATGCTATAATCAGAAATATTAACTAGAAAATAGTAGTTCAAAATCTGTCTATTAACTATTGTATTCAAATAGGATCTGTCTGTCGGACTATTAGGATTTCTTACTGTTAAATTTGAGTGCTATGTTAACGCTTTGGTTTTTGTTTTTTTATGGCATTAACAAATTATTTCAAACTTACTTAATTTTACGTTTCTTTAAAAACTACGTTTTGCACAAAACTCCACATCGTTCTGATATTCACACATGTAAAAGGGTATTAAAGACGTGCGGCGACTTAAAATATTTTTTTCGCAAAATAAAATAAACGTATAACGGCATCGCAACTTGCAAATTTTTTTAGAAAAGTAAAAAAATCCGTTTCGTTGTAGGAAAAAATCAACGTTTAAGAAAGAAGAAAAAGTACATCGCAAAGCAATTTTTACAATCGAATTATAATTTCAGTAACGGCTAACAACTGTTAAATGTATTTAACTGGTAAGCAAAACATGTTCCGCGTCTGCCCGTTTTATTTTAAGAGGAGATCAAAGTTTGCTAAACAAAAAAAATGTGTTTTAGAAAAAAATTGTTCAAACAAAAGATAGAGAATAAAATTTCCAACAACTTTTCTTTCAAAACTTTTTTTTGTATAATTGATATTGTTAAAACAAGTAATGTCACATAGTTTTTATTTTGGAGCAAAAATGTGATCAGATCTGCACTGTTATACAAAAGACTCATATGCAAAGTTTTATGAGAATTTTTCGGAAAAAATAAAAATAAGAAGTGTTAAAATCTTTGATTTGGAAAGCGTCGCATAACTGGCTCTATCTTATTTGTAAGATGTGGAATAAAAACCATGGAAAACTATAAATAAATCTCAAATTATTCCTTCCTTACTTAATTTATTCTAAAGTCTTTGATTAATAATTAATTTAAAAAATATGAATAACAAAAAGCTTTATAACCCACCAAAAATTCAAATTATTTATGTTTTTATAAACATTTAATTATATGTTCTAAATAATTTTAATGGTATAACAATATCTCTCACAAAAAAATCACATACCCATCATTGTTTTAAAATTTAAAGCATTTACATTTTTTCTTTAAAGTTCAAATTGTTACGAAAAGTTATTTTACATTTTAATGATAGAATTAGAAAATCGTTTGTAACTGTAAAATTATATAAATACATACATTTATTATAAATGTTTGCTTTATGCAATATTCAGTAATTGCAGGTTTCATCTAATAATCTAATATGTAGTTTGCTTTTTAGAGTTAATGAAAAATAAATAACAACATCGTATTTTATTACTCTTTTGAATTGCAATTCTGCTCTGAAATAAGGATAATATTATTTTACAAACAAAAAGAAAATACAAAAAACTGCACAAAAACTACACTTGAACATGAGTTGATAGCTAAGCCATCATCATCAGTTCGCTGATAATGATATCTTAGCTATCAAAACATGTGTTCGAGTATATTTGTTTGTGCATATTTTTGGTGTTTTCTTTTTTGTCGCAGATATACGCTGCAGTCTAGAGTTCCATTCCTTAGATTAGTATAAACCTGTATAGTGTGGTGACGAAACCGTGTGCAATAGTGGATTGGTTCGTCTTGGCAAAGCATTTGTTTCAAGGTGAAGGGAAATCACTAAAATCTAAACATGCTAATTAAGTAAAGTTCATAAAAAAGGAATACCTAGGTAGAACATTTACATTAAAACGTGAAACATTGCATATAACGAAATTGTTCCAAATACGTCATTCAAAACGTAAAATGTCCGCTCTCCAAAACGTTTCGATTTGGAACGTTCCATTTCAATCTAGATGTAACGTTATTTAAACGTTTTAGAAACATACGTAGAAACAAATTTGAAACGTTGTATTTATCACTAACATTGATAAATAAATAAAATAATTATTCTTAAAAAATAATATCGCAACTACTGCTAGCCTAATTTTTGCGTACATTTTGCATTCTTAGAACATTTACAATAACTATAACATTGAAATTGATATTTTACATGATTCCTATGCGAGATTCAAACCGAGAACCAGTGTATGAAAATACGGCTTACAAGAGTATTAACCACTAGTCCAATCGGGACCCTACGTAACATTAATGCGATGCCGTATATAAATCTGTTTTAGATCAATTTTCAAAAAAAAACTCAAAATGCAAACTTTTTTCATTTATTCTTGTTCTTATAATTTTAACAAATTTTTTTTTGATATTTTAAACACCTTTTACTAAGTATGGGTTGGTCAGTGTCGTACTATAAATCGTTCTTAGAACCTCTATTTAATGTTAATTGAAATTTGAATAAGGATATTCAAAAGTTAATTCCCGGGGCTACTGACAAACCATTCATACATGAATTTTTGTTTCGAATTTAGAAGAATTTAGAAAGTGAAAGGCAAGTTAATCTGTTTGCATTGTTTGAGAGCTGACCGATGACGATCTATAAAAAGGTTTCAGCCCCACTACCATACCGTTTGTTATAGGTAGTTTTTATTGTAATGAATTCAGTAGGATAAACACTGTTTGAATACTAATAAATTGGATGTAATTTATGCAAACTGCATGTATTATTTGTATCTTTTGTTTAAAAATGCAATCATCGAAAGAAACACGGCATAATTTGTACTATATTATTTCTGCCTGATCTATCTCAAGCAGTTTAATTATTTATCTATTTGTCATATAATAAAAGCAATAGCTACAATATCACAGAATCTGATGCATATATAGAACATTTTAAATTGTACAAAAAAGCATTTATTTACGGCCTTCTACATTTTAGATTTCGAACGGACGTTCTATAATCATTTTTTAAAACCCAAAAGAAAATGTTATAGAAAGCCAAATATAAGCTTTCAATGAAACATCACTTATCTTCCATCATAGCAGTGTTTGTAACTTATTTAAAACGTTTCAAAAAACGTCAAAATGAATTTCTATGGAACGTTTTCAATCTTACGTTTTATGCGCACGTTCTATAAGCATGATTTGAAACATCTAAAGAAAACGTTCCGCGCGGGTCAAATATATTCCTTTACCGAAACGTCCATATTATTCCAAAAACGTTTTGTTCTACCTGGGTAACTGTTAAAACTCTCGAGCTGATTTGGTCGTGTTAGTCTCCTAATGCTATGATTATTATTAGAACAAATGATTAGCGCATATGTCCTAAACGCAACCCCAATCGAGTTGATAAATATAAACAATTATAATATCTGGATGATTCAAGTCGATAGATCCAGATCCCGTGCAAAATCAGAAATTGAATCAGGCATACAAAGTGCCTCAACTCAACGATAGTTACAAAACAAACAAATATACTTAAAGCACTATTATTCAAAAACTACTCATGTAGTAAATTCTCACGTCTCTTTGATACAATTGACAAACTTGATGTCATGAATGTAGAAATCAATATTCTCACAATTATAATATCATATAATCTGCCGGAAAATTTTGAAAATTTAGGTATGTTATTGCGACTGCCTGATGTGGAAACATTAAAAATTAAACCATTTCAAAAACACAATGCCAGAGTAAGAAGAACAATAGTAATTTATATCAGTCCAGAAAATAATTTCTAGCTAAAATTTGTAAGATGAAAAATGATGATATGTATATCGATAAGGAGATTTACATACAGTAGTATGCGTAAATGGGAGACCCATGGTAATTTATTATGTTTGGGAGTTTTATTAATTATCTATAACTTACAAACACTTTATACATTTTGTTAATATTTGCTATGCGTGATCTCTCTGCAATGTGTTGCAGATTAACATACTAAATAAAAATCTTATTGCAGAACTGATTTTAACAAAATTAACAAATAGGTTTTAACTCCAAAGAACACAAAAAACATAAAAAATAGGCAACACTAAATGCATTTTGTACTTTGTAACGAACAAATTTGTTCTGGTACATTTTGATTTAAATAAATCGTAGCCAAATTTTTGTAGTAGTAGTTTGTTCAAGACACACGCCTTAGTATCGTTAGAGTGGGATTTTTGACGGAAAACTGTAATTGAATGTATCTATGCGCCGTTTGGTCCTCGAAGCAACATATAGTGTATGTATGAACTTATTTACGTATGAATCATGGCATTATTTTGTTACGAATACGTTTAATTATACGATGTTGGTTTGTTTTAATAGGAATATTACAAGCCATACGGTTGATAGCAATCAATGTTAACTGAATTGTCGGCCACTGTCGAATTCTTTGGTTTTCTGATGAGGTATTATTAAGGGGTACTAAATAGGTAACTGAAACATACCACGGGCACTTGGACTTTGAGGAATTTTTTGCCTGCTACGTATAGTAAATCTGACAAATTGAGTATAGTACTAAAAAATATAGGATATTATTTTGTACGGCGGAAAAGTGATATTTTTCATAGCGGGCCCGAATTTACCAGCTTAACGGGTGAGGGTAAGCCATAAAAGTAACTTTTTCTCCAAATGAAATATGTTATTTTTTTTTCAAATGCGGACAAGTTACTGCAAAATCATCTAATTTCTAATTTAATATACAGGGTGTTCCAAATTGAGTAGGATAGTATGTTTATCTTTCTTATTATTGAAGATAGAGATTTGATTAAATGGATAATATTGTGTCATTTTTTGAGTCGCATTTGATTCCGTTAAGAAATATTTCAATTTCCAAACAGTTTGGAAATTATTGTTAAAAAACAAAAAATCGGTGATTTCTAAAAATTCTAATATTTTGGAAATTACAAAAGATATGAAGAAAAGTTTAAAAACAAAAGTAAAATGTGTGTCTTACGACATCTCGTGTAAACATTGACACGTGTGAATAGTGTAAACTAAGAAAAATGCCAACAGTTAACTGTAACAGCATGTGTGTGTTAAAAATTAGTTACTTTGATAAAGCACACTTAAAAAATGATGTCAAATTAAAATTCAAAATGGCGGCTTCCAAGGTATTAATAGCTATTTTCTTATTTTGAATAGTCGCCATATTGAATTTTTACACCATTGAATGGGTTTTCTTTTTCTCTTTCCAACAATGTATAACAGCCTATGTACGAATAAAAATTATTAGAAATATTAATTGTTTTCATTTTAAATCAAGTAGCCATGATTAACAATAACACAAAACTTATTATAATATGACAAACGCAAGTTTACAGAAATTTCCGGAATTTGCTACAGTGAATCTGAGTAGATGGCAACTGTCCATGAGGTGGTGAAAACGACTTTGCTTAATAAGCAGGTGCACGTTGCGTTGAAATACGGTAGCTAATTCTGGAGATTTTTGCTTTCGAGCTAACCTACGTTGATGAAAGTCAAATAAAGCGAAACACGTGTAATTTGCCGTTTGTAATTCTGCAATTATCACTAGCTACTGCTTTATTACGTTGGCAAAAATTTTAAATATTGCCTTAAAACTGCGCTTAACTTTTTCGCAATGTTAAAAAAATTTATATCTTTCACATTTTTTTATTCCTACAGAAGTTGTTACAGAAAAAGAAAACCCATTTAATTGTGTAAAAATCCAATATGGCGCCCGTTTAAAATAAGAAAGTTGTTATTAATATCTTGTAAACCATTACTTGAATTTTATTTTGAGATAATTTTTAAGTAACTTTAATCTTAAACTTTTTTCATATCATTTATAATTACGGAGATATTTGTGTTTTTAGTAATCGTCGATTTTTGGTTTTTTAAAATCATTTTGAAACTGTTGGGAAATTGAAATGTTTCTCAACGGAATCAAATGCGGCCCAAAAAATGGCACAATATTACCCATTTAACTAAATTTCTATCTTCAATAGTAAGAAAGATGACAATACTCTATTTGGGACACCCCGTATATATTTTTTTAATTTGCTTACGTTTGGAACAGTGTATAGGTATGAATTGTTTCTACAGTAACATTATTGTCAAGAAAACAATCTCAACAATGATAATTGTTTACGATTAGGTTTAAGCTTATACAAGGTCCGGCAAAAAGGACTGATTAATTTATTTCTTTGATTAAAAAATAATCCGTAGAGAAATCTTTGTACAATTTTTGGACATGAAAGAGAAGGGTTGGCAAATTTTTGTTTGTAATGTCATAATCGTCAAAAATGGAGTGTTAGTCGACACAACACAAAGTTTTTTTGCGTTGAAGAATTCTCTGAAATGAAATTACGAACGGTAACCTTCCCTGGCCTACAAGATCTCTTGATATAGCTATTTCGAACTTCTTTTTTTGAGGTTATTTACAAAGTATGGTGTATGTGAATAAGCCAAGGAACTTAGAAGACCTGAAAACAAACATAAGAAACGAAATAAACGCCATTCCACTTCAGATTTTAAACGCCGTTATAATAAATTTAATCACGCGGATATGAGTGTATTGTCACAGATTAATGATGTGGTGGGGTTAAGACAGATGCGAAACTCGAGTTGTAGAGATTCTTTGCGCATGCGTTAATTCTCCATTTTATTGTTGGTGTTGTAAACAACAAACGATTTATACGCTTCAATATTTATTTATTATTGTCTAATTTTATCGTGTTTAGGACATAATGAGTATTTAGAAGTGTTTATTAGTGCAGTGCGGTACTACACCCATGTTTACTTTTTAAACCTTATTTGTGTTGGTGTACCTCAATTTATTAATTATTATCTATTTCGTCTCGTATTTATGACTTATTAGTGTTTAGTAGTATTTATTAGTGTTTGCTGTTTGAAAACGTCCCTACGTGTTTTGTGATTGTGGTGTAAAAGTGTCTGGTAAGGGTCGTGGTGGAACTTGGTGTATGGTTCCCCCTTGCAAATCAAACACTAAACAAAAGTTGTTTGTGTTTTTGGTCTGCCCAAAGAACCTGAAAGGTAAATTAAAAGTTGTGTATTTTATGAGCTTTCTTAAATTTTACTGGTAGACGTAAATTAGTTTGGAATAGAAATGTTTTTATTAAAATTAAAAATATAGGTTTTTTTGTTTTCACAAACGGTTTTATTCAACTTCAATTTTCCAATTATTTATTGTTAGTGTTAAAGCAATAAAAATCCGATATCAACAAGCATGAAGTTTACTTGTTCATACATTCAGTGTATAGGCAATTTTAAAATTCCCGCAAAATAACACCAACAAAAATATGGCGTCTTGTTTGGAGGTCATGAAATAACGACCCTGAAACATCAAACAGACCGACACAGAGTTTCGCATCTGTCTTAACCCCACCACATCATTAATCTGTGGTATTGTCGAGCATGGCATAATAATTATTTAGTTTTAATAAATCCATTCATTGACTTATTTATATTCTGGTTTTATTTTGGGATCACAACTTTATTCCAAAACAAATCCACAGGTACGTATTTGAAAAAGTGCAGCAATGCTACAATTAGATAGATTGTGAAATTAGTAGTAGGTTCAAGATCACCAAATGTTAATGTTTTTTACTAAATTATAATTAATTTTATTAGGAAAAATTCATTTAAAACATTGCGTAGGTACAGATTTCATTTACATCATCAATTGATCAACAAACATAATATGCCATAAGTCAAATTAACAAATAAAATACGTATGACACCATAATCGATCTTCTACATAGTGCACCGTTCAACTTATTCATAATATTAAAAATTACCAACATACACAGTTAGAAAAATATTCGTAAAACATTAAAAATGTCTATTAGCTTTCTTGAGTCAGTGTAAAAACATTGAAGTTATTTATTTAAGTTAAACCAAATGTGTGCTAATTTGAAAATTAAGGTTTCATTAAATTAAAAACGAATGCAACCCCGCAATTGTAAGATGATATGCAATATTGTAATTATTACTTTACACTAATTGCAGTTGTTCCCTAGAGCTGTACTTAGCGCATTGCTAATTACCCCTTTTGGTAACCCATATACATTAAGTTGCTGTTACAATGGTAATGGTGAATTATAACTCAGGTTTGAAATCTAGAAACGTTTTGAAATTTATATAGTTCATAAGATGTTAAACCCTCTTCAGTTTAATTTATTAGAATGTTTTTGATACATGGTTTAATGCACTTTCATAATAAGTTGACGTGGATGTAAGTAACCAATATAATTTTATATTTGGATAAGAAATGAAACGTATTTTATCTACTTCTAGTCCAATATTTTATTGAAGCAGTTTATGTGGAAGTAAAATGCACCAATTTTATGACTGGACTTATTTCTCTAACCTTTATGAAGTTAAAATATTTAGGATCCTCATATATCAATGTAATAACCAAGAAGTTCAGAGAACTTGAATTAATTATATAAAGGCGCAAGTAGTTATATTTTATGTCTTCCAATTAGCGTAGAAGCGTGCGGTCCATTAATATTGCAATATGATGACTAATAATTTTTATGTATAAACGAAGACGGGTCCTGTGCTCTGTCGTAAACGAATATCGTCTCGGTTATTGGAACGATGGGGAGAGATAATAAGAAAAAAAGATGTGAAAGAATCGACGGCATAGAAATAAAACATGTGTCTGATGATATAGAGAGGGAAGATGTTAAAACGGAAAATATCTGGAGCATGAAAGGAGTGGTGACTTCCTCTACCTACTTCTTGAAAATATATTGGTGAAAACAGTAATATTTGTGTTATAAGAATCGTTTTGTAGCTTTATTTTTTCACCCCGCTTGTTACAGAAAGAATGGTATTATTTATATACAGCATAAATCCTAAACTTTTACGCTATACAAATTATCTAAAAGAGTGTATTTTGTCGAGATTATCTTCTTTATAGGTAGGTACTCTGTTCTAGAGTGTACATCTTTTATAAATATTTTTAATTAAATTGAAATTAATCTTCAGTAATTTGTTAAACTCGTCATTAGATAATATCATATACGAGAAAAACTTATTCATTTTTAGATTATTTATCCTAGAAGCAGACTTAGTATAAGGTGAAGTGGGGTAAATGCAAACAAAAATTAGGGTTTGTTTGCTTAAAATTATGAAAAAAAATGCTGTTCAAAAATTTTAATAGTCAAAATTGCTTCGCAATTTCAAAAGCAAAAGCGTGCATAAACAAACCTTTAATGCACTAGAGCTTTAAAATTGCTTTGGCAAAATAAATTCGGTTAGATATTTGGATAATGATAACACGAACGAGTCTATTTATTTATCTAGATACACATGTATCGTAGAATTGTTATTATTTGAAAATTGTAAATCACTATTATTTAAACTAGCAGAAAACTCCTGATCTATTGTTTTTTCAAATACATTCTTTTTTGGAGCCACAGATATAATAGTATTATTTCCATTTACTGCCCCAAAAATGCACATAATTTATTCGCGGTAGACTCTTTAAGATATGAACTTACTATCATTGAAAACTTCCATCCAATTTGTCGTAAGCACAGTTTGCCTATGGGATTCAAGCTGAACCCCTTTTCTCGAAGGAACTTGTCGACCATATTCATGATGGTATTGGCCTCTTTTCGTGTATATGAAAGAAGCACCATATCATCCGCATATTTCAAAATTGCCACCCTTGTGGAACCATTGATGGAAATATCGCGGTGTGTTTTCTGTACTGCGTAGATTACTTCGTACATAACAAGGTTAAACAGTATTGGGGACAGAGGATTTCCCTGTTTGAACCGATTATTGAGCGAAATGTTAGTCGCTCTGCCGCTACCGACATGGAGTTGCTTCCTCCACTTTGAACCGATGGCCTGAACACTTATCGAATGGCTTAGTAAGGGCTAGGGTTATAAGGTAGTGGGGTGCATCTCTACATTTGCACTGTTGAATAACGGTATCCAGGGTCACGATATTCAGGAAAACTCTATCCTTCTAAAACCTCTTTGATGTGGGTGCAATGGTTAGTCACAATCTTGTTTACTAGTCTGAGCAGTACATACGAGATCGTAATGGGCCTCCAGTTCTTAACATTGAAGGGATCTCCACCTTTACTAATGAGAACAGTCCTATTCTCCTTCAGGGTCCGGGAAACAATGCCGAAATACAGCGTGATGTTAAATAGAAGCTCGAGCGTCCGACAACCCTATTCCATCAAGACTTTTAGCACCAAACTTAAAGGAATTCAACTCTCACGCTACTTCTTCTCTTGAAATGGGATACAAGGTGTGGGATGTGAATCAGCGTGGATCGCTTTTACGATGGGGGTCGCTTTCTCCGCTGATTTTTTACCGAACAGGGTGCTTCTAAAATTTGAAGTTTGGAATTATTAGAAAATAAGCTGTCGTTAATAATACAGTCCATGAGTTTGCTCTTGTTATACTTTTAGAGTTCTTGAGTTACTTTATAAATATAAGGTTTTTGTTGCCCTTTATTATACCCGCGTTTAATATTTTTGTTCATATACACTCTGTTCCTTTTTATAGATCTGTTACCGATGAAAAATCCCACGGAAAGTGAAATGAACAACCTCCCTGCTGCTCTTGATGCTATATTCGTAGAGACTGAGATCAAGAAAAAACCAGTCGGTGTTGTATTTTATCAGCTATGTTATATGCTCCCGAAAAGTGTTGTTACGCCCCAATGTTGTTTTATTTTCCGCCTTTAGCACGACGATTTGGAGATCCCTATGTTAGGTGTACCAGTGTTAGTTTTCGAAAAAACTTGTAGAGACAAAAAGGTTAGTAAATGAATTGGGCTTTTCGGCCATGTTTTTTTTAAATTTGTATTTAAAAAAAGTTGTAAGAAAAAATATCTTAGGGGTTGAGTAAGTTAACCCTTTTTGTACATACTCCAGGGTTGAAAAAATTTCAAAATATGTAGTTTTATTGACAAATAATATTTACCAAGTTTCGTATCCTTAGCTTAATATACACGGAAAATTAAAAAAAAAGAAAAAACCTTTTTTTAATTTTTGGAGGGTGTAACTTTTTCGGGAAGAGATTTTAAAAAATTTTGACTAACGGAGGCTGCACGGTTTGAATTAATAACAACTCTTTTTCTAATTACCGGAAAATAATTAATTGAGTCCATTCTTTAATTACGGATACGGAGTAAATAGAATTAATTCTACATGTAGTTTTAATTCAATTCCCTAAAGACAGTTGCTTTTCTTTGTTATCAAAAAATCGCAGAACTTAACTTTCAACCCGTTATTCAATCGTAAGTTAAAATATGCGAATGCGCGTTTCCGTTAGGTCGTAGCACGGAGCCTGAGAGAGGGCGGGACCGAATGAGTCTATTACGACTATTGTGACATTTTTTTAAAATAAATGGTACCAATGTTTTATGTCATTACTTAAGTAGGGAAGTGTTCTACGAAAAATTGGATTGTTATTTAAAAATCTGATATCGTCACGTTTGAAAATAGGTGTCGTCATAAATGAAAAATCTACTTAATAAATTGCATATTAAGAAAATTAAATTAGCGTATCCGGGTGTTGCTCTAGAAAACATTAAATAATGCAATTATAATATTTGTTTCCTTCTTTTTGGGTAATTTGTGTAATTTTTGACAGTTTCAATACGTAAAATATTTCGTTTGGTCTGAAGCAACATCAACGAATTTAGTTCAAATCAGAAAATTGAAGAATCAGTACTAGATTTTTCTTCACCTTGATTTATAAAAACCAAGGATGAGGTCACTGATTTGTGGCAAAATATGGTAATATATATGCATTTTCGTCAAGTAGATGCATATGCTTATACATAATTAAATCAGAATACACAAAAGTATGTACTTATATGAATTTTTCAATTTTTCCGAAAACTAATTATTTGAATTTTTTGTTATCTAGTGCATAATCAAAAAATCAAAAGTTATAATTTTTATCAATGCCACCCAATTGGTAATTACTGACTAATATTTTTTCTTTTAGTTTTGAAAGGAAAGGTTTCAAATTAAACTAATTCAACTAATTATTAGAAACCATGTCTATTCGCTTCATCAATAATCAAAAGTACGCCCGGCGATAAAAATAAATCCTGGTTTTAAGATATATTTAGTAAAACATATAAGTCTGGACATCTTACAACTTAAAACTCTGATAGTAGCTAATTCAGAATCAGACTCTGATTCATTAAAATAACAAATGTTATGTATTTAAAAAAAATCTAAAAGTAGTTATTAATGTTAGAAATTTAACTAGGTTCCATGAATACAAAATGAACAGAATATATCCCAACTTTTCAAATTTAAATTCTGGATTATAGCTATATCATAATTTAACGGATGAGGCAATATTATGGCTTACGAATCTGAAGGACATCTGAAGTTCAGCAATATTTTGTATTCTGGTCTTGATTATCTGTTTTTCCATTATTTTGTTTTGTTGTTTCTTTAACCTACTATTTTTTTCGTCATTGTCGTGACTGGCGTTTGGACCATTATATGTCGTCATGCAATGGCTGTGCTGTTATATTTTATGTTCTTATTTACCTTCTATAATGTTTACACACTTAATTAATATTATTACATGTGAGTACTAGGGTGGGTAAGGGTTGGCATGTTTAGGTTTTAGTGGTTTTCCTAGACCTTGAAGTAAATGCTTTGCCAAGACGAACCAATCCATTATTGCACACGGTTTCGTCACCACACTATACAGGTTTATACTGATCTTCTGGGGCACCATACATAACACTTACATCACAATACAATATTTGTATAATGTACCATACGAATAAATAATTAACATTTACTTGTACATAGCGATTCAAATAAATATATTTTCTTAAGAAAAAAAAACTTTGTAATTTTAATTTCTTTGCTTACTAATTTCATATTCTCTATTAGCATAAAACTTTCACCTGTAGTATTATATGAAGAATGTTCAAGTACATGGGATTTATTTTTAACAATGGGCCTATGTAGGATTTTACTGGAATTATTTTTTACATTAACTTCAACAGTCTTTGGTGCGTTTCCACAGTCACAATTTGGGTTGGAAATCACACCCTATTTAAATAACATAGCCTTACACTTTGAATGTGTAATTTTTATTCGATTTACTTTTGATAATTTTTTTTTATCAAAGTCCGGTATACACCTTATTTATCCCAGTATCTTTAACACTTTATATCAATCATTGAAACCAGATAATCGTTTTAAAAAGGACTTTTTATTGCAAATAAAATCTCGATACATGGATCTCTTAAAACCCCCATTAACCCCAAATTAAAAATTTAAAGTTTGACCATTTTTTCTACCTATGCATTTATTTGAAAATCTCTCAAATCAGCAACTCAGTTACTCCCAAACTGTAATGCGGCGGAGTCTCGATACGTCCAAGTCTGTTGGTTGACAAATCGATGAAGGAAGAAGTACATTCTTCTCCTCTTCCTTTAACTCCTCACATTCGCGACTTAAGTGTTCCAAGTTTTTCCACCTTTTCCCACACTTTTCACCTCCTCCCTTGCATCTCCCCCTCTTTTGTAATACAGGTTCCTGTCCTCCTGTCCATACCTTATACTTCCTTCTCTTACTTTCCTCCACACTTTTTACAATCTCCCCTTCTCCTCTTTTTTTCATACTTTCCTCATATTTCATTGCTATTCTCCCGGCATGTATTCTTAATTTTTCCATCTTTATTTCCTCCTCAACTATGTATGTATCATCCACACCATTTCCTCCCTTGTTTTCGCCACTACCACCCCTCGTCCGCGTAGGCCAAAACCCATACTTTTACCTTCCCAATTACTATCTCCCCCTGCTGCCTACCCTTTAATGTTTCCTCCAAGTCTCCTATATATAAGAAAAATAGGCTTGGGCTAAGTGGACACTCTTGTTTTAATCCCTTGTTTGTCCAAAACCCCTCACTCAATTCCTTTCCCAATCTCTCACTACACTTTGTCTCCTCATATACTTCTTCTATAGCCCTCACCACATCCTCTCGTACCTTTTTTTTCTCATCACTTCCCATAAGCTTTCTCTGTCCACATTGTCTAAAGCTGCTTTAATGTCCAAAAATAAAGCATAAACGTTCCCACTTTTCTTTTTGAATTCCCTATTCACTATATTTTTTAAAACGTATATATTGTCTTTAGTCCTTCTTCCTTTTTAAACCCTATCTACTACTCCCCTATTAACCCCTTCCCCACTATTTCATTATTTAATCTTTCTTGTAGAATCGTGGCATTCACCTTATATCCCGTGTTTGTAATACTAATTCCCCTATAGTTTTTTATTTCATTCTTCTTCCCTCTCTTATGTACTGGCCATATTATTGCCTTCCTTCGGTAACTTCTCTCTCCTCCATATCTTATTTATTGTTTTTCTTATCTTCTCTTTTATCTTTTCTCCTGTATACTTCCACTGTTTCCCCTGTATCCCGTCCGTACCTATAGCCTTATCTTTTCTTATTTTTTCATCGTTTTTTCTATTTCCTCTTCTGTAATTTCCCTTTCATCTTTAGCTACCTCCTCTACCTCTCTCTTTATCCTATTTGGTCTTTCTTCTTTACCATCTAATATCCTCTTACAATATTCCCTCCACTCCATCATATCTATCTTCAACCATATATTGTATTTGAATATGTTTTGATATCTGTGTAAGTTCAACTATGCAAACCGATTCTATATAATATACATTTGAATTTTAGTGATTTATTTTCACAATTATCATTATCATTAATTTGACAAAGAATAATACTATGATAATAATAATATAAATGTTTAGTGTTAACTTTTATTGATTGTCCATTATTATTTGATTAAATCAATATCATATTACATAAATTAACATTTGATATTTGTTTGCGAATCAAACTTTATGTGAATATATATTCCTTTCAATCTTTACGTTTGTACGACAATTGAATGAGAATTTGGAACGTGTATTGAAATAATCATAAAAAGAGAGTCATAACTTTGCTTTCGTAGATTTTTTGCGATTATTTGTTACGATACTTACTCAACAATAGGCTATTTGAAAGGCTTTTTGGGAATGTAGTAATGTTAGTAATAATATGATAAAGTAGGTACTTTTAAAGCATTTATAAAATTTTACTACGCTACCTTAATTCAAATTGAAAGCTTTTATATTTTCTTGATTTGTATCAATAAGGAAATATTTTGATAAGAGCAATAACAAACTTTAATTAAAACTTGGTATGGAGTGTTACATTAATTTGAAGACGTTCAAGTTGCTATAGAGTTGTCTTTTAGTATTTATTAAATAAATAAAACGGAAACGCGAGAATATATAATTACATAACAATTTCTTGCTTTAAACTAATGATGTTAATTTTCAATTTTGATAATTTGTTTTCAAATTACGAGTAGTGTCAATCTGTATTTAATTTACTGTTGAATAAAAGTTAAGCGAAGCAACTTTTGTATCAAATTGTAATTAAAATTCCTTCATTGCTTCCTGTCAGCAAATAAGAAAGTTCGAGAAATATTGTTCTATTTATCTTGAAACATCGAGTCGAGTAGTTAATGAATAATACATAGCTAATTGGTTCATCTCTAGTACTCGCCCTACAGCCTGAGGCGTTCGACAAACGTGTGAGATGGTCGTTAGCACAAAAAACGTCAAATTGATAGCTGCCTCCATTATTTCAGAGTGGTTGTTAAACCAAAAGAACCATAAAAAGGTCGGTGTAGTGAAGAGCTTTTCGCGTCGTTATTTTTTCTTTCCGTTTGATTTATTATTTATTCTTGTCATTTTTGCGAAAAACTTAAAATTTATAAATGAAAAACATCTGAAATGCATTCTGATTATTTCGATGTGATCATTAACGCTACTTTTCGCAGACATATAGAAGCTTGTGTTCAAAATAGGAACGTTTAAAAAATATTTCAGTTTTTACTAGCTTGTACATCCGAGCGGAATTGTTATATTATTATAAACTCCATAAAACAAGAAAATCTTATTAATTTAATCACCAATGTAATTTTTTATTATTATTATATTTTGAGTCATATTGAAATTATGGATATGTTAAGATTAAAATAATATTAATATTCTTGAACACTAACAGAATCAACCAAAAACCAACTAATATTTTGGAATACACCTAAGTATTTTAGTCTTGATGTTTTCTTTAATAATATTTATTTATATTTATTAATACTAAATCAATATGTATTGCTTTGAAGATTTATATTTTGTCCCAAAGTAACAATTATTGCTAATAGTTGAATTTTGATTTTGGAATTACAATACAGAATGAATAGGAATCCTAAAGTTGAAATAACTGTATGTCCCACGAAAAAGTTGACATTGCATATCTTTTTCTGGCACAATTTGTGTACAATAATGCAATATATCTTCTTAGATAGATAAAATAGAACAAGTTTATGTGGTAATAATTATTGTTTAAAAGGTATTTAATTGTAAAACAAGTTATTATTTCTGAATTTTTATTTATTAAGCGGTAGTGTCACTGTATAAAAACGCCTTGATGAACGAGTAGGTTAGATCGTTGTAGGGTAGTGTTTTGCTCACAAAACCCGGGTTCGATTGCAATTGCTGCAATTTTTTTAATTAATCATTTTGGTTTTTTTAGCTTTGTCGGATTAGAAATTCGTGAAAGTAAAAAACTATTACTTTTTGTAACCATTACAAGTTTGAAATTGATTTTATAAAAATTGAATTACAGCATCGATAAATTAAAAATAAGAGCCTCTACCTAATTATTTTTTCTACTCGTCTACTAAGGCGTTCTACCAAGTTTTCTATGCCAGATTATAAAGTAACATACCATAAACAATAACTTACTTTACTATTTTTTAATAAAATGCGCTTGTTATAAATTTTCTACTCCAGTATTGCAATATATATATATATAGAGTTTAGAGTTACAATCTGAACTGTTATGAAATTCATTATAATACAATAGTATTTTACGTTAAGTTTTAAGTTAATTCCGGTAGGTGGCTTATTATAGTACGAGTTGTTGTAATAACACCTAACGGACGTGTGGCATATGATATTTTACTTCATCCTGTTCTATTCACTTGTGTCTTTCTCTTTAAAAAATATACCTAGGTATGTTTATTAAAATACAAAAAAAAGTTGGCAATTTTAAATCATATTATTTTGGTTTCCATAGTTAAGTATAATTGTTGCTTAAGTGTCACTGTCAAATAGATAAAATCCTAATAGTGCCAGTGCAGTGTCAGAAGTTATGGAGGTAGCGAATGAGATCCTGAAATCATATTATGGTTGCTAGGCAATACACATTTCGGCATCTGATACCGTAATGTCACAGATTAATGATGTGGTGGGGTTAAGACAGATGCGAAACTCTGTGTCGGTCTGTTTGATGTTTCAGGGTCGTTATTTCATGACCTCCAAACAAGACGCCATATTTTTGTTGGTGTTATTTTGCGGGAATTTTAAAATTGCCTATACACTGAATGTAAGGAACAAGTAAACCCTTACCAGACATTTTTACACCACAATCACAAAACACGTAGGGACGTTTTCAAACAGCAAACACTAATAAATACTACTAAACACTAATAAGTCATAAATACGAGACGAAATAGATAATAATTAATAAATTGAGGTACACCAACACAAATAAGGTTTAAAAGTAAACATGGGTGTAGTACCGCACTGCACTAATAAACACTTCTAAATACTGATTATGTCCTAAACACGATAAAATTAGACAATAATAAATAAATATTGAAGCGTATAAATCGTTTGTTGTTTACAACACCAACAATAAAATGGAGAATTAACGCATGCGCAAAGAATCTCTACAACTCGAGTTTCGCATCTGTCTTAACCCCGCCACATCATTAATCTGTGGTAATGTTCCAAATGAGTACACAGTAAGTTGATTTACTGTATACAGGATAAAGTAAATTTTAAGTACGATCTATATTTAGAATCAATAGAATTGCGAAGTTTAGCAAATTTGACAATTTGTAACTAGGTAGTAGTCCTCGAATATAAAATTAGTGTTTTTATTTAACAGTATGGGGTCGTAGAAAAAAATAGTGTATTATTCAATGGGCATGTGATGTCTATTAACTCACAACGTGTATTAGGAGATTCGCTTTTGGCTCATTTCCTAATAGCGTTGCTCGTGTCTTAAGGGTCTTCAATACCATGTAACGCTAGTTTTTCTTTCGGCGCCACTGGAGGCAATATCTGAATTTTATTCACTTTTTAGGTGATTTTGCCCTTGTATAGGTGGGCAATTTGAGTTGCTTTTTAGCGTTTCACTGACGGAATCATTTCATTTGAATATAGGAAAATCGAATTTCTTTAAGTTGGTTACTGGTAAATTACCAAATGAAACGTTACTTCTTCTTTTTCCTTTTTTAATTGTGCCTTGACGTGGAACGTTATAAACCTCCTGTTCTAAAAATTTGGGGAAAACTTGAGGGAGTTCTATTCTTAATTAAATGGAAACAGAAATCAGCCCCATACCAAGTTATTAATATTGTTGGAGGCTTTATTAATTTCATCTACGTCGTAAGTAGTATTTCTTAATTTATAACCATTATAAACTTTTCTTGTTATCGTTATCTTACACACGTTTTGACGTTTTAGAACTTCCACTGGGTGTGTGATTGTACTGAATAACTACGCAAAAATTTGTCTCAATGTGGTTACCTAATTGAGAGATAACAAGATAATATCAACGTTACTGCGGAAGGCCATTTAATATTCATCTACTTGTTGCTGCACGGCTATTTGTTTAGTCAAGGTATTCACCTAAGATAAACTGATTGACCTCTGGACTTATCTTTGTATCTAGCCGAGGACATCTTTATTACTACTTTTCTCTTTTAATCTGTATGTACTACTCTTTATTTGTTTCGAAATTAAGAACCGACTACTCTTCATCGTAATCTTCAATCTATACACATAGAATCGTGGCCCGGTTTGTCTGTCTGTCTGTTCGTATTCTCGAAACGGCTGAACCGATTTCGGAGATTGATACGTCAAATTGTTCAGGAAGTCCAGGCGCTGATCTTAGGCGGGGCCACAAGTTGACCTGACCTTTGACCTCTGACCTGGAGCGGTGACCTCACGTCTTTAATTTTAGGTTTGTCTAGATTAAGCCCATTTTCAAATTGGTTTGGTTACTAGTAAAATCATATAAGTTAAATCAACAAATTTACTAACAACGTTTATAATATTGTATTATAATATAATTTTTATTTATAATTGAAATTTGAGTAACCCAATAATAATTGGCAAAACGTCACACATCTAATAAACAAATTTATTCAATAAACGAAGTAACCGATTTTTCGTCTTTTTTTATTTTTAAATTTTTCAAGATAGTAATAAAACAATTATTTTACCTAATTATAATTATTTGATAATACAAGTAAAAGAATGGCATTTTCATTGTTTTAAACATTTATTAAATACATCCTTATTATAATTATTTTTTCGTATTAAAATAGAACTTAATTTCAAAATTAGAATCGCTATTCACAAAATTCATTCCTGCCACTAACGTTTATGTAACCGTAAAAGTTTGCTGTAAGAAAGATCATTCTATGGAAATAGACGTCATTGAAGGAGATAGTTTTTTACTGTTTTCTTGATCTTAGAGATTGATGGTTGTCTGAGGTTAACATTTTATCGGAAGTTTTAATTTTATTATTTAAAATTTCTTCAATATATCCTATTCCCACATAACAGCACTTCCATGTCGTATGTTGCTTGATATTTAACAAATCCCCACAAAGATTTGCTGAAAGAGTTGTTGACGTTCTTCTGAAGCAGTGGTCAGTATGCTGACCACTCTTTTGCCGTAATTAAAGAAGGTATTCCCATGATTTTATTCATTCCCACATGCTTAATCATATACTTTAATAAAATGCAACTTTTTTTACTATGTGGTGGTCTTGGAGCTTCGTATTTCTGGTATTTCTCAATGTACTTTAACTTAAAAACGGTTAAAGTTTGATCTCTATGAGTACGATCTACAAATAAATTTCAAATACAATTTTTATTAAACAGAATTTGTTTACCATACCTGCATCATTTAGAAAGTTCTCAATCGCGTTCTAATTAAAATCTGTAGTCTTCAAGATTATGAATATGGACCAAAGTGTAGATGGTTTTACCTGGCTTGATATGTGTTCATAAGTATGCCGGTACAGTATCTTCCGTAAGTTTTTTCACTTGCTTTGTACGACATCAGTCACATTGTACGT
The DNA here is from genome assembly GCA_030710515.1 of Abscondita cerata. Taxonomy (NCBI): domain Eukaryota; kingdom Metazoa; phylum Arthropoda; class Insecta; order Coleoptera; family Lampyridae; genus Abscondita; species Abscondita cerata. The sequence continues at coordinate 54,818 of JALBCR010000921.1, read as the reverse complement.
TTTTTCGTAAATCACTTTAAATTTTTCCAGTAGCGATCTCATTCTCAACCATGTATTTATCTTCATCAGTGCTGTACATTTTTAAACGACATTTAGAACTTATTTTTTAATGGTGTCGAATGTTTGAATAATCTAGAAATTTTATCAATTTGCAATTAATTGATTTTGATAATTTTTTAAAGAAGCATTGTAGCCACGGAGCGTATTGACCCCATATGGTAGGTACCGAATATGTGGTGATTATGGTTGAGGCGATGATAACCTATTGATTTAAAAATTGACAGTATATTCAATTTAATATTTACATTTATCCAAAATAAATACGAGTATTTTGACATGTTCTAGTTTTCTTATTCTTTCAAATTACTAGACAACAGATTTTTATTAAAACACACAAATGTACTCGGCAAATTGCAAACTTCTTGTGCAATTATAAGTGAAAATTTCGGACATTGGCCGATTTCGTCTATTTCAAAAAACTGAAGGCAGAATAAAAATCCGTAGAAAAATGCCGGAAATATAAAAAAATCAGTAAAAAATTTCAGAAAAAGGCGAAAAAATCCGTCTGAACAATCATAATATATAATAGCATTCTTTTAATTTTCGTAACACTTGCAAAAAATGCCCTTGATGTAAATCATACATCAATCACATGCGTTGTTTGCAGTTACAATCAAATATAATCTTACGTCAAGATGGAATCGCCTCGAGATCAGCTTGCGTCGAAGCGACGGTGTCGAGATGGCGAAGTCGAAGTGCCCACATCGAATAAGGCCAACAGCTTTTAGAGGGAGAGTTGAAATTTTTTGTAATGTTTCCTTATTGTTTTTAACAAGAAAAAAATAACTGCAAATTTATTTGTTCCGTATACAGTTGCATAACAGAAATCAATTGAAAGATATAATTAGACATTAATTTAATAATTCAAACGGAAATGATTTCGATGCTTCTTGTGGATTTGGTTATTCTAGACAAATTAGTAGATTGGAGTTAATTACAGTTTGACTTGATTTGTTATAAACGCAGATTTCAAACAGCTGTTGACGTTACCGTTAAAACTCAGTCACCAAGATTAAATCACTTATACGGTTGAAATGTGATAATGACGACGCAATCTTTTATAAACCACTATCTAAAATAAATAAATGTTTAGTTAGCTTCACACAAATCCCAGGTATGTCGGCTTCTTGGTATAAGGACAAGTTTTTAGGTGAACTATACAGTTTTTAAATAACCTCTAAAGAATTTATTAAGAGAAATGCTCTCAACGATTGCTCTGGAGAAAATTATTCTTTGGCAAGAATTATTTTCTGAAGATTATTATTTGGATGGAATTGTCTGAAGATAATTGTTTTAAAGTCTGTATACTATTGGCGCGGAGTAATAAATCATAATTGCTTGAAATAATTCTTTATTTTCTTGTGAAAGCGGTACTTCTACGGTTAGTAAAACCAATAAATTCTAACAAAATACGATCATTGTGCCGCTCTTGCAGCATATCGACCCATCTAGGGTCTGAGAACAATAGTTTAATCTGTGTAAACACGTTGCCATCAGCCCAGGTACTGACGAAACGAGAATCATAGCCGTAGATGTGGGTATTATACCAAGATACAAAAATAATGGTATATAATACGTAAGAAGTAAAATTTGTAATGTGATCTACTATACAAATAAAATAAATAACATATAACCACATAATAATTCATATCAAGGTAGATTTTACTATTATAATATATTTACCTACTAAAATATGATTTTCCAAACGTATCAGGTACCTACGCCACTGCAATACGGGAGATTTGATAATTCCGACAGGTTTATTACTCCGCGCCAATAGTATACTGAGTATAGGAACAGAGAATTGGCGGTTAGCAGATTAATCGCAAAAGACTTAGATTCAAGTAACAAAAATTATTATTACATTAATGGTGTCATGCTTGTACAAAAATAACCTTACGTGAGATTTATGCTTAAAAGACGTTTCGGAATTATTGGTTTCATTTTTTAAAAAAATTTTTCAGGACCAAACCGTAAGTGCATTTTTTAGTCTAAATGATAGCTTACAATTGCGAGATGATGATTTATCATTCAACACGGTATTTCAATGATGTAAGCGGTTACCAACGGATTGAAACCGAATTGTTATATAAATGCTCCAAAATACAATTGTACAATAACTTTTTCAACTCAAAAAACAATAAAAACATAAGTCACGCATCTGGTATTGTTAACATCATTCAACTTCAACTAATGAAACAGTTTTTAAAAATTCTTGATAAAACTTAAATTTTTTCCGATATCCTATAGTAGGAGGGCTCAAGAGGGAGCCCAACGGGGGATATCATGCACGCTATTGAGTATCTTTAACATATACATATTTCATTTATATTGAGCGTCTAGAGTAGTCTATAAGAATAGTAAAATTCATTAGAAATACTCGAAAGATGTAGATTAAAGACGAGTGTGTTAACTACATGCTGAAAATGTGAATGTCGATAACGACAATTTGAGGCTGACTTACGGGAGTGGGACGTTTAAAACTTACAAAAAACGTCGCCATTGAAAAAGTTTAAATGATATAATCTTTTTTTTTCTTTCTACCACCTAATCTAAAAAATTAAATATATCTCCACGACGTTTGGGTAAATCCCTCCCACAATTACTACAAACCGTGGATCTTATCAAGAACATATTATATCAAATTTATGTTGGATTCCAAAAAGAGAAAAACATAAATATCACAGAAACTTCAAATGGATTGTACTTTGAAAAAAAAATTGTATCTATGTTGTTTTTTATAAAATCTGCTTTTATCCTTAGCGTGGTGTAAATTAAATAATATAAATACATTTATTTTCTGAACATACGCTATATCGTAATGTTATCCATACCTATTTTTTCTATCTGGGTTACAATAATTATACCAGCGGCTACATTGAAATTTTTATTATATAATTTTAACTTAGAAAGCTTTTCAGTTTATAATGACTATTTTTGGTTTGCTGGTGAACATAACCTCCTTCTACTTTTGGTGCTCGCGCTTCGTATCACTATTTTTGAGTATATAAGGCTGTACATGATGTTCAAATTTATCTGTCTCATAGAGCACAGCCAGTTTGTATAATAATAGAATGAAATGGTTTTCTCAACCCCGCATCGGTTTTTTGACAAAAATCGTTTGGCAAAAACAAGAGTTTTCTATTTTTAGGTTTTTGATGGAGGTTGTCTATTTTTTTTGAGAAAAATACACTGTACATATTTACTTTGAAACATTTTTAATACAAAATTTTAAATTTTGGATAGCTTCTTAAAGGCTGCTGGCATTTTCTTTGTGTAGATGACCTTACGTCAGATACCACCATAATAAATAGAACTTATAAGTTCAGTCGTTCTTCAAACTTACAATTAATTTCAAAAATAATTTAGAATTCTATATTGTATAAAGGTCTTATCGGCCATATAATCTCATTCTTTTCATCTATTGTGTTTTACTTTTTATATATTAAACAAATATACAGGGTGATTGTTTGGAGCCGTACATTAGAAAAATCTTAAAAATATTTTTATTAGAAAGATAACAACGAACTTTGGCCAAAAACAAAATTTTAGAGCCATACGCCTTTCCTATCCCTAAATTCTTCTTATGTACGGTTCCAAACAATCACCCTGTATATTGACATATTCACATGTAATCTACATACGTATTTTTACTGTTTTAGTTAACTTATTATAAGCAAAATGTGTGTCTTACAACATCTCGTGTAAAAGCATTGACACGTATGATTAGTATAAACTAAGAAAAATATACTTTCGTTGCGTGTTATGCTTCTGTACAAGTTTTTACTTGGCTTTATCGACACACGTGCGTTTCAATCATTAAAGCTGTTGCTTAGATAGCGATATGCACGTTAAACGCACACATGTCGTTACAATTAACTGTTGGCATTTTTCTTAGTTTAACTTATTATATCTTAATGATGTTCCTAACTAAATGAATATTTTTGGTTATTAAAGTAATTTACTTTCAAATGTTTTAAATTGAAAAAAGTTAAAAGAGGACTCATCTTCTTGGTTTTCCAAATTTTGACTAAACACCAGCAAAGTATATAGGTGACGAGTAGATCAACGCGTTCACTATTACTACCCTTTTGTTTAAATTAAAATTTAGAAACGAACTTATAAAAAAAATGTTTTCTGCAACAAAACTATTTAGTGAACAATTGTCATTTACTGGTTAAGGGAGGAAAGAAAGTCATTTGGTTCACAATTGTTTGCATTAACTACCTTATGATAATCTTTATGTTTAAAAATGGATCGTGGCTTTTTCACATGCTTCAAACTTAAAAACGACTGGATCAAATTGATTACTTCATTCTGAGAGTTATTCATAATTGCTACGAGAAGGTTTAGAAAAAAAGAAAAGTCAAAAGAATTTTAACCGGCGTCGTTTTATCATTTTTATTAATTTTAGCTAATCTGTATACAGAGTGAGTTTTAAGTAGGGAACGTCTCAATTATCTCAGAAACGGCTTGCACGATTTTTATAGATTTTAGTAGGTAAGAGTTCTGTGATACGGCTGATATTGTGGTGGTATTTACATTGTTGACAGATTTTTTCCTTTTTGGAATAATGATGAATTCTGTTATTTCAAGTAAGCACCCTGTATTTTTAATTATTACATGAAAAATAAAAATATTTTTAAAAAACAAAAGATATACAAGGTGATTCATTTGAAATAACAAGTTCATTATTATTCTGGAAAAAGGAATGATCTGACAACAATGTAAATACCACCATAATATTGAACATATCACAGGACTTTTGCACACCAAAATCTATAAAAATCGTGGTACAAATCCTCCTTTTTCTTGAAATTAGAGCAGAGAAAACAACCTTTCAAAAACAGGACAGAATGATTCAGTACTTACTCTAAAATTTGCAACATCTACAGAGGATATAATTTTGGACTTCATGGTTTTGTATTCTTATGGTTAGAAATGTTCACACTTCGTTTGTTTAGTTCTTCTCAACAAAGTGTTATACTCTCGAGATTTTCTGGGACGAAAATTTAAGGTTGCCTCACATACTGATGCAATCGTAACTCAAAAATTCAGTTAAATTTCATCGTTGTTATGATTATTCCTTGGATAATATTGTATCTGAGATTAGTTTTGTGCAAATGGCTCTTATAATCCCTAACATGGAGACATCCCCAACAATCTCTTTAACTGTAATTTAATTGAATTGTATGGTTATACATTTATTCACTGTTTACAATTTGGTTTTAATGTAATAGTTTGAAGAAAACAGAAAACAATGCAGTGCGTGCGTAGGTGCGTGGTATTTAAATTTTCTTTCCACTGATAGTTTCCTTTCTTTATGTATGTATCATTTACTCTCTTTGATTTAATTATTTTTCTTACTATTTACTTATCTAATTTTTGTTTGTTTTAAGATATGCGATGATATTGATTAATATTTATTTATATTTTTTTTTCAATATTTATGCAATACTCAGATTTATTTTTTTTTTGGGTATTGTTACGACATTTCATTTTCCGAAGCTGTTTTTCTCACATATTTTCTTAATTATTTTATGTAATTTCTATCTCAATTTTCTGTATTTTAAGATTCCACTGCGTTGTTATCTGCACATGTCGCATTTTGATTTTCAAATGTATTTATTATCTCTTCTATTTTTTCTTCATTTGTGGATCTTATTTAGAAACTCTAGTTTCATTTATTTTTTCGTTTCTTTATGTGTTAAACGGTTATTTTGGCATTTTTTTTATTGTTTTTCTTATATCTTCCATTACTTGTTCTATATATGTATTTACTTTTTTTTGCCATCAATTTAAGTTCTTTGTTCTTATTTTCATCAATTATGTTCTGGATTATTCGTTCCGAAATAGATTGTGATAATTGTTTTTTTATTATTTTTCACAATCACTGTCAAATCGCCCGTTTGTATTTTTTCTTTTTATTATGCCGATTTTATAATAATAGTGTCATTGCGATAGGAAAGTTTGAAGAGACGGATTGTAGAGAAATATTGATGGATTGGGAATTAACCCCAACAATGGTTATTGGTATTGTTGTGGAAGTCAACACCTTTCTTGATAAAAAGACTGAATTGGAACGAACGAATGGGGGCTACTATTGAGCAAGCTACCCGAACATTAGTGGTATACAAGAGACTTGCAAAGAATTAATTAGGATGTAAACTTTAAATGGTTCGACCCATCCTTACTTATGCAGTTATCTAGTGGTACAAAACCAAGGAGATTACAACCAGAAGAAAACTTCAAAGGGTACAGAGATTAGCATGTGTTTGCATTACAGGAACCATATTTTCTTGTCCCAACGCCAGTATGGAGCACATACTGGGACTGACTTCAATCCTTTTTATCATTGGCAGGAAGACTAAACAAGCAAATTGGAAAAGTACAAAAAGGAAGGAGGCCCTTAGATGAAATTATTAAATCCGATTAAACTCATGTAAAATGATATCAGCAAGGAATTACTATTTGAAACTAACTTCTGTACTTCATTAGCTACAAAGATGCTTGTAGAATACATATTTCAGCACACAGAAATGAGATCTACTAGTATACAGAAGGGTCAAAAACCAAAGTAGGAATTGGAGTGGGAGTATTTGGGCCACGAATCACATACTCGGAATCTATGGGCCAATTTCCCAGTACTTTTCAGACGGAAATATATGCGCCCAGTTGAACCTGGATAGAAGGTATGTTGAAAAAACATAGTTATCAAGTCCGACAGGCACACGGCATTCAGACTGTTGTCTTCAACTCAAAGATGCTGAAGATATGCAAAACCAAGCTAAACGAGCTGGTAGCACTATAGGTATAAGCTTATTTAGATTCCGAGACATAACGGGTTAGAAAGCAATGAGCAAGTAAAAGCTCTCGCTAGAAAGGGGGCGTCGCTTACTGGACGGGACACAAAACAAGAAACCTTCCAGATCGAGAAAGGAATAGAAAGATGAAAGCACTTTGATAAACTACCTGGCCTAAGGCACACCAAAGATTCTACTAAGGGATTTTACTGAGAGATTCCTCATATGCCACTGTTTACTTACCAAACACCTAACTGGATTAAGTGTAACTAACCCGTAGTTAAGATGCTACAGTCTTCAGGAGATGGAGGAGTTTCGGGGACCACTTCTTGAACCTGGAGGAATTCACTCCCAACTTGTGGGAGGTGCTTTAAACACTGAAGGGGGAGCACAATTATCAGGATTCAGTACAATATCAATCCCAAATAAATTTAAAATCACTAAACGGAAACAGCCCAACTACACGATGCGTTAATTATAGAAATAGTTAGTTAGTTATTTTAGATGCTCGTTAGATAAGAATTTTGTACTCTCTTTAAAGAGGGATAATATGTATTAACATAACGAAAGCCTAACTCATATTTATTATCACCCTTATTTTTAGGAAACCACACGTATTCATAGCGACAAAATAAGCTTGTCATACTTTTAAACTACGATTTCAACTAGTATTTTTTTATGAAATATGAGGTTTGGAATGCTAAACTGCGTATTTTTTGTTAACAAAATGAACCATAAATTTCAGTTATTATTTTGGAATTGGTGGACGATAATAAATAATTAGATACCTATGATTAATTTTTGGCTAGTAATTAACTCCGTTGAATTGTAGAAGTGACGTCATTTGTTGATATTGTTGAACATTGAACAAGGTTGGAAAAGCTTAGTTTTTGTTCGAATTATTGTTATACAAATATAAAACTTTAAACAGTTTTGATTAACTGAATCGATTTGCAACGAAACTTTAATAATTTACCAATTTATTATTAATTGTACCGGTGCTTGTTTATTTCAATGGTATTATAAATCCTCTTGATTCGTATAATTGGTCCTTATTATGTTCATTAATATTTCATTTGCCAAGGAAAAAAATAAAATCAATCAAATCGAATTAACTTTCACAATCTATAAAATAAATTTCAACAGGTGCAATTTATTTTTTAATTTAACCGATTTTCTTTATTCTGTAGACACGTAATCTAAACATGTATTTGAAAACAAGGCGTAGGTCGTTTATTTACGAGCAGTAGCTATATACCTATTTTAAAAGTTGAAGTATAAATTTCCCTTATGTTTTTTTTCTTTATCCCAGATGCGAATATGTAGCGATAAAGTCTATTCGAATATAAGAAAAGTTTTGTATGTTTAAATTAAAATGTTGTTAAACCCACCCTTTTGTCATTGTATGCAGAAACTGTTATAAACCTCGATAACCATATCTTGAAATTGCTTTAAAGGACGTTTCCCTTATTATTATGTCGGTGCGAATACATGTTTACACACACTCATTTTTGTCCCTTTCAATTTTTATGCGAATTTTCTTCTTACCCTTTGATTATTCTTGTTAAATATGGAGTAGTACAACATTATTACTTTTAAAACTTTTATTTAAATAAGAATAAATGATGTATTATTAACTTCCTAATTACTTATGTTTTATGTAAACGATTCAATTGCACGATAATTTATATTACAAAAACCATTATGAAAGCGTTAACAAACACATCCTTAGATTAAACTCGGCTATTAACTGGATAGTATTTCTTGCTAATAGCTGCGTTACAAAAACGATCAAATAATTAAGTAAAACGTTTCGCACTTTCGCACATTTTATTTCAGAGGGATTTTATTAAAAATTCTTATAATATAGGGAAAGCATGTGCAACGCAATATTTTCGAATAAAATTAATTAAAAACGTTAAAAACACATTAAAATATATTATGTTAACAATTACCTAATATTACAGGTTGTGAGTTTAAACCCTGACGTTTTAATTACAAGGTAACTAAAATTTATTTCGCTAGTTATTACTTCCGAGCCAGGACCACTAATCTGTTAGCTACTTACTTACGCAGCTGTAAGTCATAAATCATGCGATAGTAACTGAGAGATAATGAATTGTTATCTGCTCATCTGAATAGGTAATATGATTTCTCAAAATTAAAAATATTGATTCAATGTTTTTTTCAGGTAAGCTTCATTTAATTTACATAAAGTGCGTATAATTTATGATCTTCGGATTTCTTATGATTAAAGTCCATTATGTTTTTGCATTAACATACTATTAACATTAATCATTAGGCCCGCACTAATGCATCCTCTATAGAAATTAGAGGAATACAGCCGTTGTCAAAGTGTTTTATTAATTAAATAGCATCAGAATTTGTCTTTGCTTAATTATTGTTGAAGAATATTAATTGATTGTTCGTTATATTACGAAGTTTAAATTAATTGTGAAAAGTATTGGTCGTTTTATTTATATGCTATTGCCGCGAGTTGTGCTTTTACAGTATCCTTCAGCTTATTCAAGGCACGAACCAAGGACTATTGATTTTGCGGGGACTGTTTCAGCGAGTTCTGTAATAATATTTCCTTCTCGATTTACAGGCAGAGCGAAGTTTTCTGTTTAATCAAGTAAAGTTGCCTTTTTTCTTTAAAAAGTAGTTTGTTATTTGATCTTAATTTACAGATTGTCAGAACACTACAATTTTATACAACTTTCAAATATTGCATTGAAAGTACAGAGGGCTTTTATTCATTTTCCACTTCCAAATTTTTAAGCTAACTTTGATTATTTTAATCGAACTTCTGAATTTCTTTAAAATCTTGAAAAACGAACAAATTTGTATTTTGTCCATATGTTGTTGATAAATTAATAAATAAAATACAACGCTTTAATTAATTAAAAGAAACTTGTTTATTATCTGGTGACTGAAACCGTTTCTGAAACGTTGTTTCAATTTTAATCTTATAAAATAATTATGCTATAGCATCCTATTCATTAAACAATGCCATAAATTATAAATTTGTATGCATTCAAATATCTTAAATAAGTTACAGACTAACTTTATTTTATATTAATTAGAATTCGTTTAAATTTTTTAGTAGGTGCATGTAGTGGAAATTTTAAAGCTAGAAAACCTTCTGCAACTGAAGAAATTCAGGTGTACTCGGCTTTTGAACGTATCTTTGTTTTCTTTTTTTTTAAATGGTGAATATTCTTGGTAATCAAAGTGAAAAATAGCAGTTAATGCCATTCCTGATATTAATGCTTAACACATACAGTTATTATGTACGCAATAGTGAACTTGTCGTCTTTGTCTTTTAGTAATTTTTACAATAAAATTGTTTTTTGTAGTAATATAGTGCCGATCTAAAACAGAACTTGGCGCAAAATTAAATTTTGTAGTAGGGGAATTTGTGCTTCGGTTGCCTTCGTTTGTCGTCGGGGGCGTACGCGCATGTTTAGCGTAAGGATGATCGATTGGAAACGTTTTAGGTTGCTCGGACTCGCAAGGTTATCGCCCAGTAACTTGAAACCGGATGTTGGAATCATTAACCTATATTTAGGTCAACAATAAATGTAATTTGGATTTTTAAGCAAAATTTACTAAAGTGAATAGAAAATGCTGATTTTGTATTGTTCATTAGACGCAGTGTTTCTGCTGACGAGGACTGTCAGCTTTGGGCTATTTTTTTATATATTTTTGTTGCTTTGTATCTTTTACAATGGACGGTAATATGTTATCCACATTCTTTCTACTTGCTGATTCAATTGTTGTTTTCTAGTTTTGATAACCTGGTAATGTCTTCTATGTCACATTGTATAAGTATTTTTTCACTATCTCTTTATGTATGACTAGTAATTGACCTCAAAGAAGCCACTTCAATGGTTCCAACCAGTTGTTTCAACTTTTTCAGATTATTTTCTTTTTATAAGTTTACGACCACATTGATAAAAAACATCACTTGTTCTACAATTACTTTTTTGTATTTCCTACTTACAGCACTGGAATTGTCGTGTACTATGTTTCTTTGTTCCAGTTTTTCGTAGCTGTCATTTTGTAGTAATATTTGCATCTTCAGTTTCTGTTATTAAAACTACATCGTCAACATTGAATACTATACTTAAATTAAATTTTCCCGTCGTGTGAACTTTTGCTGGTTTTATTTTATCCACAATTTGATCCATAACGAGGATTATAAACATGGAACTGTCGTTTTCATTTCTTCATTTTTATTTTTGTTCTTGTGTTAGTGTGTGTGTGTTGGCTATTGTGTTTGTCATCGTTTTAAGGAATTTCTTTGTATGTTCGTTTAATTTTAAACTTTGCAATTACATTGGTGTAAACGTTGAAAAATGCTTTAACATTGTTGTTATTTTCGTTTTTTTTTTGGTTCGTCAGATCTTTTTATTTGATTTACACGCATTCTAGCACAAAAAAATAATTTCTTTTGGTGTCATGGCCAAGAGGGTACTGTGTCGAGAATATTTGTGCCACGGAATAATACTGGCCACTTAAAGGAGAATTTACCAGTACTTTTTAAGTGAAAGTACATCCTCTTAAAAAAGTACGTATTTTGTAACTTCAAATAGAGGAACGGATGAAAATATACAAAAGCTGGCAAAATAAAGGGTGGAAAAGCGGAAGTATATCAAAGCAAACGCAGATTTGTCGGAATAGGACGTGTTAGACTTTAAACTTAAGATTTCAGGAATAGACAATTACCAAGGACAACGCGTTGGATAAAGGTGAAGAGATTCTGAAAGTTTTATGGTATCTCTATTTTGTTGGAGAAATTCCGTAAAGTGTGAACTTTGAAAACTCAATAATAGTTATTATAATAACTTGCTTTTTTGGTAATCGGTTTTGATACATTTTTAAATTTCCTGCAAGATTTCTACCTCACGAATACTGAAAATTTGTATTTGTTTTAATTATATAAAAAAGTATCACTTCGCTGATGATGATAGCTTAGCTATAGAAACACGTGTCCGAGTAAGGTTTTTTTGTTCAGTTTTTTGGTGTTTTTCCGTTTGTTTACCTTGTTTGTGACAAAAATACTAACAGAAAGAGACATGTGCTATCATATCAAAGACAATGAGTAGATTAATAACACGCGATTGTCAGTAAATTGTGATTAACAAAGTAGTGCAAAAAAACATCTTTTTTTTTAGACGTTATGGTGAAACTACAAATAAATTGAAAATGAAAATTTGCGCACATGGTGTTTCAAAGGTGCTCTATTTAATGAAAATAATGACACGGTTGCAGCATTTCTGGATATACCGAAAGTTGACGCAAACTTCCTTATTTTAAATAGGATGTTATGTTTTTATGCAAGATTCGAATTTTACTTAATATTTTAAGACAACTTTCAATAACATTTATTAACTCTATAATTAATATTTGTTAAGTTATTTTGATGTTAGCAAAATATTATACAAAAACTAATCCAACTTTGAAAATTAATAACGCCTCCTATGTTAAATTCTAATTAAAAATTTTTTTTAATACCTTTATGAGAGTTGGAACTTATGTGTGAATAAACTACAAATGTTTCAAATTGTACAGGGTGTCAAAACAGGAGCTCACACTTATACAACTTCAATGTTCATTTAGTCGCTTATTTTAAATAGAACATACTGTATATTATAAAATCAGTGGCTTTCTTTTTTGATTATTTTTTGTCTTATACCAGCATTTTCTATACCTAAAATGTGTCGGTTTTGAGTTATTTTAAGTTCTTTCAGAAAATGAAAATGTCTTCCGATATAATTTTTTTTTATGAGAGTGCAGTGTATTATTTTTCACGTCATTCTATTTTTTGATCAAATAGGTTCTCTTGATATCTCTTGATAAACTTCGTTAATTTTTATTAATCTGGCACTGGCCTGAAACACTACAGTAAGGTGCAAAAGTTACTCACAAACACTTGGAATTTCTTTCGGTTCCTTAGTATTTGGCTACCTTCCATTAACTAGTATGGCATTAGTTAACCGGCATCGCACTAGTTATTCCTTTTTTAATTGCATTCTTCATAAATTGATATTTGACCAATTTCCATATAAAAGTTCTAGCATTGAAATAATAAACTTATACCCTTTTTTTAGGGAATTGAGCATCATTAAGGTTAGATTAATAGAGATCTGATTTTCTTATATATAATTATTCTCGATATCTTTAGCAATAATGTAACACGTGTTGTTTTATAAAATCAGTATACACTAAGAAAAATGCCAACAGTTAACTGTAACGGCAAAATCAGTAGTTTTTCTTTTGTTTGTATCAATGGTTTGCCGTTAAATAATAATAATAAATAAATGAAGGGGTACAGGTGTGTAAACACGCGCCTGATAAAACATTAATTAATTTACTGTGTTATTGTTAATAGATACTTGTAAAGATATTCTTTCATTTAATATGTTTGTTTTTATTGCCATTTTAATTTGTTCTTCTTAAATATTTTATTTTCTGAGTAGATAATTTAAAATGAAACAAGTTAATGGGATTTTTGAACTTACCGATGATGAAATTAATTATTATTTTCTTTCTTTAATGTATTATTTTATTGTAAAATATTTCTGTTTCTAATTGACATGATTCCGACTTGTCAAGACGTATGTAGTAGAGTATAATGGTTTCGAAATCCTGTACCTACGGTGTTTACACTATTAACTAAATCGTTTCTGTTTTAATTAGAAATTGGTAGGCTGAATTGCTATATTTTCAAAACACCTTTCCAGTAATTATATTTATTTGAGCTTCAACTACGTTACTTTATAATGGTGAACGAAAAACATACCAAACCTCAAAAAAAAAACTGAATGAGTGTAAAAAAAACTTTAAGTAAGTTAATAAATGATTACAAAATTTTACTTTGTATTTTACCTACATGTGCATGCGCAGTGAGGTCTTCCTTTGTTTACAAACTTGAAGTTTGAACAACTAAAAGCGAAAAATTGTGCTCTTTGGGTAGAATTTAAGCAAGAAACTTTTATTATTGAAACAGAAATGTCTTTCGGGATTGGATCGTGTCGAAATTATAACAGTAATTGCCATGTGCTTACCATTTCGCGAGAGTCCAATACCGGAAGAAGTTTTGTTTCAATAATGATCCTGACCGTGGAAGTCTTAGTTCTTACAAACAATTTTTATTGCCGAGAAAAAATAAAAACAAATTAGTAGACCCCATTTTTAACTCAAGAGATTTAACAAAATACTTTTTTTTTCTTTAGTTTGGTTACAATTAAATCTATATGGTTCCCGAACAATGTTTATACATTCATTGTGACATATATGTCCGCTAGATGGAGTTGAATGTTCATACAACAAATATGGTACTTTTCATAAATTTTAAGTTACATGAAATGACTCTTTTGACACGTTATATAGACTCTAATGGTGGCTTAAACCATAGTTTTTTATCTTTTTTATTAACCGGCAATATTAACAAAAGAAATGTATTTTGAACAAAACTTACTCGCGATTGAAAAATCTAAACAAAATAGAAGATTGAACAACAAGAAGCCGTTTCTGCTGTTTTATTTAATTTTGCACTAAAACGATGCGATTTTCTCATCGATTTCCCGGGCATTCTATGACTAGCGGTTTTCGAAAGACTGTCTCTTTAATGTTTGAACATTTTTACATTTATTTATATTTGATAAAAGTAACTGACGTGGAAATCAAAACTTGTTTTCAAATTTATACGGTAACGATAACTTTATTTTTAATAAAACATTTAGTTTCTGATTATGTTTTGGTAAGTTGAGACACTAATAAGGAAGGAATTTTATAAATTTTAATATTTCAACAAAGAATAAACTTGATTTGCATCTGTCGATACTCTACTAGAATAGTTTTCCATGGGTTTTTAGTTACATATATAATTTAACAATAAGTTGTAACACTAGTGTGAAAATTATTAATTTTTGTTCTTGTTTTCTGTATAATCTATATTACAAAAACAAGAAAAGTAGATTTTACATCTTTTTGGGATTTGGAGTTGGCAGTATTTAGAATAAGCCGCTTCTAACAACTTAACTTCTAAGTACCTTTTTGGCACGTTTTTGAAAAGATTGTTTTATATTCAATTCTGTTTGTTTTAAAACCATTGGGCAAACTTTCTTCTTTAAAATAATTTCTTATACAATAAGCTTAATCGCTTCCACGCCATGTGAATATGAATGACACAATATGATACATTTTTTTTAAGTTTCCCTTGAGTTTCTTCATTCCGTAAATAAAAACATTTCAGGTATTTAATAATAATGCATTTATTGACCAAAAAGGCAATAGGTTACGATTCAGTCACCCAAAGTGTAAGTGCCGTACTGTGCATGTATTTGTTATAAATTTACTTTTTGCCATTTAAATTACTGCGTGATATTATTATTGTGATAACTATAATTTTTTTTCTGGTGTTTATTTGAATATAGTGTGTTTAACTATAAATTGCGTTTTCTGTCTCGTAAACCAAAATTTCTTCAGTTGCTACATTTGTTCTGTACAGGATAGCACGAAAGCTTTCGGATTTTTTTGTGACGAGAAGATAATTGTAGAAATTATTTGCCATGTATGATCTACAGCCTACACATTATTCATTTATAATTGGAATACGAAATTTTCTTAATATATACCAATGGGTAAAAATTATTACCTACTGTGTTACAGGAAATTAAACTAACAAGTCGGTTTAAGCACTGTTTATTTGGTTATACAAAAAAACATAAATATATCAGTAGCAGTTAAAAAAATCGTGCTCTCTTTTTTATATTTCACAAATACATATACAATAAATCAGCAACACACAAAATAAATGGTAATCGGAAAATAGATAGCAATTGCTACCGAGCGAGACGGATTCTTATCCTTTCTTGAATGGCGATCTTAAACCAACTAGATTAGTAAGAACACAGAGCGTGTGAGTTTATATGTAACAAAGAGTATATATTTTGTAAGCGCCACTTTAGCTTATTAAGTAATTTGCTAAAGTAGTTAAGGTTACTTTGATAACAACACAAAAAAGAATGGATAAGACACCATCGAGAAATAGTAAATTTGTTGAATGACACGCATCGACTTTGGTATGTTGGCAAATTTTCAGAATTTTCCTAGGTACAGTTTTTCCATAAACAATCGCGGCGGTTCCCGGTGAACCACTATGTATATATATATATACGTATAAGATATGTGTATCATTCAGTAATGCCTTTTTGCATCGTTCGACATCAATAATTCCAAGTTTATAGTTAATTAAAGGTACTAGTACAGGTACTTGTTCGGACACATAAGCTAAAATCGAAGTAGTTAATAAAAAAGAATGCACAGTCGAAGAGTTGAGGTCTGCGGTGAATTTCAATTGAAAGTTTCTTCAAGCGTCAAGAATGACGACTCCAACGTAGTTAATCTCTAGGAGCCTGCGACAGGAGTTTAAAATGCCAGAACCCATCCCCGAAAGTGATGAGGTTGCAGTGGTCCAACGGGCTTTACAAACTTATACCTCGATTCTTGGAATACAGATACTCGTGCACAGCAGGTGTTGATGTATTAATCATCCCAATTACGACATGATGTGGCATAAACGATTTCAGAGGACAGCAGATAATTAACGGACGTAGAAAATAGAAAACCACAGTTACACAAGTTTAGTACACGAACAACTGTAATTAGAAAAACCCTAATGTAGACAATTGTTGTCATTAAACGAATATAGGAAAGAATGCTCACCTGCAAAACCTGTTAGCAAGACATGATCGAACTTAATTTATAAACGCATTTCTAATTAACTTTCATGATGATTAGAAATATTACGGCTTACTCCATATCAATGACTTTTAAAATTCCATTTTGCAGTTTCTTTTTACAATCAACGAACTATACTCGTTGCAAGTGAATTAGCAAGAGAAAGAATTCAAACGTTCGCAATTGAATTTAGAAGTTGACCTTGTCTTATTAAACTAGCAGCGAAACTAGCTAGAGCAGTAATAAGGACAGTAACACATATTCAGGGAAATTTTAACATTGGAAGAGTAAATTCTAATAAACGTGAATTTTTATCGTAACACCTGGGATTTTATTTTCGGTTCTTCAAAATAATTTATGAATATGACAATTAACTTTTTCAATTAATCAAATTCAATTTGGTTCTTCTATTCTACAAATTCACTGCGATCATTAAATGATGTTCATACGATACTACTTTCCGCCGTTGATATCAAATGTTTAGCCTGTCATTGAAGTTAGCTAAAAGTAAATGTGAAATAATTGCAAATGTCTACTTGTTTGTTTACTGCTTAGCAAATTTACTTCTTTTTACGTTTTGTGTTTTTATTAGTTAATTCTCTTAATTACTGGATTAAAAAAGTCTTTCTTAAGACTACATTGTTTTGAACGTGTTTATAAAAGGTAAATTGACAATATTGATAAAACATTACTGTTCTTAATTAAATTAAAGTGTATAGGTTACTGTGTAATGCCTTATTCATTAGAAGAAAACCAATTTATTTTGGAAAGTTACTTCGAAATGGTCAACGCAACCGTGATGCAGAGTGGACGTATTCTGTTGCATTGTGTATTGATGAAGTTGTCAACCAATTTCCTAATCAGGAATTTGATCTTGATAACCTTAGCAGACATGTGAGACGAGTAGTTGAAAAATTTAGAAGTACAGGCAGCGTTGGCAGAGAAAAACAAACTGCAAGGCTAACAGTTTTAACTGAGAATGTGTTAGAAGATGTTCAAATACATATGGAACGTAGCCCTAAAAAACCATTAAGGCAGTTATCGCAACAAACAGGTATGAATGTTACTAATTTATATAACGGAAATGTTCACTACAATCTGTCTTTTAGCTTTAAGCTATGGTACATGCCATAAAGCACTAAAGAAGGAATTACATTTACATCCTTATAAAGTCTCGGTAATGCAAGAATTACTTCCACTAGAATATGGACTTCGTATACAATATTGCCATTGGTTTAATAATCACTTGAGGAACGACAACATGTTAGATATTACGTTCTTTAGCGATGATACATGGTTTTATCTTTCGGGCTATGTGAATTCACAAAATTATAGAATATGGTCTACGGAAGCACCAGGTGAAATCATAGAAGCTCCATTACATCCTGTAAAAGTTGGTGTTTACATTGCAATGTCCAGGTTACAAATAATTGAACCTGTGTTTTTTGAAAATATTGTCACAGCTGATCGTCACAGAGAATTTTTGGAAATTGTCATAAATTAATTTGACGATGAGGAAATAAGAAGAGGGTACTTTCAGCACGACAATTCTACAGCACACACGGTAGCTAGAACACGAAATATCTTCAAGAGTTCTACGGAGATCGGATTATTAGTAGAGGACTATGGCCCTCTCGGTCACCCGACCTTACACCTCTCGATTATTTTTATTTGGGTACTTGAAAAATACTGTGTATAGAATACGACTTCATACTCTGGATGAACAATCACCGATGCTGTACATAACATAACTCCGCAGCAGTTACAAAATGTTTATGAGAATATGAAGAGAAGAATTGATGCATGTGTAAATAATAACGGTTGTCACATTGAGCATGTCATATAATGTTAAAATTAAACTTTGTATGTTAAATGAAATTTTTTATAATTTGTAATTTTAAATTAACCTTAAATCAAGTTATAAATAATTTGGAGGTTGTGCACCTAACTTCTGTAGGAATTGTAAAGATAATGGAAGGAAATATAGCAAATTTGGTAATAGAATGTAGTTTTTTTTTGGACATTATTAAATGATCTCCCGGTAATAGTACTTCGTAAGGTGAGGACTCCCGTGGTAGTTTGGTTGTGCATCATCTAGTGGTACTCACTTAAAATGGACTTTTAAAGCTATTCGTAGTGGTGTCCGAACACATACTCACTCAAAACTTAAACATAGGACATTTAAACACACCGACATAAATCACATCCACATTGAATTACACCCACATTTAGATGCTGAGGTTTAATTACACAAACTTTAGTCACGCCATCATTTAATGACATAGACATACAATTACAGCAACAGATAAACATGTGACCATGAGATCACATTTAAATTAATATACTTATTGAAGACTAAATGCAATAAATTTAGAATAACTACGCAACTCGTTAAACGTAAACAGTAGCTGCTATTATCATTGACACTTGTTTCCAAAAAAATAGGGTAAACTATTCATCAATTGCAATTTTTCAATATTTATTAGATTAATAAAAATTTTAAAAAGCAATCGGATTTTTTGTTTATAACAACTACTTCGACTACAAATTTACGGGATACAATTTGGTTATCAATTTATTTGCCTCATGTTTTACTTTATCTTAATATTTTAATATTAAACATAACTAGTTTTTTAAAATTCAATAAATGTCACATTTAAATTTATATATTTGTCAATTTGAATCATCTCTAATATTTTCTTATATTTATTAATTAAATGTACAAGTTTATCTGACTTTGTGATTGTGTGTCTATGTGATTAAGTGTCGGCGTGTTTAAGTGTCGGTGTGTTTAACTGTCGAATGATTAAGTGTCATGTAACCGTTTGTAGTATCTTACACTTAGTCCCGTGTTTTTGAGAGCTAGAATCTAAAAATAAAACACATTTATATAGAAGGAAATATGATCAAAATAATCATTTATTTTTCAAATATGCCTAACTGAAAACATAGTTCACTAACTTCTTAGTCAATTTTTCTTACTTTATAAAATTTAACAACGGGAACCTTTTTCAAATTTATGCCCCATTCAATTTGTTAATATTTTCTGATTGAAAGATGTTTGATGTATTTGAGTTTATTCATTGGTGCGTGTGTTGTCAAAAGTGAACATTATTTACTATGAGTTAATTGCAATAAAGTTCTGAATAACTGCATTTACGTCATAATATTTATAAGTTGTGGCCTAAAAGCTGATCGAAATCAGTCCAACGTTGAAACAAATTGTCACTATGCGCATTTTAAACACATATTTGTAAGGAGGAACCGTGAAAGAAAGAAACCACGTGAAAATTACATATAAAAACCCTGTCAATTTTGCCAAATTTATCCAAATATATAATGTTATTAAATATTTTACTAATTAATAAAAGTAGGTATTAACTTTAACATGAAGTTGAAACTATACTTATTTAATTATGAACTATTTCACAATCTCACGAGTACTATAACATGCGCTAAAGTTTAAATGAAAATGTTTCATAGTAAACATGAAACTTTTCATAGGTATAATTACTTTGTTAATACATATTTTACAGAAAGTAGTTTTGCGAATGTTCCTTCCCAGAAAGATATTTCTTCGTAATTCACAAACCGTCCTTAAATGTCAATGTAATTTCGGGTAATTAAATAAATTATAATAATAATGTTTAACTTAAAAAGCGTTTAAGTTTACTGCTAAAGATTCCTAAAAACGTACTGAAAGCTTTATTTATTCCACAGCTTGATTCTATTAGCAAAATATTCTGAGCAAATTTAAATAATGGGTATTGGGCTCGTTTATATTCTATGCGAACTTTTTCATTGAAACTGATTGGATCAGAGGGAGATACGATGACAGGTCATTAGAGATACAAACTTGGTTACAAATAATCCAAGTTTGAATCAGGGGTTCAGACAGCATACTATCGTCTTTTATCTTATTTTACAAGATATTTTCTGTTTCAAAGTGAATCGTAAATTGGAGTTTTTCTGCGAAAAAGCAAAGGTACACGATTTATCGAACGCTTATTATTACAATTCATTTTAAATATAATATCGTCATCAGTTAATTAGGAAAAACAAAATTTCAAAAATACGATAAAGTGCTAGATAACTTTATAAAAGTTTTTTGTTTGTCAAGGAACGGAAATAACATGAAAACGTTAAGAAAGAAATAGGAAATAGAATAAGCTTTGCAGTGATTTTCAATGGAGCAGTCATATGCAGGTAAAACGATTTCATTTTAAAACACTTTATTGGTGGATAAACATTTACTTCGAAATAAGATGTTTTAATTTGCAATTAAGTCAAAACTCGTGCCTTCTAACTTACTTTGTGTATAAAAAGAAAGTACGGATTACGAAACGTTATTCAAATAACCGTCAGTGCTTGTTATAATTTAATCAATAAAAGTTTACAAAGCTTATTGTCTGTGCATGCCAATGCAATTTTTGATGTTCAAATTTAATATGTGCGGTGTACATATTTTATTCTAATAAAACATAGAGGGAACTTTTGGATAATTTTTTTTTCGGAAATGTATTTACGACTGTAGGTATAGTTAGACAATCCGTAAAACAAAGAAAAACAATGAAATTTTGTACTGAAGAAATGCAGTTATTCTTAAGATAAAGTAGATGTATCTAGACGTTTTTAAAAATATAATAACACACTAAATGGGGAAAAGTTTAGTATTACAAGCATTGTTGGACCTGGAAATGTTTTGTTTACATCCTCAGGCCTTTTGTTTCATTACAACAAAGAGTTGTGAATAATAATTGGCATTATAGCGAACCACGAGCACGACTAGAGGAAATGTAAAGAAAGACGACTAAGTTACAAACAAGTTGTGATATTTGTACCCTTAAGTTAGTCGTTATCTCTGTAGAAAGAGCGCCAAAACTCACCTATGGGGTTCAAAATTAAATGAATAAAGGGTGAATACTAAAAATACTTTGGGGTTTACATCTAGTTGGCTAACTTATTTTAATATAATTTTAGAGTTTCGACTTGAGTACCTAACAGTCAGATCTGTAAGATGAAGGAGTTGCTATAAATAAATTTGTTAGATTTGACAACGGTAAACAATAGTATTTTATATAATAATGTCATTTTTATTGAGCGGGAGGCGGGCAATAAATCATGCAAAATTGAAACATGTTTGGGGCTAAAATTATGCAGCAAAACTTTTTCTGCGCTTACAAACAAAAAAAAAGGTCAAAAACATGTAATATTTCAATAAACTGCAATTATCAACATGAATAAATTTAATCTGTCGGTTAGTTTTCAAAGATCAGCAGATGCTTAAGAAATATTGTATAATTTAACCTTACACTTTTGGCATATATTATTTTACGTTGTAATTGTTGCTGTACATTTTTCACCAATGAGAACAAATTAATAACATGAAATGATACATCTTACAAAAAAGTTTACAGTGTTCGTAAGTCACTCAATGAAAAAATTAACTCTAACAGACAACCTCAAGTTTCGCTAAACAACAAAAAATTAAAAATGATATTCCTGATCAAGTTTATTGGACAGAAAAACTCATCTGGGGGTTGAACAAGCATGGCCTGAAAACAATTTACAAAAACACTGCTACAAGTACCACAGGACGCTATACATTGTAACAACATAATCCACTAGAACAAAAAAGAGCATCCAACACTCAACACAACTATAAAAATTGAAATCGAAACAGAGGGAAATTAAAAAAAAATCCGTTAGGAATTATAGGTACAAATCACCAACAACAAGAACCAAACATTAAATAGTAACAAACAACTGGGATGAAGATACGACGACAATCGGGGTGATACGCGAAACAAAAGAAATAGGAGAATCAAAAATAACTAAAACATAACCCACACCGGAATCACAACAAAGACATTGACCAGAATAGTAAAACATATTTGAACATAAACACTATTCAAACTAACACACCGATACCAAGCAAAATAAGACCACCTTTGGCACTTCCAAACTACCCGAATACAACAAAAAGAAAAACAGTCATACTGACCAACTACGGACTGAAACCAGTGCCAGCAGAAAATAGTCCAACTCAACCAATATCTGTTAAATGTCAACCAGATGATGGTTAAACTAAAGATGTAAATACCAAACCATGAAAATCAAACAAAAAGAGCAATGCGACTGCAGGCTCGGCCAAGAAACACCACACCACATTGTATGCAAATGTCCCAAACACGGTAGAAAAATGACAAGAACTAAGAGATACAATAGAAACCGAAGGCATTGACTGGTCACTTGAAGAAGCAACACTAATAGAAAACAATAGCAACAGAAAAGCATTCACCAACATATAATGAACAAAAAAATAACAAGATTTGTAGTAGAGCTTCCACGTGGTTAGGGAGACCCTTTAGAGTACGCTTCAAGGAACGAGAAATACAAATCCTAGGAATGGCGAAGCACGCTAACAACCAAAGAGTAGAAATATCAAATTAACAGAATCAAAATATAAAATGAACCAGAACATGAAACAAATAGAAGAGCAAAAGTCAGTTATACGAAAAATGAATACATGACAATACATGACTTGAGCCCTTTTACGTTTTGGTTTTCTATGTAGGAGAAAGTTTTTTCCTATGCTACTTTAAATATAAAATTAAAATAATGTTATAACGGTTTCTATTTTTCTCCTTAACAAACATACAAAAATTAATATTAGCACGGGATTACACTAACAACAACAAAAATAACTTTAAACAGTAACAAAACTTCAAACCGTAACAACAAATTATTTTAACTGATAAGAAAAACAGAAAAACAAATTTCAAAAAACAAAAGAGTGTTGACAGGTTCTGGATCAGAATTACATTTTACGGAAGCGAAGCTGGAATGGGTTTCTGAGCGTTGGATTTGAAATACTTGTTCGTCCTTAGTTGATTTTGAGGAGCTGCAAGAGAAGCAGTTTTCTGTTGGTTAGTTGGTTCCCTCTATTTTGACACTTGACTGGAAAATGAGGAAAATACGTAATTAGTGCACCAGGAATCAAGTTTACACCTCTATTTAACAAAGTTTTAGCTGTGGGCGCACGCGTTCTTTACAACTCACACGCGGCGCGCAAATTGTAATTTGCACCATTTATTTTTAGGGTACGGGTTGTAAAATTAGAACTCGCAAAGTTCAGTAAAAATGACTGCAAAATAATCGTTAATTATTACTAATTGCGGAAACTTTCGATTACTTTAAATTTGGAAAAGCAAATAATCTCAATTATTGCGGAGATTAATTGCCGTTTGCGCCAACATGACTTAAAGTTAAAAATTGCTTAAAAACTTAGATACAACTGTTAAAACCAATTGTTTTTAAGCATCGCTTAAATTTAAGTGTTGTTGGTGCAACCGTCCCTTGTTTTAAACTAATACAGCGCTTTTTAAGTTTAAGAAAAACCAACACCATTAACACTCAATATAAAAAAAATGAAACCGCATGCGTTTCTCTGTTGTAATAACTATTTCTATTTGCAAAAATTAGTTCTGAAGTTGATAAAATAAACACGTGTGAAAAATTACCTCCGCTTAACTTAACTCGTGTATAAAAAACCTTACTATTAATGATTGTGGCCTTAAATGTATCATTTTTCTCGTCTGCGGAAAGAACCAGTCCGCATAAAGATGATACATATACCAATGATACGCATAACTAATAAAAATCCAAACTGGAAACAAAAATAGAAATAAAAATCTACAAGAAAAAGTAGAGATTAAGTAACTTGAAATACAACTTCAGACTTATTCACTGTCCGGAGATTCTGTAATTGCGTTTAATTTCCCGAATTCCGAATCATTTTTACTCAAAGCACCTACTCGACAACGTACGTTCACAGTAATCAACCAAAAATAACGAGAAAATGGCCGAAGTTCCGCATAATTTATTTATTTATTTTGCTTACACGGGCAAAAGCTACCCTTTACATGCAGTTCAATTTACATAGTATAAGTGATTATCATTATGTATTACACAACTAAAAAGGAAATTAAATAACAATACTATCAGAGATAAAATAACTTAAACAATTCTTAAAGTAATAAGATTAACATAACAATTTCCGATTATTCTAAATATTTCTGTTTATAAGATTAAAATTTGGACTGGAAGATAAGAAGAAGTCTACGTCTAGTTTATAAGTATTTGCAAGACGCATTGCATTATACAAAGGACTATAATACATATAATTTGTACGGGCATAAGGTACCTTAAAAAGCTTATAGGTTTTCTGGTTAATACGAGGAAACATATTTTGGACAGTAAGTACGGCGAGTCTATATGGTTATTAATGAGGCGATGGATAAATTTAAGACTGAATTTATTTCTTCTATTTAATAAAGGTGCAATATTTAAAACTTCACATATGTTCGCGTAAGGGATATTATCATAATCATAACCAAGTTTTAATCCAATGATTCTGATAATTCTTTTTTGAAGATTCTCTAACCTTTCACTATGAACGGCACAATATGGTGACCAGACAATTGCACAATAATCGAGCTGAGAACGAATTAATTGATTGTATAGAACACGGATTGATGTAATATCTCTAAATTCTTTGGTCATTCTGTAGACAAATCCAATTAGTTGGAAAGTTTTTTTACAAACTGCGTCTATGTGGTAAGTAAAAGTTAAATCTGAGGACATGATAACACCAAGATCTTTTATTGTATTTTTTCTTGTTAAAACCTGATTTGATATAGTGTAATTATGTAAAAGGGGATTTTGTGATTTATGAAATGAGATTGTCACACATTTATTAATATTTAATGACATACAATTTAGGTTGCACCAATTTTCCAAAAGTTGATACCTTTTTGTATAAGGTCACAGTCGCTGGGTGTTTTTATTACGGTAAAAATTTAAGGTCATCAGCAAATAGTAATTTTTGAATGGGACTCGGTAAATCCAGATCATTAATGTATATTAAGAATAAGTAAGGACCCAAGAGGGATCCTTGAGGAACACCTGAATTTACTTGAATGTATTTAGAGACTGCAGATTTAATTTTTACGCTCTGTTTTCTATTGGTGAGGTAACTATGAAACCAATTTAGAAGTGATCCATTTAATCCATAAGCTCTCAATTTAGCAATAAGATGATGGTGACTGACTTTATCAAAAGCTTTACTGAAATCAGTAAATTTGCATCTACTTGATAACCTGCGTGAACGGAATCGAGCAGAGAAGCTTGAAAAGATAGTAGGTTTGTGACCGTTGATCTACATTTCATAAAGCCATGTTGATCATTACTGATTATGTTTTTCAAACAAGGTGTTAATACATCACGAACACAACTTTCAAAGAGTTTAGCAATATGACTTATCTCCACTTTTGTGTATTGGTGTAATGAGACTAAATTTTAAATCATCGGGAAAAATACCAGAAGAAAGGGACCAATTAAAGAGATTAGTTAAATGTGGTGTTAATATGGAAGCACAATGTTTTAATATAATTGGAGATATTTGGTCAGATCCCGGCCCTTTCCTTTGATCAAGAGACAGGAGTTTCTGCAGTACAACATCTTGGCTAACTTGAAATGAATTGATATTCAGAGAAGAATCAAAATCGTAATTCTGGACATTATTAGCAGGGGAGTCAAAAACACTTGAGAAATGGTCAGCAAAAGATCAGCTATACCCTTAGCATCATAGGCTGTTTTTAAATTGTATGACATTTCAGATGGGTAATCGTTATGTTTTTGTATTGTATTCACATAGTTCCAGAAACTTTTAATATTATGAGGAATAGAATTTTCAATGGATTTTAAATAGTTATTGTAATCAAATCGATATAACCTATTGCATTGACTACGGATATTGGAGAACTCAATGTAATCATTTTGATTTTTGGATTGTTTGTATAGAATATGGTAATACTTCATATTGATAGCTTGTCGTAATCGAGAAGATACCCATCTTGGAAAATTCGATTCTCTAATAAGTCTTATTGGTGTAAACATCTTATTTCCGTTGTCTAAAATATTTACAAACTTTGTATACGCATCGTTTACCGTAGTAGATTTAGAGATACTTGACCAATCACTTTGAGCAAGATAACTTTTAAAGTTTATGACATCACATCTCTTGAAATCATAAAATGAATAGTAATTCTTTAACATGTTCACTTTACTGGTTTGGCCAATTGAAAATGATAGAGCTGGGTGATAACCATTTGATTCCTCAGGCAGTACAAATGATGAGAAGATAAGATCCAGTAATTTACCGTCACCATTAGAGATATAGTTTTTTGCAGAAGATTTAGTGATAAAAAGAATCCTGTATGATACGTGCATTGGGAAAGTTTGATAAAACGCAATGTTCTTGAGAGTCTAACCAGGAAGTATCTGAAAGGTTGTAATCACCGGCAATAATTACATCAGTAAAATGTTGATTTGACGTTAATATTTGTTCAACCGTTGAACAGTGATTTTGATATTTATCATTAGTACTCATTGGTGGAATATACACACCTCCGACAAGAAGACGCGTTTGATTGTTTTGAATTGTAATGAATACTTGCTCAACCGAGTTAGATTGAGAAATTACAAGACGTGACGACAAGCGCTTAGTGACAGCAATTAAAACACCCCACCACTCAATTTGTGACTAGTAGCCGAATCTCTATCTTTCCTATATACATTATGATTGAAAAGACCGAGTTCGTTATTAGATATAGATGATGTTAAATTGGTTTCAGTGAGAATAACAAAATCAAAATCCTGCATTAATAATGATGATGATAAGTTTTTATTTTACTTCAACAACCATTTACATTTTGATAGTAACACAAAAGAGTAGTTTGCCCGTTGGTTAGTTTTTTTGATCAACAATTTTTGGAATACCCCCAACATACCTTATTGTAATATTTTTTCACCTTCTTCACTTCTTTCCTTTAACTGGTGGCGAAGCTTTTGTAGATAATTTCTTTCGATTGTGGTCTTATCTCTAGTGGCAGATATAGTAAAGTTTGAATTGAGTCTTCTGAATCCAGTCACAGAACGCAGTAATGAGATAGCAGTAGTTTCATTTGGTAGAATTATCTTAAGAGGTCGACATTTTCCATTAGTAGGCGATTTACCCAAACGGAAGAACTTGCAGTCTTCAATCTTCGTGTCAAAGGATATATTAGAGAATACTTTCTTCAGCAATTTATTATCATGTTCCATCATTTTTGTGTATTAGAAGATGCACTTTCATCTAGGTTAAAAAGTAGGATATTTTTTGATCTCAGAGTTCTTTCTTTTGCTTCAGCTACAGCAGTTTCGATTATTTCATCACGGTCTACAATTTGAGAGTTAGTATGTCGCAAGGTCTCGATGTCTTTCTTGAGTGCACCAATAACTTCTAGAAGTGTGTCAATCTTACTCTTAGTAGAATCAACACAATTTGTACAATGGAATATCAAGTGTTTGTTTGGTGATTTAATTAGCACTTCTTCATTACGAGATAGGCCTCCACATGTTGCATGAAGGGGCAATAAACAATTTTCACACAATGATAAAAACCCTACCACAACGGTATCGCATAATGCGTGATTTTTAACACAATCTCTACGTGTACATATATAGAGTGCGTTAATAAAAAAATTGTTACAAATTAATTATGTTACTAGTGCCGAAACTCACGTTTTGTTACATGTAACATACATAACAAATGTTAAAACAATCTCACTAGTAACGAAAAATACAATTTTCGTAACTGGTTACGAGTTACGTGAGCTATTTCGACACATTCTCTGATTATAAAAAGTGTTACTTTGTTTGTCATAACTAGAAAATGTAATTTAATAGGGCCACCGTTATAATATTCATCTTCTCTTAGGAACCTTTGAGTTGTATTTTCTAGTATTTAGGTCCTTTTCTTGTAATCTGGTTATATAAAATCTTAGTTAAACGTTTAGATTTTTATGTTTTATTGCTGTCGGGTACATACACTCTAATCATATGTGACTTGGTGATTCAGCAATGACCCATATTGTAACCCTATATTTTAATCAATTAATAAGGAATCTAGGGTCGCTCCTTTCTGTGATCGTGGCCATTTTTCTAGATACAGACATGAAAGTTTACGTAGCCCTAATATTTTTATTATTTAAGAATTTTGAGGTTAAATGCGTAATTTTAAATGTCTTAACTTCTTTGATTTTCATAATTTTAACCGTTTTCGCGATATTTGAAAATTCATAGTTTACTACACTGTCCCCGCGCCATAGTTTAATAATCACCATCAAAAAATTAATTAAAGAACAGAGTATTTTCAAATTTTGTCGTAAGATACAAATGGTATTCAATATTCTAGGATATTTTAATTTTTTTATTAATTTTTTTATTGTGAGAATAATAAACTATAGCACGCCGACATACTTATGTCTGTATCTAAAATACTGGTTGAATAATTAACCAAAATATATTTTATCCTCCCAACTTTAACAATCTGTATCTGAGAAAGGAGCGACTTTAGACCCCTTTATATTTAGTTAAATATTGTATTTTTGTTTTCTTAATATAGGGTTACAATAAGGCATATTACTTATAAGTCATCTTGTATATATTTTTTTAATTATGTGTAGTAAAATTTGTAGAATTTTAAGACTGGGGTTTCCTTTTCTTTAGTATTTTTGTTTTATTTTTTTATGAATTTACAGATTATTTCATTTATTATTTTCGGCTTCATTGTTTTCTAATTCATCTTCAAACTCTTTGAATATAATTTTTCTCTCGTGTTTCTTTTTTACGCCTGGATTGTAATCTTTTTGGATGACAGGTTTCA
Organism: Abscondita cerata; assembly: GCA_030710515.1. Lineage (NCBI taxonomy): Eukaryota > Metazoa > Arthropoda > Insecta > Coleoptera > Lampyridae > Abscondita > Abscondita cerata. Next base: position 25,436 of record JALBCR010000921.1, on the reverse strand, counting down.
AGTCTTTTTTGGTTCTGTAAGCGCAACATCGATTTTTATGTTTTAGCAAAAAAACACGTCATCATACTTTTTTCATTGCAGTCAAACAAAATTTAAAAAACTTTAGTTTTTTGCTTTTGTAGGGGCTTGTCACAATCTAAATTATTTCCATACTCAATAATGTGCAAAATTTTCTGACATTTTCACGTAATGGCCGATGGCACAAAACTGTTCACTGAATTAATAAAATAACTAAAAGGTGTACAATCAAAATTGATGTTCTTTCCTCTAAATGAAACAAATATATCAAAATTTATATAGGGTTATATTTTACCAGTTGTTGGTAAAGCCTGTGAGTGAGAGAAATGACTGGAAATTATTTTGAAGTTCGTACATTTATGTAACTGCTATAAAGAAACATAATGTTTACGACACATCGGAAAATTGGACTATGAACCATAATTTTTAAAACATCATTAATTAGCTTAATGAAATTTTTTCGTATCTGTCAGAATAAAAGAGGGGAATGCCAATGCATTTTTCGCCATTTACATTGTAATACCTTCTAAACCTTTCTACATATTCCTTGAATATTTTGGTCTTGTTCAAAAATGCATTTTACGTTCTTTTAAGAGAATTTTTTGTTGAAGAGTTTATTTTAAAGCAAATAAATTAAATGGTGCTATCTGCGGGGGTTACAGTTTTGGTGATTTTTGGAAAAAACGAACGATTTCATTTTCTTAACAGGTTCTTAGCGGTTCTAAAGTTGGTTAGGTAAATTTTACCGAAAACTCTATCTCGACATCTCCGTCGGTTCTCGATTTATAGGAAAAAAATGTTAAAACTCAATCAGATCAAGTTACCGTAGCGAGAAAAACAAAAATACTGTAAAGGTTTAAAACTAGTTTGGAAAGGTATTTAAAGGTCAACGTGCTAACGGAACAATGAATAATAAATAACGACAAAGTAAAGAAACACAAACAAGTTTAGTATTACTAAAAGCTTAGCCACAAATAACTCACAAATGTTCAAAATTCATTTTCGGTACATTTATTTATTCTAATTTCGGTAGAAGAAACCGTTGCTTCAATTTCTATAATTTTTCCTTCCACGATTACACACTATAAGTTCAAACTCCAACGATTTTGATGTTCCACTTCCCGCATCCAATACGGATTTTGCTTAGACCAATTGTGCATATTATATAAATTTAAACCCTTAAGCTACTAAAAGTTATTTCATCCGTCCATACTAATTAGTGACAAGAAAATTTGGATTTTCTCGAATCATATTTCCCAGCCAGCGAAAATGATTCAACCTTCTGTCATAATCAGTATTGTTTAATGTTTGATGTAAAACAATGTGGTAAGGGTGCATATTATTTTCTGGAAGAATCTTGTGGACAATTGATTTTAGGATTTGCAGGTCTTTGGAAATTGTTCGGATACTTGAGGTTGAATCGTAATGCATGTGTGCGAAAACATTCACAGTATTTTACTTACTTACGTGTTCTACGAATTCGGACAGGTGCTTGAATGGGTTACAGTTCCCAGTCTCCCTCAATCGCCTAGACAGTCTTGAAAACACATATAGAGAAAAATTTCTTGTTTCTGGAAATTGAAACTTTGAAAATAAATGAGTAACATATCATAAGCTTGCGCGTTAGTAAATGTCATATTTTTGAAAAATAAATTAAAAACTATTTAGTTAATTAACAGCTTAAATCCTGTTAAGAAAATGACACGTTATACTTAATTTTTTTTCAACAGTGCCAAAAACAATAACCATTTAGTTTATCTGTTTTAAACTAAACTGATCATCAAAATTTTTTTCTTAAAAAACGTGAAATGCTTTTTTAAACATGACCAAAAATATTCAAATAAGTTGAACAGTTTAGAAGATGTTACAATATAAATGTCGAAAAACGCATTGGCATTCTCCTCTTATGATTATGATAAATACGAAAAATGACATAAAGGAAAAGGATACCGCACGTGTTTTATTTGCCTCGGCTATCGCCTCTGCAACAAAAACAGATTTGTCATGAAAAATCAAACTCTAGTGCCTTGATACATAAATAACTATTTCATAACTACATTTCCCACAAGCAACAGTTGCTAATTTCACCCTCGATCACCAAACTGTTAATTTGTAAAGTGCTGTCACGAACGATTAATACCTACTTTAACCATTGATTCTGTAACTGCATGGCATAAATGCAACATTAGTGTCTACATTCAAGAATGATTCAAGAATCAAATCAGCAGTTTCCAAAGCCGTTCGTTCTTATCACAAAATAAGTAACACAATAAAAATTAAAAAATGTGCACTCAACTAATTTATTTTGCTACGAATTTATTTTTAAATTTCGCTTTAAATTTCAATAAACCAACAATTTAATTTGTAAAAATAAAATTTGCATCAATATAAGTCATAATAATAAATCATTTTTATGTATTTTTATATAATTGTGGTTATTTACATTTTTTTTTAATCGAGAAGGACATTCTCGATTGTAATTTGCTTAGATGCGCAAGTTGATTCTAGAAAAAAAATAAATATAAATTTACTAATAAAATACATACTGAGCCAATTGTATTTAATTTTGAATATTATTTTCAAAATTAATTACACACAAAACTTTAATACCTACTAATGACAACTTTGAATGTTCCAATAACAAATAACAAAAAAGTTGTGAAAAGGGCTTTTCAATTTTCTTAGAAACTATTTTGATCGCTATATACGTACGCTACATGAATGCATAAGCATGATGTTTATCTCATCAATTTGCAATTAAAAAAAACCATAACAAATTATTTCAGTGGTTAAATAAAAATAATAGTAATTTGCTTACCTTCTTTCTCGAATTTTATAGTCAAAGTTTTCACATACTAACTTATTTTCTAAAGTGTCAATACCCACAACTGCAATACCAATTTTTTCACAGTTTTTTTTGTTACTCCCTTGTCTACTTTACATTTTTTGTAGAAAATTAAAAAAAAACGTATGTCTACGGCATCTACGCTGTTTTTTTTATTATTTGTGCAACTGACGTATTCATACTTACACATTATCACAAAAATTACGGTAACTAATTTTATAATCAATGCAGTATCTTGTAACAATGCAGTAACTTCGAACCTCAAACCACTTTCATATTCCTATTCAACAAACGCGCATCAAGACAGGTACGCTGGAACTGACATAAAAATAAAGGAGGGGGTAACCGATAAATCTTGTTTCAATTTTACGGTAGAGCCATCTACGTTTCGTCGTACTTTTTGTGTCGTATTTCGTCCATATACACAAATATTCGATATCTGTTGAAGAAATTGAACATGCTGTTCTATCCCTTGATGTCAGAAAATCTTCGGGCCCGGATAACATACCTCCATTACTTATAAAAAATGATTTCTACTCACTTGTTACACCATTACATTATATTTTAAATTTGTTGTCTTAATAAAGGTATCTTTCCTCGATTTTGGAAATCGTCGTTATACAGATCTTCAAATTGGGCGATAAATCCGATTGTCTCAAATTAAAAATGATCTCAAATCTACCATTATTCCCCAACAACATGGTTTTTGTTCCGGTGGATCAACAATAACAAATTTGTTAACTTATCAAACCTTTATTAACAAAGCAATATCTGTTGGTCTCTAAGTAGATTCTATATACGCAGATTTTTCCGAAGCGTTTGATAAAATCGATCATCATATACTTTTTAAAAATTAGAAGCTAATGGAATTTCTTGCCATCTCCTACTATAGCTGATTAGTTATTTAACAGAACGTACCCAAACAGTGAAACTTAAGTTTTTCCGGTCCGCTCCTATTCCAGTTTGATCTGGAGTGCCCCAGGGTTCTCATCTTGGTCTTTTTCTATTTTTCCTTTTTATCAATGATATTGACTATGCTATACTTGATTCAGAATTTTTTTTGTTTGCTGACGATTTGAAAATATTCTTAAGAATATCTTTGTTCTCAGATTGCATTAAACTACAAACCACTCTTAATAAACTTTCAGATTGGTGTGAAGCAAATAAATTGTATTTAAACAAATCAAAATGTAACTTTATATCTTTTTTCCATAAAAAAATATCCATTTTTCTATTCTTATACTATAAATAACAACATGTTAACCAGAGTTTCTTCAATTAGAGATCTTGGTGTTATCTTCACTTTTAAACTGCAAATTCAAACTGTTAAAACTAGCTATCTTAAAATGCTCGGTTTTATTATAAGAAACAGTTATCAGTTCAACAATTCACATTGTTTTGTTCTTCTATATAAATTATTAGTTTGACTAATCCTAGAGTACGCTACAACAGTTTGGACACCTCAGTATAGTGTTGACGCAACACTCCTTCAAACAGTTCAAAAAAATTTTTTTAAGGCATTAAAGTTCAAACTAGGATATGTAAATTTTAATTTTCTCTTCAAATTAGTAAATAATAGTATTGACTGTCCAGAACTTCTCTCGCAGCTTAGATTTAATGTCCCTTGTAAACAAGTAAGACATAGTAGAACATTTTTCATTGAACATAAAAAAACAAATTTTTCTTTACATTCTCCTGTGCACCGCATGATGTTGAAGTGGAATAGTGTTCCTGATGATATTGATTTATTCAATTCTTCTATTGCTATTATTAAGAAGCACATATTTAATTAAAACTTTGATTATTATAATGATAATTCATTTTTTTATTGTATGTTAATATTAGTTCTACATTGCATTTATTTTTTTATTATTATTATTTTTATATTCTTTGAAGTTCATTTTGTTTATTGTAAGCGCATGAAATAATTTGTAATTAGGTTTTTGACCTGTATATTACTAAATAGATAAAAAAAATAAATTAATAAATATAGGATGCGCATCTTTCCGAAGTTTATAATCAATGGTAACACTATCGTTTCGAATGCTACCACAAACTATTGTCAGGGATATTATATTTTTCCGATCTCTCTACAGCGTTAATGGCACCATACATCGAATATAGATTTCAAATTTTAAAACTTTACAAAAATAATTACGTGAAATGTTTTTCTTGTATCTACTAAAAATATTTTACTAACATTTGCTCCAATATTTCTTTAATATGTTTTCAAAATATTTCTTCTATATTTCATTTAAATGTTTAATTATTGTTTTGTTCTAAAAAACTACACTAAATGAGCTATCTTTTTATTTAAAACAATTATTTAAAAAGTGTTTTTGTATAGTTTTAGATCGTTTTATAATTTTATAATTTATAACAGATTTCAAAGTATCAAATAGTTTTCAGGAATGTTATGTTTATCTTTTAAACGTATATTGATCCAATTATTTCTTCTTACATTTAATTTTGTGTGACCGACTGTCACCCACACTGAAATGCTATATAATGAAATTACGCTGCAGGAAGCAGTTGACTTGCACTTCTTGTTTGATCACATAATAAAAATCGCAAGCTATCATGACTCAACGTTTCGGTTAGTTGTGATTGATTAATCTAAGGCAATAACGGACAAGTCCACAAACAGATTGAAGGAGTGGCGATATATAACAAAACAAAAGCAAAGAGTTGTCAAAATAATATTTATTTAGAAAAATTTGTGATAATAGGAAGGTATTGATTTTAATAGTTCGACAAAGTCACCTAAATGCAAAGATAATAAATGTTCTTTTAAAAGAAAAAGTTCCTGCCACTTTTACATTGTCTCAATAAATATGAGAGCTAAAGAAAACAAAGTAAATTAAATTTATTTTGGGTTAACCGTATATTTCTGTTTTCTTACAATTTTCGTATCATTTGTCAGATATAAATTGAATTACAGAACAGATACATTTGAAGACGATTGCTATAACTTCATTTGTTGCTTTTATTGAATTTATTCGAATGAGCTTTAAACGATAAATTTGACTCTTCTTGCATCCGTTACAATGTTTAGTAGTTCTAATACGCGACATACATTATTGCACATAAAATATTGTTTAAAATACAGATGTACTTTTTAAGGTATTGTTCTCTGGTTATATATTTTATGTGGAACGAACCTGTAGGATATGCAATGTGCAGACATTAGTACCGCTCACAAAGAAAGAGACCCCATATAAGATGGCGATAACTTTTATTATAAGAATTAAATTTAACTGCACGATTTATTTTGCTTTTACGATGCCTGTCTCAGATTCCAATGAAAGCGTCCTTTATGACGCAGTAGTGCCGTAAATTCATATAGTTATCAAGATAGTGGAGACGACTCCCCTAGAATTCAATGATTGAAGGGATCATTAGTTTCCATTATTAAATACTGTTGGTTTGTGCTGAAATTTAAATTAATGTAGAAACATTTTTGGTTTCAGTATATGGGTTCGTGTGCGGTGTTCGGTTCTGATCAAACGACCAAAGTTGATTATCTGCAAGTGCAATTGCAACAGATGAGGGTAAGTGCTATTACTTTTAATTCTAAAGCATGTCTTACATTTAAAAATATGCACATATACATGCGTCATAACTGATTTTTTTGTTCTAGTATTTAGGTGGTTGATGGCCACATAAATATTTGGTTCATATTTGATAATTTAGGGTTTACGGTTAATTCTTTGCTGAAATTAATTTGGTACAGAGGTAAAGGAGACTTTTTAATAGATGTAATTGTACAGGGTTATTCATTATTCTTTGACTCCACCTACACCCCTTATTATTAATTATAGAAATAAACATTAAATACAAAAGTTTTAGTTTTTACATAGTATCTTTTGGTAATAGAAGAAATCAAAAATCGACTTCACAACAGTGTAAAAATTATTTGAGTTATATTTTCTTAAATGGAACACCCTGGATATTATTATCTCAAATAAAAGATCTATTTGTTCTGATCTCAAATAAAAGATCTATTTGTTCTGATTTCAAATATATATAATTTGTTGGCATTTGATTCAGCCACTTTTAAGTTATTTGAGTTTATACTTATTTTTTCTGGAGATCAAGTTGCCTTGAAAACGTCGACGTTTGCAATAAACGTAACACTAGCAACGAAACAATGTTAGTTACACAAAAGTTATCAGTAGTTATCAATTGAAAATTAAACCGTATTGCACATTGCACAAATAATTTTATTTTAATCAAATAGGGATCCTTCTGTCCGGGTATATTTGATGATATTCATGTCTACCCATTGCAACACTGATATTTGAATAAAATAACCTTGTCCTTATTATTTCACTGTTTTCTTCCTCCGAGTAACCAATTTGATAGATGTTTTAAATATTTTAGAAGTAAATTAATTTCTGCAATACGGTTTAATTTTTAATTGAAGACTAACTTTTGGGTAACTAACATTGTTTCGTTGCTAGGGTTACGTTTATTGCAAACGTCCACGTTTTCAACGCAACGTGATCTCCAGGAAAAATAAGTTATACTCAAATATGTTGAAAGTGACTGAATCAAATGCCAATAAATTATGTATATTCGAAATCAGAACAAAGAGAACTTTCATTTGAGATAATAATGTACAGGGTGTTCCATTTCAAAAAATATACCTAACTCAATTAATTTTTACAAAGTTGTGAAGTCGATTTTATTTCTTCTATTACCAAAAAGTACTACGTAAAAATCCTAAAACTTTTGTATTTAAAGTTTTTCTATAACTCATAGTAAGAGCTGTAGGTGGGAGTCAAAATATAATGAATAACCACGTACCTGCAAGTGCAAATAGGTTTTTTTCACGAACATTATTTTAATGAAAGTCTTAAATGGAGATAAAGAAAAAGTTCGTTAATAAAAGTTATACATAAGGTCTAACGGTAGAACTTTCATATGCAATTTTTTTTTTGGATATTTTAATAAATTTTATAGTTATAGCCTACTTAAAGACTAAACTATTCTTAAAAGCGTGACCTATAAACTAGCATTATATTATATATTTTTTTAAATCAAGATGGAGCTAATGTTTTTAAGCAGAAGTTGTAACTTAAGTTTTGTGCTGCAATGTTTGTTTGAAATTAAAAAAAAATAGCTTTATTATAGAGATATGCTCTATCCTAAGCAAAACATATTTGTATGGGCGTCAGTTACATCCTTAAATGCCAATGTATACAGTCAAATAAGACCTTTTTATTGATTAAATCAATCTGGAAAGTATATTGATGCTTTTAAATTATTAGTTACAATGTAATTGTCGTCAAAATAATTTATTTAAACAAATTAACAGAAAATGTAAGTATGCAATAACGATGGTTTTAAGTCAATCTACCTTTATATTTCAACGAAAAAAAATGTTATTTAAATATTAAATAATTTATGAATTTTTTTAAATAATAGTCTGGTTCGATTAAAGAATCTTTAAAAAAATATGATTAACTTGGTATATGTTATAAGACCATTTGGGAGATTGCCCATGATACAGGCAGCATTGCCACGGTGAATAGCAATACTTATCCGTTGGTATAAAAAAAGCTTTGAACGATTTTCCCCTGAAATTTCTGATATTCGTTTTCCTAAAACGTAGATTAAATTATGAGATGACTCGGAAAATGGTAATGGTGTCTCAACGGAGAAAGCAATGAAAAGGTAATCTTCAACCAGTTCTCGATACTTGCTTAGTTTTCGATTAGCTCCTAATTTAGCTACAACTCCAACTTTTGATGAATGAGAAACGTAAGATTCAGCTAACGTATAACTGCAAGTTGCATCTCATAGTAAAGAACGTCTTTTCCTATCTAGTCTACTAATACCTAAATCCTACAGAATATAGGGAATTTCTTGATAGTTTGGTTAAAAGAAGAATGCCTATATCAGCGTCTAATTTTTTTAGAACAAACTAAGCCATGATTCCCCAATTTATCTGCCATTAAACTGCAAACTTTAGTTCCATGTCGTACAGCCGTTGAGATCGTAAAAGTATTGTTATCAAGTAACGTTTTCAAGGGCTTTGAAGGAAGAACTGTCAGCCAACTACTTGATTCTTTAGCTGTAGCATTAAGAAATTTATTTTATGACGATACAAGCTTGTTAAGGCAACCTTGAAAAGAAATTTTATCCCAGTTAAATTGACTAGTAGGCAAAATTGGTTCCTTTAGAAAACTTTCCATCCACAATGTTTTTGCTTTTAGATAGTTAACTGGATAGTTAACTGAACTAAAAAACCCTGCAAGGTAAATATCTTTGATTTTGCGCACACCAACACCACCAACTCTTAGTAGGAGAGAAGCACGAGATTATGACTCCAAATCTAGGTTGCAGTTAAAAACTTCCTCTAAAGTTCTATGAATTTCGTTATCCAGCAATGAGATCATTTTAGAATAGAACTATACGGGCAAAGTCGGCAAATGATACATAAATTTTAGAACTGTCAAACAGTGTTTCAGGAGGTAAAATGCCACATGGTGATTGAGATCGTGTAACCGATTGCATAAAAGTGATACTTCGGCTGATTTTGATTTCCAAGTAGGTACAATTGCTTCTTTTGTCAATGGAGTGTTCAGGAAAGATAACTCATCAGTGTTTAATATAGAAATGCCTGGAGAGATTACATGAAATTGACGTTTTAAATCTTCATTTTGTGAAGAGCAAAAGAATAACTCTCATTTCAAAGGATTGAATTCCAGGTCGATTTCTTTAGTCTTAGTTATTAGTATTTAAAATTCTGACTGTGCTACACCTTCAATAGTCCCGTCATCAAGATAAAAAACGGAGAGTTTGGATTTATGATAGGCTGGGCTAAAAACAAAGTCTTCTAGAGGGTCTTTCTGTCGATATCCGTCTTGAGAGAATATTACATCTGATCCACAAGATAGGTACGAAGGCGCAGCATAACATTGGTAAGGAAAAGGGAAAAGCTTTGGAGCCTTAGTCAGCACTTCATTAAGGATTGTGTTGCCTTCAACAAAATTGAAGGCATTTTTATAATCGATCTTTAAGAATATTTTTTCTGTTCACTAATTGATGTTACGAAAACTTCTGACTGTGTGTACTGCAGCTTCACAACCACCTTTAGTTCTAAATCTAAGCTGGGAAGAACAAAGATAAGACCTCAATCCTAAAAAGTATTCTTTACATTCTAATTTGGCTGCTATTCTTCGGAAATATCTTCCACAGCAATTGGACAAATTCATCCATCTTTTGTGGTGAGTACACAAAGATTTGCTCCATATAAAATGTCAGAAATATTTTTTCCGGAAAGTAGAAGGTTACAAAGTTTACTCAAAGAGTCCACGAAGCGGGAGCCTGCTTCGCGAGCAGACTTCGGAATCATATCTTTCAAATGTTGAGGACAAATCCCGTCCGAACCACTACACGATCCGTTTGGGAATGGTCTAAATGATTCTTTTTGTAGAAGCAACAACGCAAACATGGTTCTCTAAAGGCGCATCTGGTAAATCTAGGTCTCGAGATGGATGGTGCTTCAAACTTAATTTTTGGAAAGTATCCTCGTTTATTGGGGCAAGAACACTGGAACTGGAATGCACCTCCAATATCGCAATCAGATACTTTCAATTCAATAGTCCGAAGAAAATTCTAATTCTTTTTAAATGGAATGACTTCATGAGAAATTAAATGGCTAAAGTTTTTATGTTTGACTTTACAGCATGGCATAAATACTTAGATTTACATAATCCTAAGTAGACAAAGCATAGCAAATCCTTTCAGGACTTGGTATCACTTTTAGCAATCACCTCTAAAATTACATTTGAGAGCTTGCTTGCGGCCATTATCCGATCACTCTTAGGACTAGGAATACGCTTCAATATTTGGACTTTTCTTTTTAGTTTTGGTAATTTCTTTAGTAAGCATGTGTCAAGGTCCGCGTTAAAATCAGACATAATGAATGAATTAAATTTGTTTATTTTCTCAGGATGTGTGTGATTCGAAAGTGTATGTTTAGTTCACGGATTCATTTACAAGGTTTTGACACAGTTGGGCAGAAAGGGCAAGGACTGGTCGATGAATTTTGGCGTGAGAAGAATCATATTTGTCTAGGCGAGGCTTACATATCAAGGCATCAGGGAGATTCTCAATTCATTTGAATTTTCACGAGTCGAAGCAAGATCCCTAGTTGAGATCACCCAATCACCAAACACCTTTTTCAAAGTGCAACTTTTAGGGTACTTTCGGGGCACACAATCATCACTAACGATACAGTATAGAGAAGGACTTGACAGTGACATTGACAAATAAAAAAAATGGTAATAATAGTTGCTTTCCTTTTGTCCTGACTCTCAATAATCTCACCCACTTTAACTGAGCCTATATTTGAACGCAATCCTTTGCCACTGCTCACATGTACGTATCATTCAACCTGGTGAGTGAAGCTCATTTGAAATGCCCAACTCACTTCGTCTCACCTCAGATAAGTTATAAAAGGAAAACACCTTGTAACTGAATAATAATAATAATAATTATTATTATTATTAAAAAAATAACATTAATAATAATAGTAATAATAATAACTTCAAAACGAAATTTTGTAAAAGAGCTGCTCAGGTTACAGTTACTACTTTTGATTTCATCAAAACCAATGACGAAAGATAAGTTCTTCGGACGTTTGATAAACAAATTTAAAAAACATTGAAAAATGTAGGTACTTCAAAGACAAAGTTTGTAGAAATATGATTCAGTTTAATCAAATAAGATTAAAATTTAAACAAAATTGAAAGATAACAAACAATTGCTTATTCGGTTTAGGTTCTACTACACGAATAAGTTAATCGACCGTATCTAATCGAAAAAGCTTGTACGTCAATAAAGCGAAGATGTGTGCTGAACTCGATGTGATTATTGCTATATTCATCTGAAGTACGTATGCAGTAAGAAAAGAAATCTTTATAGTTCGTTGTACATTCTGACTCGTTCTATCTAAAGTAATGGTAACAATTGAGAAACCCCACAGAAATGTGTTGTCGACATTCGTGATTTGTGTTTAGGGCGGTGATGCAGTACAGATAAAGGGGAGGAAATACGAATACTCTATATTTCTCCTAAGCTTGTATAACATTCTCATCTTGCCTGTCGCTGTCAACTACAATGCATAAATATTACATTGGTCTAAAATATACTATATGTTCATTTGTAGTTTTTGTATAACAATGAAGTGCGCACTTCAAGATGTACAGTAATGTAAAATATACTTTTTGTCAAAGGGTTTGGAGCGTTTTAATACATAGTATATAATTATCTAAAGTAATTAATTCGTCTGTGTGTCGCTGTTACAAAGAGTGGATTTTGCAAGTTTCAGGAAAGTAACAGTTTCTTGTTTTACATCGGTGGGAAAACTTAATTTATCTAATATGAGACTTGTACATTAATTTAGAAAATACATCTTCAAAACTTGTCGTTTTGTATAAAGACAAACGTGATACTTTCTTAAGAATCTGAAACGGCAAGAGTCCTTACTGTTTATTGATTATTGCACAAAAAAATAATACAGCAAAACTTGTTCTGCAAATAAGATACACATTTTATGTGTGCAAAGTTTTTATTTCGTTACGCAGAAAGTCATACTTTTTAAAAAAGTTTTGACTTTAGTTTTAGAATTTCTCAATATCGGTGAGTGCAGGTTGAAACTTCGAAATGCGTCCCACGTTGTTGTATGCACTATTTTCTAACTTTTGTTGTCTTTTATTTCAACATACTTTTAACATAATTTTACGTATGCTAATTAGATTGGAAGATTAATGAAAATTGAAGAACAATTAATGTTTGTCCTAACAAATTTATAATATACAGGCTGCTCCGTTTAACAAGATTGTGAAGTATGTAAAATATGTGATATTAATCGCCATGTATTATATTAATAATATTACTCAAAAAAATATGAAAGTTTATTAAAATATACAATATTAAAAAATATAGCATAAAAAACAAATTTCAATATTTAATAGAAATAAAGATACATGACGTGAAATCGGACAGAAATGGTCCGACGTTTTGCTTCAAACATATGAGGGCTTTATCAAGGCCATACTATTACCTATGCATTAATGTCATTAAAATGTAGCTTTAATGAAGTCCTTTTATGTTTGGGCGAAACGTCGGCAAAAACTATATTTATTTATTACACCTCTACCTAACGAAAGACCTTATAAATGGAAAACTTGGCAATAATTCAATTAATATTTTAGAAAACGTTCTAATTTTATTAAATCAAATGAGGAATAACTAACAGAAGTACCAACGCGTTAATGGGATCCATTACCGCATGCTATTTTGCGTCTTCGAAACAGAAAAAGAAAATATTTTACGTTTTGGTTATTGCATGTATAAACTCATACGTATCAGTCCTGTCTACGATTTCTAACTTATAATTTGTTACAGTTTATTCGAATAAGTTAATAAAATTATTGAAAAATGAATATTCACTGCGAAGTAACACCAACTAGTTACAATCATGAGAGGTCGTGGGTGATTTTAAAAAATTATATATACTAGGATACTTTAAAACGAATCGGGCGCCACCTACACTATGGAGATACGTCCTAATTAGTAGGATCTCAGGTTACAGAAACAAACAAATGTTAGCATAAATAAATATAGTTATATTTTATACAGCTTTAGTTTTGCCATTTGTGACGTCGAACGCACACAATACGCAACTAAGTAAATCGCAGTTTTAGTAAGCAATATTAGCAATCAAAATTACAGATACAATATTGTTAGATCACTTATACTTAAACTAGCTTTATTAAACAACCCATTATCGTAGTTGTCCCTTAGAACAATTGACACTAATTTCAAACGTTATACCCGGTGAACGTTGGGAAATAACATGGGAAAACACATTATTTGAGATTTTTGCTCTCTATTTGAACCTATGTTCGGTCGAAACAGGTGTAAACACAACCACGGAATTTATCTTTAGATGCGTAATAAACTTAATTATCTAGGTACTTATTCCTGGTTAGTATTGTATCGAGGTGTCTTAAAGTATCTACAACTTTTGGGCAGGAGTGTTGTGTCAAATAAGGTGTCGGTCGTTAGCTGGTTATAAACGAGTCGGAGTGTCGACTGGTGAGAATGTGGCAGATTTCCAAGTTTAACGTAGGGTACAGGCTATCGGTGGTAACCAACGTAAAGCAAAAAGAACCAGACCTCCATCAATTTAATATGTTTAATAGTTTACTCGCAGATAACAAATCTTAGACATAAAATTCCAACTACAACTTCTAGCGGTCAAGTGAAACCTCTACAAAAGAAAGACAAAACGGCGCTTATGCAGATAACCAAAGGCATCATAATTCACGGATTCCAAATGAGGTGTACAGAAGTTCAAAATAGCTTTCGGGGTATTGTGCAGCTTGTTAGGTTAGGTCTATTTCGATTTTATTCATATCATATTGTTCGATACAAGTATTTTTAAATTTTGATAAATTTGTACGGTACTTGATAGTATATTTGTTGTTATCTTACTGCCCTACAGAGCGAAGATTTTAATTTTCCTTTATGATATGATACCAGGTTTTTATAAAAAATCATATTTAAAAAAAAAGCTTTTTAAGTTTTTCATTTTGATTACCACTGATATCATCATCATTGACTAGAAAATTTTCTTTACCTAGCTACCTGCTAAAAAAATTATATTGAACACATTGCTTGTGGATAAAGCGTGGACTCTGAAAACTTTAGTTTCGGAATCGTCTCAACTCATACTTGGATAAGGTTGATACATTTAGCGCATAAATAATTGATCAAAAACATTCTATAGCGGCTAGCAGATTGGCTTTTAAAACGACTTTAGCATAGTATGTTCTTCAAGAGTTGCAAAAGCCACTTTCGTCAAAGAGAAACCAGGATCCATAATTGAAAAGTGATCGAGCACATGACAAGAATAAAACGCACAATGAAGGATATTGTGACATGATACTTTATTAGGTTTTGCCCTGGGTTAATCGATACCATTAAATCTTATGTAATATGTACTTTAAAGATAGCAAAGGTCACATTCAATCAGAATGGAACTAGGATCCACTATTAAAAAGTGATCAAGCATATGACAAGGATATGGTGCAGAATGAAGCATGCTGTGATATGATGGTTTATTAAGTTTTGCCCTGTACTAATTGAAACCGTTGGATCTTGCAACAAAAAATATACCTTAGCATACTATGTACTTCAAGCGTTACAAAGGACTCATTCAATCAGAAAGAAAGAGGATCCACGATTGAAAAGTGATGAAGCACATGACAAAAATAAGGCGCAAAATTAAGAAAACTGTGACTGTAACACGATCCTTTATTAGATTTTGCCCATGGCTAATCGAAATCGTTGGATCTTGTAACAAAGAATGTGACTTAGTACCTTGATTTAAAAGTCATCGAGCACATGACAAGAATAAGGCGCAGTAATTTGCTTAACTGACCAATGAATAGAACGACATACCATACAGTGTCATTGACTACATTCAATTTTTAAATGTTAGTAAAGTGGAATTATAGTTTCCAAAGTTTGGTTTCTTTTTTTTTTAACCAACAGTAATTATTGTGAGGATTGAAGTTCCCACCGGCTTAATTTGTGGGTTGACGGGTATGCTCCTAAGCACCTATGTGTTTGATGTACGTAGTATGATTATCTATACAAAATGGCAACTATTTTACAAGGACGTTGAAATTTTTAAAGACATCGGTACATGCCAATTCACTAATGTGGGCACCGAAAAAAGAATAATTCCAACAATATGATGTATTATTAAAGATTTTTGCTTGGAAAGTATCAAGGACGTCTGAACCTTTTATGGAAGGTGCGAGTGTTGCGAAAGAAAACTCACCACTTTTAAACTCATTTAATCTGGTCACTGGCCAGCATCCAACCTTGGAGGTAAACAAAGCCTGGTTTCCGTATAAAGATACGTAGTTGCTCGTTGGATTTTCTAATGTTTTCACAGTTTTTACGGTGTTTTGTACCGCGTATGTTAAGACAATATCCACACATGTTCAGTGGCATAACTTCTATCTCTTTTATTTGAAAAGGTCTATTGTAAACTAATATTTTCCACAACTGTGTTACAGTTTATTTGTAAGATAAAGTAATAATTGGTTATCCGCTTTAAAAATGCGTCGGTTAACGACAGTCACGAAAGGTCGTGGGAGGTTCTTGTAGACATGATGGACAGATGAAACAGATTTAAATCGGGCAACACCTACAATCTTACTCGGGAGTCCATAATAGTAGGATAACAGGGCAGAATTAAACAAACTGATAACAGAAAAGACTAGATTAAACTAGACTAGATTCGGTCATAACAATAGACAAAAATTTACAAAGTGGCGTTAAAGAAATGACGAGTGACAGTTTATCATCTAAGTACTCATCCTTATCTATATTGACGTGGTTTATTGAAGGTCGTTGGTTGATGTTAAGAACGGTATCTTGGCGATGAATGTTATTGCATGCGCCAGAGGAACTGCTAAAGCCAAGCTTAGATAGTAACCGGCAGTGACATTGATGCTGCGGGAGATGCAATATTTCAGTACTAGTAAGAAATGTTCCGCAGATACTTCAATATTCGCAGTCAAACTCTGGGCAGTAACGTCTACAAAGAAAGCGTAAATCAGACAAACCAGCCATCTCGTTACTTACGGTTTTCGAAAAATAAAAATCACAATGATGATGCTTATTGGGCGCCACCACCATTTTGTCCTGTTGAAAGTGGCCGTATATTCGGAAGACGGACACTTTAGATTATGTTAAAGTATGAGATATCTTCAACACAATTGTTGTACAGATCAACATCAGAATCAACAAATCTCAAACATAATACCGTTGGTAAAATTTAAGATTGTTATGAATAGAAATATTTAATTTAAAAAAAAAGACCATTTGTTATTTTTAGAGCAAACGGATCGGTTACCACAAACAATGCAACATGTAATTAATTGTACTTCTTTTATGAATGTATAAAACCTCTCCATAAAGCTTCACATGGTTTGTTAACTATTTTGTTTCTTTAATTCAAAGATCTTTAAATTGTTATTCAAAATTTTGTATTGCGTTTTACTGTAATACATAATTTAAACGTAACCCTACGTTTCATAAGACGTTAATCTTGTGTAGTCAGAGTCTATCGCATCTTTTCTTACCACAACTTTCTAGCAAATTCAAATAAATTTCAAAATGCAAAATTTTTCTGTAAAACCTAAAGACATAACAAAATATTGACATTCACAAAAAACTATAATTATATCAACTGTTAAATCTTATCTAATATTACTGTTACTTTGAAATAAATTACTAAATAATTAGCTTGTATTACAAATGCCATACCGTTAGCAATAACAAAGTCATAACAATCTTGAACCAAGCGCTATAAAAATTTTGCAAGTGAAAACTATTATTTTTACTCATTTTAGGTTCAAAAACCTCTTGATCGTTATGCACTACAGTATTATCCAAGCCAAGTTTTTCGTCTTCCACATATTCTCCGTTTGTGGCCGTACCTTCTGCCTCTTCTCTAATTTCTTCTAACATGATGTCTTCGTCATTTGTGTCATCCTCATTATCATCGTCATCTTCGTACTCCTCCTCATCCCTTTTTCTAGAGTACAATCTATTCAGCAATGATGTCTGTCTACTATTTCTTCTAACAATCGTTCCAGGTTCAATTAAATTTTTGAAATAATCCAGATCTAAAAATTGATGCAATTTTCACGCTATTTATTTTGTCATCTTACATTTTGTAGAGTTCTGTATCATTTTAAATTTTCTAAAAAGTTTTAAAATTCCATCCTCAATATAGATATAGCATTTGCATTCTTCGGCGTTATCCGGGCAACTGAAAACTGACGATTAATGTCAGTCAAGATTTTTAGCACTATTTGTTGTTTGTTACCAATTAGTTCCTGGTCCTAAACAATCTATAGCTCTCATGCCTCTAAAAATAACACTTATACCTAAAGGCGCAATGTAATTTTTACGTAGAGGATACTTACGTGTTTTTGTTGATGCACATCGCTTTCTGTATGCACGTAACCGTTTGCTTCAGCTACGTCTTCATACAAATCTTCACTCCAATCGGTCCAAAACGATTCGATTTTTGAAGCACGAGACGTGAACAACCCGGGTTTTTCACAAAACTAATTTTTTTTTAAATTATTTTTAATAAATACGAGATTTAATTGTTGTTACCGGTTGACGTCCAATACAGTGTGGATTACAGCGTACCGTATGAACTTGTTGGTTAACAGTACTCGCGTTACAACTAGCAACACCACAAACATTGTGCGGAATACACAAAGATTCTGGCAACGGTGAAAGAAAACATGTTGGAAAACCTACAAGCAACATTCTTTCTTCAATGCACCTCTATAGAATATGTGTTCACCTGCAACTCTTAATAGTCTTCCACCAAACATTTCTTTGTTGCAGTTGCACAAATTGCCGTGAAACGCCAATCCAGTAACATCGCAAAGGCGTCTATGAACTCTCGAAGGGTTTACGGAAAATTCTGTGGATTCATTAAAGACGCACTCATTTGGACGTTCTTTTTCTAAATCTGCAGAACAAAATTTCCATTTGCGTAACGTTTCGCTGTCGCATAATCCCAAAAAATATTCTTGTACTCCAGTTCCTACTTGCAACGACAATTGGCGAAATTCAACATAAATCTTAAATTTTCAGTTTGTTAAGTGATCATTGGACTAAAACATTTATTTACCCCACAATATTTTTCTCCAACTTCAACCAATACGCATTGTTGTAAATGTAGCTGTCTTACCCACGATGTAATATTATAGCCCGGTTCTCTAGATGTAGGTACTACAGAATTTGTAACGTGTTTTTTGTACAATCTACTTCCGTCCACTAAACAAAACCACATTGTCATAATACATAAATATGACATTTCCATTAAAAACAAATGCAACAAAACTATTTGGTTCAATTAAAAAGCGGTTTACGCTCAGCTCTTAATAAAATAAATCGCATTGTTAAACAATATTGTTCTCTTTGATGTTGAACGTTGCCTACAAATCTATTGCTAACCGAATACATGTACAATGTAATTAAACACGTGAAATTTCTAATTTGCATTGGGTAGTAGGTAATTTAATTTTATTCTAAATAAAAAGTATTCGTTTGATCTAAAAACTTAAAAATTCCATTAAATATTTGGCTAATATTATGTTTACTTAGCTTTTAATCATAAAATAGCGTGCAACTTCAAGTTCTATCTATGAAGGCAGGTTTCAAAGATAACGTTCGTTTGCTTCAATGGTTTCGACTAATAAATACATATAAATCTTATATAAAATAGTGTATTGGTGTGTAGCTTGTGTAACTCTAACGGTTAGATTCTTTTTTTTTGGATTAAACCTTGTGTTTATTGTTAAATACTATTTTTTTAAAATTTGACAATCATTTATTGTTGATGATGTTAGCAAAGCTTCATGAGTTCATACTTAAGGAGTGCTTAATCTCTAGCAAGCTGGAACCAGTAGGTCCTAATTGTCTAATTAAGCGCTCCATGTTTTCTTAGTAAATCGTGTGGAGATTTTAGAACTAAGATGGAAATCTTGGAAAACCGATTGCGCTTGAATTAATGGTTAATTAGATGCTAATTAAGTTTTAGTTTGCGATGTAACCTACACACCCAAAAACCAGGAATGAATCGTCATTTTGAAAAATGTCTAATTATCGAATTGTTTTTTTGTTGAAACATGTGACGGTTGCAGCTTGACGTGAAGCTGGAACTGTTTCACGTCAAGCTGCAACCGTAACGCTTAAAAATAAGAAGGAACCATTAGTTTGACAAATGTTTGTCTAATAATTAAGAGCTAATTAATTGCTCTATTCTCCAATGAATCGTACAATTCGTTTTCGGAAAAACATGTGGCTCTAAACCACCACACATTCTACTGAAAAATCGTCGAACGCTTAATTCGACAGTAGGTCGTTTAATTAGTGGTTAATTTTTGCGTAGTACACAAGTTTTTTCTTGTCTGGCGGTTGCAGTTTGATCACAAGCTATAACCGCCACATGTTTTTACAAAAATTATTGTTTATCTGCTTAATTAGCATCTAATTAGCCCCTAATTCAAACATAATTAGTTTATTAAAATAATATATTTTTTTAGTTTGCCGTGGCGGCGGTTTCAGCTGGACTAAGAAAACATCGAGCGTTTATTTTGACAACTTAATATATTTTATTAGCATTTAATTAGCCCTTAATTATGAAGTCTCATATTTTTTTTAATTTTGTATTGTGGCGGTTTCAGTTGAATAGAGGTTTAATTCTCAACCCTAAATTTGGAGCAAATTACTTTACATTTCTCCTCAATTATACTGAGCTAATTGAAAATAGATATTAGGAAGTAAATTCATATAATGGTTGAATAAAATTTGGACAAAATGGAATAATGTAGCAAAAGAATGTTAACTGACATAATAAATTAACAAGTGCAAACTGAAGAAAATCTGACAGAACTGTTATAGAAGAAAATGAAGAAACTTTAAAAGTAATGGTAAAACCTAGAAAAGAAAACAAAAAATTGAAATGTTTAATGATTAATAATATTGAAGAAATTGAAGAAAGTCAGAAAATATAAGATTATGGAATAAAGAATTTGTTGAAGATATGATGAACCATTAATAGATTTTAAAATCGTATGTAAAATAAATAAACATACAAATATAATCAAAATGTATCAGAAGACAAAATGGAACGAACAAAGATAAGTAGGTAGAAGTGAGAAGCCATATAAAATGATAAAAGGAAAATATAAAGGATGTGAAAATTTTACAGAAGTTTACGCAACAGAAATGATTAGTCAAGTTAGCAATTTTGAAGATAAAGTAAATAGAAAAATTGATTTGGTAAATCTATTCGCAATTGAAGAATTTTTGCCGGTTTTAAAACCATATGACTAAACGGTACGGTACGTTTCAAAATAGAAAACAATTGCAATCAAAGAAACTATAATGATAGATCGATAAGATATAACAATCAAAAGAACAATTACGATAAAAACCGATATAGAAATCCAAACAACAGAAGAAACTGGACTGTAGAAGTGATGCATGTGAAACGTACAAGGATGAAGTAACCGACGAAAAAAATAAATAGTAGAGAAGAGAAGAAGGTAATACAAGATATGTCAGAAACAAGAGCATCAAAACAGGAAGAGGAAATTATACTTACAGACTAAGAAGTAATTATGTACATAAAAGAAGAAATGTTAGAAATAACGTATATGTTCATAATTAAAAAATAGATTTATTGATTGCATCGGTACAAACGCTTAAAATTCTTTAAAATACTTTCCCCCACGAGCACCAATACATTTAAAGAGACATGTTTGCTATGCCTGTAAGGCACCCTGAAACTTCTTAGAAACGTTGTAACAGGCTTTTGGGTGTTGTAAACTGATTTGCAATGGTTTCTTTTAAACTCTTTTTTCAATCGGGAAAAATTAGAAAAAGTCTTACGGAGCCAAGACGGGAATGTAAGGGGGTAAAGGACCACCAGGGTGTTGCTCCAGGCTAAGAAATTTTTAACTATGTGATTTCTTATGAACACTCTTTAAAATGTTAATTTATATTCAAGTTCCTTCCCATAGTAGAACTTTTTCTCTTCCTAAAGAAGGCCTTTGTGGAAGGAACGATAAAGACCGTGTGTGACTGAGGCATTGTCATGGTGGGAGCTTGACTGTATCTTTAATGTCAGCTCACGTGGTCGATCCGGAGTTTTAATCTCTTAAACACCTGCAGGTAAAAGGTTAGTTGACAGTTTCCCCTTTTAATACAAACTCTTACTATAATGCCATTCTGAAATTTTGAAAATAATTATAATTATACTTTTATAAAAGAATTTTTAGGTCCACAGGTAGAAAATACGAAATAGTACCCAAAATATCTTTCTGCGACTCGCATCTTTTGCAAACATCGCATCGGTTGTATAGAGCGCACGCGGGGTCACAGTTGTCGCGTATAAAAGGCTTTAAGAAAAAACACTTAATTATTTAGACTATTTCATTGAAACAATCGCAAAATCACAATTTTTAGTTTTTAAGTGAAATGATTCCGAGATGTATTTTAATACGTTAAACTAAGTAATATTTTTAGATATTTTCGAATTTTCTCGCGTCACATTATTCTACGGACCCGTAAGAAAAAACAACCCGTAGGTTGCTTATCTTGATAGGTTTTTGCGTATCTCTAACCGTTTAGGAAATAGGCTTTAAAGTTTACTCCGTGAATTTTTAACGATATTTTGAAGTTTTTCAAAAACAATTTGTGTACCTCCTGCGCCATTACCGTAAACGTTACGTTTCTTATTTGGGTGCCATTTTAAAGAGAAAAGTGTAAGTTGTGGGTTAGCCCGGATAGTATTTTTCGATATGTCGCAAATTGCCAAGATATAAGGCCTTAAAGTAAGTGGTGGATTTTTTTCTGTTTTTGGGTCCTACTCCGGTCCCTGATCTCCCTCGCTTTTCTAAAAAATGCACCGCGTTTGTCTTTTTGATTTTTATAGGACGTCAGAAAAATTTTTCAAAAATGCGGCGTTACCTTCGAAGGTGGGTATTTTAATTCGAAGGGCCGCATTAAAATTTAAAGTATTTTCGAATCGGAAGCCGTAAAATGCGAAAAATCGAAAACGAAAGCAAAATTTTCCGTTTTTTGCGTCTTTTAGGCCGTTTCATTTTGGAAATTTAAAAAAAAATTGATGTCGTTGCGTAGACTGTTCTTTTACCTGGATTACAGGGTCTTGGAATTGGCGCTCGGATCTTGCTTTCGATATCGCCGTGTTTTTCCGGCAAAGTTGACGATTTTTTTGACATTTTTTTGGTTTACTTTGAAAACGTTCTACGACATTGTCGTAAAAGCTAGGTTTTTTGTTTAGGAACCGTTTTAAAAAGGAAAATCTAGCGTGTACTCTAAACCTCGTGGTTTTTTGGTAAGTTTTCCGAGAGGAGTAATTTTTTTCGATTATCGGGGTGTAACTTTTGTCCCCGAACTCCGTTGCGTTTAAAAAAAATACATAAAAATCGAAAACGAGCGTTTAGACGACTAGCAAATTACATGTAAATATAAAATCGTATTAAGCGAAACGTCAGCGAAAAAAAGAACAGGAGTGTTTAATAGATTAAATCCATCTTCCGAACTGCTCCTAAAGAAGGCCCAACCGGTGTTGGGGTACTCGGTTGACTGTTACAGAATAAAGACGTGTCGTTTGCCGCTCTTTTATCGTTAGAAGCTAGCCGAGTGCTTACACTGTGTGCACGTGATAAAATATCGCAGTCTCAAGTTTAAGCTTATAAATTAACTTAAATCGAAACAAAATCAATAATAATATTACAGACTCTAATGTTTTAAAATGTTCCTTATCGGGACGGTTCCCGGACTACCAAACAACTGGATAAACTTATAACTGATGTTGAGTCAACTTATGCCCAACTATTTAAACCAGATAAGTCAAACACAATATGTACCATAATCATACTCAAATATATCTACCAATGCAATACCCACTTCAAACTCCCCATTCAACTCCGCCAAATCTTAGTAATAATGGTACAGCAGTATTATCTCAACCTACTCAAATCAACTACAACAATAATAATGACGAAGATGAAAATATGAATTAATGGCAAAGAAGCAGAAACCTTGACATAGGACTATATTAAATAATCTAACTCACCGACTTCACAAGGTTATCTTAGATAACAAAAACACAACATTCATTTATTACATTTTCATACTTTCGCTAGAAGACCACATCATCTGGAAAGCAACAAAAAAGCTCAAGAGGCTTATTGTCCAAATACCACCCCTAACAAAATCTGATAGAAGCTGAACTCGTTCAGATGAAGATAAAGCAAACACCTTCGGGGAATACCTGGCTCAAGTTTTTACACCACTCGAATCTAATAACAACAACTTTAATATCGAAATCGAGGAATATCTTAACTTACGTGGGCAGATATCGCTTTGAAGTCATTTTTTAATATTCAGTGGAAGTTTGCCTTAATATTATGATTGTTGAGCATCTTTCCTCATGAAGTCGGAACTTACAGGCCAAGAAGCTTATTACCTTATTATCAAAAATTTGTGAACGCCTGCTGCTTCACAGAATCAAAGATATAACTCCCACAACCAACTAAAATACTCTAGTTTGGCTTTCGCAAAAAACATTTAACAAACCAACAATGTCTAGACTAGTAAATTACATTAAGGACACCGTAGAAGGGAAAAAACTGTGTGCATCAATATTTCTAAATGTTAGATAGGCGTTCCACAAGGTGTGACATAGAGGGTTGTTATACAAAATCAAAAGAAAGTTGCTTCATCAAGTCTTCCTCTTTCTAAAGTCTTCTTGAACACAAATACATTTTAAAGTCTAATACACACTTTCTACCTATCAATCCATCAACTCCGGTGTCTTCCTTATCTCCTCTATACAGAAGATATCTCCACCACTGCAATAATGTCATCTGATACCGACCCATATCCGGCATCCCAAAGGCTCTAGTCGTATCTTAACATTCTTGAAACCTGGCTCGATAGATGGTTGCAGTTAACAGCAATAAATCAACACAAATCACTTTCACTAATAAACGCTCCACATGGCCCCCAGTCATCATATATAATCCCAAATAAAATTGAGGTGAAGTGTCTGGGACTTTGCTTTGACAAGAGACTTACTTGTAAAGCCCACATAAGAGCTAAAAAAACAGAAGCTCAACTTAAAAACATCACATTATGACATGAAGTAGGACTGACAACTTTAAAGCGCCATATCGCGAAAAGGAAGCCCTATTTGAAAAAAACTTTATTTTAAGTTAGAATTAGTCTAGGAACACTTCTACGAAGTTTGGATCATTCTTGGTTGGACACTCTTTATAACAAAACTTGTTTTGGTTTACTTTGTAGTTTCGATTCTAAATGTTCATAGATTTCTTAAAGATGAATGTATTGGTTGATCGGAACCAAATCTCAGCTAACTCTAGAAAGCAAGCTACTGTTATACAAATCTATTCTTATAACCGTTTGGTTCTACGGAATCGAATTGTGGGGTTGCTGTAAGCCATCAAATACGAAGATACCACAGTCGTTCCAATCAAAGACACTGCGTTTTCTAACCACTGCACTCAGGTACGTCAGCAACCAAAAGCTTCACTACAATCTCGACATTCTGTTTATCCTAGACGTCATCAAAAATTGTGTTACCAAAAGTACTTAACGCTAAACCAGGCTAACGAACTCATTGTCATCTACCTCCTTCAGCCTGCAGTTAGAAAACTGAATCGACTTTGGCCGGAAGACCTCACCGACTAATTCTTGAATAACCACCAATGGACGACACCCTACTCGTGACATTCAGCAACCCCATCAATACCATTTACTCTGTTAAACTGAGAGTACAATCTAAGAAAAATGCCAAACACACGTGTGTCGATAAAGCCAAGTATAACGTGTACAGAAGCAAACACGTGTTAATGTTTTAAACGAGCAATACGTAACTTAATCGCTTACAACA